>JANAVB010006994.1:3610880-3978380 GCA_029216955.1 Iris pallida | reverse complement strand
ACTGACACCTGGAGATCACTAGGTCCTCAGAGGGACGTAACAAGATACAACAACTAGCCATAATATGAACAGTAAAAGTAATATACATGAACATGAATATAACTAAAAAGGTAAAATATCCATATAAGTGTAATGTAGTTGACGATAATATCGTAAATATACTAGCATACTCCTGCCCAATCCGGAGAGTAGTCCGTAGACGATAATGAACTATCCACTAGTATAGCCTATACCAGGGCAAATGTAAGGTTGAGGATAGGGTAATCACATACAACTACTAATAGTCTTTCCCGCCCAGGAGTAGTACAAGATCACGTTCATGACTCGCACGACTCATATCTTACATGCAAGTCATCTAACTAACACAACTAGTCATATATGATCCGTAACACGAACCCCTTGTACAGGCCAAGTACAAGATGCGTGCCATTACTCATGTAACTCTCACTCCAAGTGTTGTGTCATGAATCGTGTCCAAGTCATAGAAGTCATTGAAAAACAACTTCAACACGAGGAAGTCTAACTTGGATGCTTTCCTAACACACAACAACACGTCCATGTATAGCAGAAAATAAAATAAGATCATAGTGGCACGGTATCTTGCCTAGAATCATCGCGAAGGAATAAAGTACCGGCCCGACTTCAACCTCCGTAGTCATGATCTCACGAACTCCTATAATAGTAATAACTAACGTTAATAACCACACCTCATTATTACTATCATTGATATATATCTTTATATATATATATAAAATACTCATTCTAGGACTAATAGAATTCCAAAAAATATAAATATAAAATATTCAGTATTAATTATTAAATAAATCTCTATAATTCTACAAATATATATAATATATTATTGTTGCATAAAAACTCATTTAGAAATCAATTCATGATCAAACTAATATCTCCATTGATAAATCAACGATATTAGAAATTGTTTAAGCATAAATAAACTAACTTTAATATTCTGAAATAAATGGTAAAAAATTACTTAATTATCAAATTTTCATGATCATGAGTCGGTGATCGATAATATGGATCATTGGATGCATACAAAATTATTTGGGACTCACAAGATGGTAATGTCGATAGTTCGTTTTACGATAGAATTTTGTCCTTCAAAGATTGAATGATTCAAGCATTAAAAAAAGTATGAAAAACCTCATTAAATAAGAATTATACGTAATCAAAATATGGTTGTTTCATATATGATATCAGTGGTAAATGTGAAGTTATACAGTTTAAAACTGTCCCGCAATGAACAGTGATAATTCTGTACATACTTCGGTAAAACGTATAATGCACCGACCAACCTAGAAAGAATTTTGACATGAAATTTTATATGAAGGTAGTAGACACACAGGGAACCCAGGATTTTTGGTCCCATAAAGTTTTGATGTCTAGAAGTGGAGAAAATGCAGTCGCAAGGTGGCTTACATGTTATGATTTTTGACCAGCAAGGTAGGGTCAACTTGTGGGGCTGTGCACGACCTGTAGGGGCTGTTCTTAGTGGTGGCCGGCCTTGGAAAGGTAGAGGGGGGTCTTGGGCACATTGAGGATGAAGTAGTTGGGCTGGAGGTGATCGATAATAGCTCCAAACAGCAGCACAAAAGAGAAGAGCAGCAACAGCAGTTCGGCAAGAGTAGGGTTGGGATTTAGGGTTTGTAGAGGAGGGTTTTGCGTAGATTAGTATGTTATATATGTAGGGTTGCTAGGGGGGTCAGTTATGGGCTGTATAGGTGGATTTTTAGGTAAGTTTTTGTGGGTTTTGGAGTCCGTATACAAGAGGGATTGACACAAGAAGGCAAATTTTCCAATTTTAAAACTTGTATTGATAGAGTTTCCTTGTTGGAGTTTGACTCAATAAATCTAAATAAAATTTTTAGGATGGTCTCTCTACATAGGGATGACCCTAAGAAGTCCCCCACAACTTGTTGGACAAGTTTAGTCTCAATAAAAATTACCCGATTTGGAAATAGGCTTAAAAAGTCACATAAGGGGTCTTATGTTGAATTTAAATAGCACATTGGGCCTCGATTGAGTGGGACACCCTAGGCATGTGTGTAATAGGCTCAAAAATAGTTGAAATCATATATTGGATCGTTTAGGTTGGATCGATGTCGAGTTCAAAATTTAAGTTGGAAGTTACGACAAGTCTCACGGTATATTATTTATTGGCATAAATTGACCCCAAAGTTATGTGAAGCAAATAAAATACAAGAAGACATATTTGAGGGGAACATGATGTACCAAATCAAAGATAAACTTTCCTAGGTCAAAACTCATGAAGAAAGTTTCTAGAGTTGCATTTCTTCTGCTCCAAAAATCCAAGCTACGGAAGAGTACATTTTATGATCATGAATAAAAGTGGAGAATATATATATATATATATATATATATATATATATATATATATATATATATATATTTATATATATATATATATATATATATTATATATATATATATATATATATATATATATTAAAACAAAATAAATAAATAAATAAATAAATAACTTTAAAAATTCAAGGGACTTATAACCTATCCACCTTAGGAAATTTCATCCTCGAAATTAAATATACAATAATATAACATTATATAATATTAATAACAACAAATAATTCATAGCACCGTCCTAACTTCTTTTGTAATCCTTCTGAACATATCATTCTTGCCGCAAAAGTGACAAGTCGAGAGCTCCTTTGTCTGGTACAAGGTGACCTTCTGCTGAAGATGTACTTCTTACCGTCTGATTGGTCTCAGTCCCTCACTCCGGAAAGGAAGGAGAGAGCTCGGAGGGCAAAGGAAGTAGTATTTCAAGTCAAGAAGCTCGTCGTCTTACTGATTAAGCACTTAGCGAGGCAGGAGTGGATTGAACAAGGATGGGATTCGCACACAGGTTAGCGTGGAGTGGTCAGTTGAGCTTCGTTCATCTATCTGTCCACATAGTAGTAGGTGAAGCAAGAGGTTCCTTCCCAGCTGCTATGATGCGAGTCACCTCTCTGTTTTCCTTCCCTGACAGGTCTTCTCGTCTCACTATCCTCAAAATCAAAACATGAAATATGATACAAAAGAAACTAATCAATCATGATTTCTAGAGGACTCTACTACTAATGAGATTCTAAGTTCGCATAAACTACTAGGAAATCAGGTAACCATAGTTCTAGATCCGTTCTAACTTAAGCAACAAGGTCAAGGTCATGATCCTACTGGTAAGATGTGCTAGTACGATATATTTCCCTAGAAGAATACAAAACTTGGCTATCTCTAAGGCGTCCTAAGTACCATTATGGTGATATTGGTTAGCAACTTTTATAAGGAGAAATTATTACCAACTCAATACTATTCCTATATGGGCCAGGTCTTCAACAAAATAGAAGGAAAACAATACTCTACTCCTTATGAATGTCAACAAGCTATACAATTCTTATAAGTACACCTATCTGCTAGACAAGGGTCGAGGCTGAGCTGAACATATACACACACCTATTGGTCAATCTTCTTGTCATGGTATTTTATAGATTATTTCAAGGCTAGTCTTACCATATCTAGAGATAGTCGTCTAGCCTAAGTCAAACCTTCAAACTCTATCTAATACTTCTAGGTCACCTATCATGATATTAGAACTCGATAAAAAAATCCCTCTAGTATTTCTATTCATGGTTATATCTTAGGCAAAGGGTAGCATAGATTAGTCTAGTAACCTTAGGGTCTCTAGTTAGGTCAATTCCTACAATGTACTCTATTCTAACTTCTATCTTAGGGGAATATATATAAAATTCTACCCACCTTAGCTATTTACCTGGTCTTATGAAGCTTGGAATCATATTTTGAAAATTTCCATAAATAATGGTTCTTCACAGTCTTGGTCCAACCTTAAATACATGGTTTACCAAGCCATTCTATTCCTAACAAACTCTCTAGAATCTATCACAAGGGAATCATATTTTCTTGAGGCGCTATAACTAACACCAAGTTTAACAGCCTAGCTGCTAAAGTCGTATGGTGGGTTGAAAGGGTTGGTCGAGGTCAAGCCTCCAATTTAGGTTGGAATGGTCAACGGTATCGCAGGGGTGGCTAAGGTTGAGGCCCTAGCCCGAATGTTGAACATTAAAAATAGTGCACGAGGAGACACGTTTGAGTGGGACATGATAGGCATAATCGAAGGTGGACTTGTCTACGTCATGTATATAAAATTTGTTTGGAGGTAACCGCTAGTCTTGTGCTCCAAATATCAAAGTCACGATAGTAAACACAAATAGCCTGATTAGAAAGTGGATGTCATAAACTACTGACTTATAGCTTATTTGGAACGAAGATTCTCTCAATCACTCATAATTATAGGAAAACCCAAAAATTTGTGAGGCCCTACAATCTAGCTATTATAGAACCCTGGGTTATCGGAACTAAATTGTAGCACTATATAAGAGGATAAGGAAATCATTTTGAAAGAAATCAATTGTGACTATACGTAAGAAGCATTAATTCATAGTGACTTGATAAAGAAAATTTGAGTAGGTAAGGACTGGTACCTACCGTGATATGGATGATATATTTATGGAGGTACAGAGGAGCAAAGATTTATCCTTAGTGTGGCTCGACTTAGGATATGAATATAGGCCATACTCAATTACCTAAATGAGACGACTAGTTATGACAAAAATCTTAAGATGGAAAGTTGTAAAACATATTCGTAATTGAAAGGGTAGTGGCATGATCAAGGACGAACCCTACCTGAGGTTCTAGGACATCCTGAGCTTCGGATGATCAATTAGAAGGAAGATGTCGAGCTTCTACTCTTACTAGAATGTTGGTTTTTCTGACAAGGTTTCCTAGAATAGCATTTGATTCTCGAGACTATTGCTAACTAATCTTTTAAGGTCATGAGCTAACTTATGACACCCTAGGATTTCTTATCTCCAATCTCTTTGCTTCCTTCTATGATAGGGTTTTCTCATATGTCATCTTCACTAACAAGGTATTACACCCTACGAATGCAGTCCGCTAGGTCCTCACCCTCTTTGATCTCTATTGCCTATCTATAGTGTTACTTCCACGATCCCTCCTTCTTCATAACCACTATATGTAACTTAGTCCACCCTATTGTTCTATCTACAAGGTGTTCTAAGATTCCAACTATCCTATATCAATGTGTATGATCCGCTGGTCTTCTCTAGATAAGGTTTTCAATTTCACCGTCGAGTTTCTAGGTAGGTCTAATCTTAAAGGATATAAATACTAAATCTATTTTTTAAACCCTAAGCCATACTTCCATATATCACCTATCAACCTTTAAATGATATATTATAATTTGCTTTTTCCAGTCTACCATCTAGCACTCACGAATACGCCTGTCCACTATACACCTTTCTATTGAGTAAGGGTGAAAGTTAATGCTAGGTGATGCTCGCTGAATCTTTCTATTTATAACGAGACCCTTTAGTCCCTTTCCACTAGTTTTTTCTGGATGACTATTACTTCTAGTAAAAAAAACTGTAACTAATCTCTAAAGTCCCACTATATGTTCCTTCTGGTTCCTCCAAAATATCTCTTTCTAGCATATATAAGGGTAGAAGGGTTGTAATCTACTGATCCTAAAGTCTCTCGCTAGAGTTAAGTTGTTGATGAGAATCATATATTACCTATCCAATCTGCTCGGTCTACCTAATAGAGGTACCTACCCAATCATCTCTTAATAAATATTTCCTAGTATAATTCTATCAACTATGTACTATATAGATGGTTCACCAAGCATGATCGTACGTCCTTCCAAAAGAGGGACTGACGAGAATCCAAAACAAGGAGATCAAGGAACTTGATCGACTTCAATTTCGAGCTTCAAGGACGATGGATAAATTCAAAAGAGTTTTCAAGGCAGTTGTGGATTGAGATCCTATTTTATTATCCTATCGCAGGCCCCCTCGGTACAGTAACGTAACCGAAACGGCTATCTCGACCTTCATGGGCCACCACAAAAATATGTCATGCCCCAATTCAAAAAATACTTGGAAACCTAAGGCATGAGCATGCCAATTGTACGACTAGAGTAAGTATCCCAATTTAATGGACTCATCCTACTCGTAGAACGCTATGAAGTAAACTAAATCTACCCTATCTCAACTATGTCTCAATCCACAATAATAAACAAAATCAAGAGCAAACAATATATGTCATAGCCTGCAGCCCATTAGCATATATGTGTGGAATGGACCCGAAGAATAGTAGAGATCTAGTAAAACTAGGCTATGATAGCAAGACAGAAATAAATAGCACAAAAGTGATAATAAGAAATACTACCAACAGTACCTGAATCCTATAGAGCACATCACGATAACTTCATGCCGAAAATCTACTAACACTTGGAGAGATCACCAGGTCCTCAGAGGGACGTAACAAGATACAACTAGCCACAATATGAACAGTAAAAGTAATATACATGAATATAACTGACAAGTTAAACTATCCATCTAAGTGTAATACACATGAAGACTACTTTGGGATCGCACAGGTAGGTCGGGAGTGATATTAGCGTCAACTAATATTGCGAATATACTAGCATACTCCCGCCCAATCCGGTGACTAGTTCGTAGACGATAATGGAATATCCACTAGTATAGTCTATACCAGAGCAAAAGTAAGGTTGAGTATAGGGTAATCCCGTGCCTAAAAATAGTCTTCTCCGTCCAGGAGTAGTACAAGATCACGTCTATGACTTGCACAACTTGTATCTCACATGCAAGTCCTTTAACTAACACAACTAGTCACATATGATCCGTCATACGAACTCCTTGTATAGGGCAAGTATAGGCTGCATGCCAATACTCATGTAACTCTCACTCCAAGTGTCATGTCATGAGTCGTATCCAAGTCATAGAAGTCATTAAAAAATAACTTCAACACGAGGAAGTCTACTAGCATGCTAGGTCACACACACATCCATTATCGGTCATCAATGGCATCATCGACTGCACCAAAGTCACACTTCGACGCTTTCCTAACACATCTAATCCTAACACACAATAACACGTCCATGTATAGCAGAAAATAAAATAAGATCACAGTGGCATAGTATCATGCCTGAAATCGCCGCGAAGGAATAAAGTATCGGTCCGGCTTCAACCTCCCTAGTTACGGTCTCACGAACTCCTATAATAATAATAATAATAACTAACATTAATAACCACACCTCATTATTACTATCATTGATTTTTTACTATCATTGATATATATATATATATATATATATATATATATATATATATATATATATATATATATATATATATATATATATATATATATATATATATATATATATATTTTAGAAGGTATATATATATATATATATATATATATATATATATATATATATATATTATTTATTTATTTATTTAAGTCAAACCTATATATAATATATATATATATATATATATATATATATATAAAAATATATATATATATATATATATATATATATATAGTACATAGGTTTAACAAACTATATACTAGTCATAATACGTACTAGTTGTAATACTCCTTCTAGGACTAATAAAATTCCACAAATATAAATATAAAATATTCAATATTAGTTATTAAATAAATCTATATAATTCTGGAAATATATATTATATATTTTTATTGCATAAAAATTCATTTCGAAATTAATTCATGATCAAAGTAATATCTTCATTGATAAATCAACAATATTAGAAATTGTTTAACCATAAATAAACTAAATTTAGTATTCTGAAATAAATGGCAAACAATTATTTAAATTATCAAATATTCATTATCATTAGTCAAGGATCGATAATATAGAGCATTGGATGCATAAAAAATTATTTGGGACTCACAAGATGGTAATGTCGATAGTTTGTTTTATGGCAGAATTTTGTCTTTCAAAGATCGAAGGATTAAAGCATTAAAACAACAAAATTATAAAAAACTCATTGAAAGAGAATTATAGGTAATCGAAATATAGTCATTTTCATATACGATATCAATGGTAAAAGTGAAGTTATACAGTTCAAAACTGTCCTGCAATGAACAATATCAATTTTGGACACACTTCGGTAAAACGTGTGTCCCTACCAATCTAGAAAACATTTTGACATAAAATTTTATATGAAGGTAGTAGACACAAATTGGAACCCATAAATTTTGGTCCAATGAAGTTTTGATGTCTATAAGTGGAGAAAACACAGTCGCAAGATGGCTTACCTGTTGTGATTTTTGTCTAGCAAGGTAGGGTCAACTTGTGGGACTGTGCACGGCCTGTAGGGGCCATTCTTTTTGGTGTCCAGCCTTGGAAAGGTGGAGGGGGATCTTGGTCACGTCGAGGATGAAGTGGTTGGGCTAGAGGTGGTCGACAATAGCTCCAAACAGCAGCACAAAAGAGAAGAGTAGCAGCAGTTTGGCAAGAGTAGGGTTGGCTTTTAGGGTTTGTAGATGAGGGTTTTGGGGAGATTAGTATGTTATATAGGTAGGGTTTCTAGGGGGTCTTTTATGGGATGTATATGTGGGTTTTTGGGTGAGTTTTGGAGTCCATATACAAGAGGGATTGGCACAAGAAGATACAAGTTTTTAATTTTAGAAACTTGCATTGATTGAGTTTCCTTGTTGGAGTTTAACTCAATAAATCTGAATAAAAATTCTAGAATGCCTCTCTACATGGGGATGACCCTAACAAGTCCCCCACAACTTGTTGGACCAATTTAGGCTCTACAATTTGGAAATGGGATTAAAAAGTCACATAAGGGGTCTTATGTGCCATTTGAATTTAAATAGCACATGAGGTCTCGATTGAGTGGGACACCCTAGGCATGTGTGTAGTAGGCTCAAAAAATATTCAAAATCATATATTGGATCGTTTAGGTAGGATCGATGTCGAGTCAAAAATTTAAGTTGGAAGTTACGACAAGTCTCACGGTAGATAACTTCTTTGCCTAAATTGACCCTGAAGTTGTGTGAAGTAAACAGAATACAAGAAGATATATTTGAGTGGAACATGATATATCAAATCAAAGATAAATTTTTCTAGGTGAAAACTCATGAAGGAAGTTTCTAGAGTATGGAATTTCTTGTGCTCCAAAAATCAAACTACGGAAGAGTACATTTTATGATCATAAATAAAAGTAGGAGAATATATATATATTAATAACTATATTAAACAAAATAAAAAAAATAACTCTAAGAATCCAGGGGGCTTACAGAAAGATATGAAATGTTGCATGTTTTCTATAAGTAATAAATGTTGCAAGTCCCTTTGCGAAATGAATGAATTGATGCAATGAGAAATGATGAGGCTTGGGATCGAAATGATCACCAAGGGGAATGATGGTAATGATGGAAATAATAAGTCTTTGAATATGGCTTGATATGATACACTGTTGCCTTTACTTACTTTTAATATTTTTACTATGCGATTATGTTCACGATCGAGTCAGACATGCATTCGCATGGTCATTGACAACTTGTGCATAAGGGGTGACTATTTTCTCGGACGGTATGCCTGGGCCACTGGGGCCGATCCGGCCATGGGGGAAATGTAAATGTACTTTAAGGGTACATGGTATCGGGACATTCTTTGAGGCTAGCTACCTACTCTGAATGGCGCGCCGTATACCCTTTAAAGTCCTATATTGCAATGTCCTAAATGGTGAATTTACACTAGTGATCATGTTGTAAGGATGCAAGCTAATGAATGTTTTGTGTAGGCAGAGTAAGTATATCATCCAAACCTGTATTTGATGCAGGTACAAGAGAGTCGGCTATCGGTAAAAAATTACTTAAATGTGATATATTATCATACATGTTGAATTCAAATTTACTGCTTAACATGTTAAATATAATATGCTACAATGTTGCATTTCCATGAGTATTGTTATAACATGCTTAATATGTTAACTACAATGCTGCTTCAATGATGCCTTACTATGAACACTGCTTAATCATGACATGCATGCTAAACTGTTGATATAAAAGTGAAATGTGAGAATACATATTGCCCATGAATGACTGTTGCTCCTTAAATGAACTATAAACTGATGATAGGCCCCAAATAGAAAGATCACTATTAATAAATGTTGCTCACATGACTACTTAGTGTTGGTTTAGGCGAGTGGGCTGGTTCTGCTCGCCAGTACACAACAATGTACTGACCCATGTTATTGACACTCTTTTTAGGTGCTCGTACTTGGGAAGTCCAGTACACAAAGATTGGCTTGATCAGTCTCGAGGCATCGAAGATTTGTTGGACATGCAGAAGCTCTCCTTACAAAAGATGATGTCTTCTATTTATAAAGAACATAATATATGGAACATTATATACCAGTTATACCAGTGAGTTGTAAGCCAAGTTGGCATATCCAGGTATAAGTCACTATATCAAGTATCAAATGTAAGCCTAAATGACAGGTGTTTCAGTTGGCTATCAGTGGAATATGAAATGTGTTGTATGTTTTGTACTCAGTGCAAGCCTTGTACTCCATTCAATTATCAATAAATAGAATATATTTCTTTATGCCTTATTGTGACTTCAAGTTATCTGTTCCTTTCTACTGTTATGAATCAATAAGGTATTCTATTCAATAAGAGAGACATGTCCTTATTATCTTTAATTTGTCTGCTTGTGCCACTATAATGTGTTCATATTTGAAGATTATCAATTATGCACCGTCTTTGACTTGTACAAGTGCAATCCAGACTTATACAGCATCACGCCCAAGCGAGGATGATCGATTTCCAGAGATTAATACGATGACGAATGGGACTGGGAAATAAGGGCATGACAGATCTGTTGCTTATGCGATTGAAGGTGATCGCGTAGGCGTCATCTAAGCACAATAGACCTTTTTCCTCTCGCCTCAAATCAATCAAGGTGAGTGGCTTGACCCTTCTCCCCCTTGACCCTCATATTCTCCAATCAATCGACGATACCAATATATATAAATCTTAGATGAAGATGCAAGGACACGAATGCTTATTCCCAATGAATTGTTGTACGATTTTTCACGTACTTGCTATAGAATGGTTATACCATGATTCTGCTACATGTTTACTTATGTTATACATTTCACACTGAATTGTTTAAGTTTCTTATGAAGTCGTAGACCATGCCTGAATAACTAGATTAATCTAGCGCGGTCATTGGACAAGTTGTGCAAAATATATAATTTCCTTGAACGGTAACCAAGGGGGGCATAGAATCGATTTTGACCTAGGGAGAAACAATACAGATGTGCTAAATCCTAGCAAGGGTGATTCGAGAACTTTCAGCGGGCCCACAACCATGCTGAAAAGGTCGTCGTCTAACCAAGGCTATATTTCAGTATGGCTTATAGTATGACAGTGACCTTCACATAAATATACACTGCCTTAGTTATTGATATATAATAAATAGAAAAGAACATGGTAAGTTTTGTATTACAAAGGCACACTCTTCCGTGGATAAGTTGTAACGTAGTTTTTGTTATTATGCATATCACATGTTTACATGCAATTCACTAGAATGGCTAGAAAGATCACTAAATATATTGTACTGATATTGTACTGATCCAGTAAATGATAGCGTGGTATTTTAATTAGTCACTCACCAGTAAATGATATTGTACTGATCCTTGCTCTCCACAGGTACTACGAACTAGGAGGAGCTCGCCATCTAACAAGGCAACGCTTGGGTATTCTGAAGCCTTGCTTGTGTACGAAGGCGATCTCTACACTTTTCAAGACTTTGCTCAGAACCTATGTCAATGTTACTCTCCCCTATCCAAGGTCCAAGCAATGTTTTGGTTTTGTATGAAGGGATGTAAAAGTATGGAACGACTATCTCATCTGTATTCATTTTGTATAAGCAGTCAAGTTTGTAAGCCCGCACGGTGGCTATTGTAATATAATCTTGTAAATGATGTTCATTATCAATGAAGTAAATTTTTCTTCTGTAGCAAATGTGTTGTTCAATTTCTATGTGTACTCTCTTTGTTGTTGCGTTTCGGATAACCTTATGATACTGCCTTGTGCGAGTACAACTTAGGCTCGTACGATATCACGCCCGGGGGACGAATATAGATTCTAAGTATTTGGGACGTGACAACAAGGGCTTTGTTTGGGTCCCCAACGTCTTAGGTAGGTGTGGACCAACTTTGGGTTCGAATAGAAGTGATTTGGATAGGTTAGATTAGCCTACACTAACCTAATACCTAGCTACTTGAACCTATGCTAAATTTAAACTGACCAATATGCACAAACACTAGTCCAAAACACGTGTCACAAATAACATTGTCTAAAAATATTATACCCTAACTATAGTACCACTTATATTTATATATATCATGCAAAAAATATATATACATAACAATTATTTACGATATATCTACACTAACTACTAACTAGATAAAAATAATTGACAGCAGTGGATACGAAGGGTACACCCATCGGGGATATGCAAGACTAGATAGGATTGACACAAAGCAAGATAAGAAATAAGGTAGCAAACCACGTGCAATGATCACTATGATCTGAAGTATATTGTGATGAGCCACAACGACAAATGATATAATAATCGAATACAGTACATGTCAAAAATTGCTATGCAATGTAAAGTATAATTTAGGATCATGCTGGGCAACATAAAAAATGACATTAATGTCTCGCTATCAGCGACAGATCAAGAACAGTGCATTGCCATAATAGGCCAACTCTAGAAAATAGTGACATAGCACAAAAGATATCGATGTATCTGGATAGTGCATGACAAGATAAGAAGTGATAGGATGCTCTAGCACATGACATGTAAACAACGTATAATGGGATACCCTCGTGCACCGGGCAGGGTACCGCTATAAATCAAGTCCAGACAATCATCAATCATAGGTAAGCATGTAAGCAAGAAAGTAAGATCGAATAGAAAACAAGAAAATATAAATTTGTGTGCAAAATCGGTATGCCAGCAGCACAATACAGTATATTGATGATATGCTAGTTATATGCCACAACAAGTGTCTGTCAACATAATTGATCAAAACTGATGTACTGGTGGTATAATACAGTATACCGTCGGTATGCCGGTTATCGACAAAATTCAAAGTAAATCTAAAAGTCGAATTTCGGGGCCGAAATCTTCTTAAAAACAAGTCTAGCAGGAAATTAATAATGGGGTAAGTGTCACTTAGCATATAGACTAGCTTTCATAGTGGTAACTCGAGTTCTAACTAAGTATATATTAGTATTTTATAGAAAATCAAAATCTAGCTCAAATCAAATTTAGAAATATGTACATAGGTGAGAATCATGAAGAAACATATTTAATAAAATAAGTTTTGGACAAAACTAAGCATTTAATATCGAAGAAAACAAAAATGGCAATAAAATAATATTGTTCAAAAGTTTGGCAAAATGTATTTTCCTAAAAATGAGTTCCCAGTCTAAACCTTCTACTCCACCACCAAGAGGGTTCAGAAACCGTACTTTTTGGCCTCAAGATCAAGCTCTAAAACTACGAGGAAAATTGAGAGAAAATGTAGAAAGAGAGAAAAGAAAAAATAGAGAGAGAAAAAGAAAAATAAAACCTAAAGGGGTATATATAGAAAAGGATAATTAATCGTGACTGTCGGATCTGCCACATCACGATCGATGACTCGATAAATTCAATCTTGACCGTTGAAAAGAAAACTAAGAAACCAATGGATAATAGAAGTAAAGAAAACTAAGAAACCATTGAATAATATAATTAATTCGACTATTAATGAATGGACGATAGTGTACATCGATTACTATTTATAGGGCAATATATCTTCGGACAGTACACTGGTAGCACGGAACAGTATACTGGCGTGATGTCGACTAGGAGAAAAATTTCACGTTTAAAAAATCCTAGGGTTTCATTCTACGCGTGGGTCCTAGCTCGGGTCTATGGCAATGCCAAAGAATATTCTATAAGTCACTAGTAGTCTGGTGATAATCATAGTTGCCACAAACTCAGGTAAAACAATACATAGCATAAGTCATCAAGTATTTTCTTAAGAATAGAAAATCAGAAAATATCATGAATAGTAAATACTCGCGTATTCGGATACAAATACTGATACCGTGAGACAAGTCTCACAACTATGGTAGTTCTTGGATCAACTATAGTGATGCTTCTTATGAAATGAAGTTATTTTTGTTCGAGCACTTCAATGTAAAGTAAATTTGATTTTAGTTTAATTTAGCAACTGTATATGTATTTTTTTTATTATGTTAATCCGACACAATACTTTCTAATATTTGGTAGAAAATATAATATTACCAATCACACCCGTGTCACAGGGATCGAGGGACAGTTTTCAATGGTAGCCTCCAAGTAGATCTGGGACGATCGATGATCAGAAGATTCGTCATCGCTTGGGTCAACCGATCCTAGCTGGATTGATCACGCCTAAGTAGTGGACTGCGATGATGGCTAGATTTAATGACGAGAAATACAAGGAAAGATGACTAATTACGCTCTTACATCACATACGAAGGTCAAATCTTTGATAGAAGCTTTGCAACTTTCAAGAAGAGGGAGAAGATTTGTGAGAGGTTTGTGGTTGATTTGAGGAGATATTCATTCGAGAAAATCTACCCTGATTTGTCTTCATGTTGTCATCTTTGGTAACTTGTTAATTTCTCCATTGTAATATATTCCTAGTTTTGAGTAGTTTGGGTTGATCCATTTGTTAGATCGGTGGGAGAAGTTGTATCAGTGGTGTATTCTTCTATTGTAGTAGTGAAGAATTTTCAGGTTAGACTCTGATCGTTCCGTTGTTTTCTCTCATATTAGTTTTATCGTAAAAACTTTTTGTGTTGCGATTGTATGCTATAGTATGTGATTGTGAGTTGTAGGATTCTAGACTTATTTAAGTTCTCATTGGTCGAAAATGGTTATTATTTCGCTGTGTTCCTATCTCCGTTTCCAACATGTAAATGGTGAAGAGCAATCAAATTCGTAACATTACGGGCCCATTTTGTAGCAGAATATTCATCGATACTTTACATTTTCTTTTTTTAATATTAGCTTAAAGTTGTAATTATTCAAACTTGTACCATAACAACAGACCTGATAGGAGTTGCCATAAGTGGCTGCAAACATAAAGGGACTTTTTGACATAAGGAATTATCTACTTTATTAATTTTGTAAATTAAATAAAATATATTTAAAAAAATATAGTACTACTAGGTTTATTTTTAGAACTCTTACCATTCAGTAGACTCACACCTATGTTAAATGTTGGCTAACAATAATATAGTAAACAAAGAATGTTTTTAATCTTATACTATTTTACTGGTACTTTTGTGCATGGTAAAATTAAAGTATAATCCACCAGATACTATTGGATTTAAAATTATGCATAATTTTCTTATTTAATATGTTACAGATCCTAAGAATTGACATTTGGAGAAAGAATTTAACATATGTTCGTATCCCTAGAAACCAACTCATGGAATTGTAAGTGTTCCAAAAGAGAGACTTACGGCTTATGAGGATGACGACCTATGCTTGTCGTTGGCATTCTTGCACGAGAATATGTAAATTTTTGAGTTGAATTATCCTCTAATAAATTCACCCGAGACTCTCCTCTGAACATGCCATGTCGAAGTGTGAAGGCCCTCATAATTTCGATAAAATGTCCTAAAGTTTACGTGTACAGGTACATCTACATCCCTCAGTTTAGCCAAATGGCAAAAAACATATTCCTCAATTTTATTTCATTATTGTAAAAAAAATACAAATACAAATATTCCAAATTTTCTCTATCCCAAAACTGGCAGTTATTTAGGAAAACGAGGACTGGACAGATATTTTCCATTCCACCTCTCCCGCCTAAAACGTCAAGCTCTTGGAGGAGGAGGACCCGCCGGCGCCGGCGGCCGCCGCCGAGATCGCGCCGGCGGCGAAGGAGTCCGCCGGCATGTTCGCCCGCCGTATGATCCGCCTCATGTTCCCTCTCAGGCTCTCGTTGACGAGCTCCGTCACCGCCTGCCTCCCCTCGCTCGCTGCGTCGCTCCGTGGCAACGAAGAGAGCCCGGAACGCCCGAAACCCTCCGACACCTGCTTCTCCTTGTCCACCCTCAGGATCTCGAGCACCCTCGACGCGCGCTTCTGCGCCAGCGCTGTCCCGACCAGGGCCAGCTCGAGCAGCGGCGTGTTTACCCCGGCTTCGACCATCGCCGCCCGGCCCGCGGCGGAGGACTTGCGTGCCAGCACCATGAGAATGTAGGAGGAGTACTCCTGGCAGATCGGTGCATCGAGCCAGCCGAGCGTGTCGACAAGTATCGGAAGCGCGTCCCTGGACCTGCCAATGCACTTCCTCGTTTCCGAAGAGAAGGAGACGAGGTTGGAGAGGATGGCGAGACATCGTTCGGACACCTGGTGGTCGCTACTGCCGCCGATCGAGGAGAGTAGGACGTGGACGATGTTGCACTGGAGGAGGGGGTGGGAGTTGGGTGGGGAGAGGGAGAGGTTGAAGAGCGCACGGAGCGAGTCTTGCCTCGACTGTCTGGAGCCGGAGGAGGCGGAGAGGAAGGAGTTTACTAGGAATTGGATTGCGCCGGGGGATGCGCCGAAGATTGGCTTGTTCGAGTCGATGGCGCTGAGCCCGAGGAAGTTCGCAACCACCGCTTCCGACACCCTCGACTCAATGTCTTCGGAGGCGATGAGGCTGAGCATCTTGTGGATGGCTCCTTCCTTCACTATTGCAGCCTTGTTCCTGAAACTCAGTGGAATCGGTCAATTAGTATTTTTACTCTCTTTTTTCTGTGTCCGTATCCGCGTCTGTGTCTTAAAAAACTCACATCTTGTTTCCGATCCCAAGATTTAGGAGTGCGTAGAGGGACGAGATCCGGGTCTCGACACCGTCGGAGTCAATCAACGCGACGAGCGGAGGGATTGCTCCGAGCCTAGCGATGCTCTCCCTAGCGTCGGCATTGTCCTTGGCAAGCCTCCTGACCTCGGCCGCGGCCTCCTCCCTCTTCTCTGCGCATTCGGATCTCAATCCCTCGGCCACTAATTCCTTTAGCTCCTCCGAGGGCTCGACGATACTAGTACTGCTGCTGATGCTGCTCTTTTCTGATTCGGATCCAGAGTCGGAGGAGATGTCGAGCTTGAGGAGCTCCGATAGCCGGTCGGGCCCCGGAAAGGGCACTGCATTCTTCCTCTTCTTCCTCCTCGTCGGTCGATGATGGGAGACACCGCAGGTGACGACGTCGAGGAGCTTGCGGCGGAGGTCGGAGAAGGAGATCGCCGGCCACAGGCGGAAGACGGAGTCACCGCCGCTGGGGAGGTGCTGGCATTTGGCCATTGAAGTGATGTGCAGAGAGAGCTGCGAGAGATTAGTCACATCGGAGTTTGTGCTGTGACGTACTTATTTGTGTTGTTTGTTGCTGTTTGGAAAATGAGAGATTCTTCTTTCTATCACTTCACTAGTCTCTGCTCTCTTCAGGTAAAATATTTTTTAACAAATTTGTAAAATATTTCTAAACGAAATGCAAAAAAACAAAGTTTCTATTATATGGTGTTTTTTTTATTTCTCTAATAAAAGAAATAAACAAACACTTCCTACCATCTAGTATTTTAGTTGTAACTGAAGCCCTAAAACGAATACTAATTTACATAAAAATTAGTATTCTTTCATCCAAAGTTTTTATTTTATTTTTAATTATTTTTAATTTGTTTCTGCATCTTTTTTCTTAACAAAATCAATTTCAAGGGATAATGTTGACATATGCCTCTTCAGGATTGTCAAGGGCGGGTTATGGCTCGCCAAATTTTGCTTTTAGCAAATTTTTTACAACTTGGCTAAGGTTTAACGCGCCCCCCCCCCCCCCCCCCCACCCCCAATGATATCTCCTGCTTGTTAACCGAGCAAGGGGGCAGCCCGAGGTGTGGTCAATGGGTTGAGGCGGCAATGTCACGTCCCGATCCCGCTAGGGTCATCCGTCTTGCTTGGATCCCTGCGGGATCGATCGTCCTCGCTAAGGCGTGATGTCGTGCAAGCCTAAGTTGTGCTTGCACAAGGCCATATACCTGCACAAAAACAACTAGTCAAGCAAAACACACGCACGCACACATTCATTGCAGAAAACCAAATATTGAACACAGAGATTTGAAATGGAAATACTTTCTTTTATTCATAACTTGATAGGAATACAAGTACAAAGCTTTTGCAACTCAGATTTGCCTTATAATTGATTACATGATTCTCTTTGAAACTCTCTTTGAAAATAGTCACAATGTCCATACATCATATCCCTTATTACAAGCTGTAATTGAAAGACACCTTCAAAGGAAATGAAACTTGAAAACTTGACTGGAATGAAAATGAAACTTCGAGGCGATCCACGAGCTCTACTGGGCTAGACGAGCTTCGGTGCCTCATTTGAAATCCTCTTGTCTTCTTTTACTTTCTGAAAAGGATGCCCACAACGTGGGTCAGCACACATCATGTACTGGCGAGCGGCTTTTGGCCGAACTCGCAAATCTCTGCACTAAATCAATATGTTGAGCTAACATTTACTAGTGATTTTTGTACTTGTCTAGGTTCTTTTTAACAATTCATAAGAACATGACAGTAGAATATATCATAAGCAACTTACCATCGCCGGCAGTCATCCCTGCACAAAACCACGTTAGCACAATTTGCATAATGAGTAATTCATGATTCATTCTTGCAGATATTGAAGTTGTCATTCGGGTCATGCAGGTGGACTATTCTATATGTTGGTCCATGGGTTATCCCCATGATTAGCCGCTGTAACTCTTTGGTTCAGCTCGTCGCTAAGGACTCAGATATCGGCTACCCTTTTAACATGGGTTTCTTTTACCCAAGGTGCTCATAATCTCTCCTAGGCCGAGCGGTTCCAGGTGCCCCCAGATACCAACAGAGAGACAAATAATTCCTTGTATACAAGTTGTCCGAGACCAAATGCATGCTCTAGCCGTTCTATCAGATGAGACACACTTGGACTTATGCACAGATATACGACACGTTCATTTCGTGACTTCAGATTTATCTCAACACGTACAAGTTCGTCTGTACATGTCTACATTTCAAGCATACTTGGTGTTCGAGCAGATGATCATTCTTATCGAGCAGATAGAGTAGCAATACATATTCTTGTATTTGGTTCGATTCAATTATCTTCTCTTATCTTTTGTTGGGGTATCGTTGATCATCGGGACAAGGCAACAGAGTGGACTAGAGATCATTTTTCTTAAGCGTACAGATAAATGTTTGTTCGGTTGAAGCAACTCACCGAAACGAATCTTAGTTGAGAGAAGGAGGGACTTCACGCGCCATTCACGAACAATTCATGCGGCCTACAATGGCACCAACAGTTGATTAGCATACTTCGTCTCTTTCTCTCAAGATTCGGAATGAATACGAAATGCGATGAAAGCGAATAATGAAAACCAATCATCGAAAACCAACACGAAAATGCATTCATCAAAACCAAGCAGCGAGAGAAAACATTCAGCAAAATTCTTGGATTTATTTCAATAGAAGCCAATCCATCAATTGGAAAGGTTCATTGCATTTCATCCGTGATCAATCGATACCGGCAAAGGTTTCACCAAATACTCAGTTCATGACTAAGTCAACAAGCCGTAGGTATTACATAGTGGACCGCAAGGAGCGGGGCATGTAAGCCCCTATTTTTCAAAAATTATTAAATTAGTGTTAATTAATTATTAAATGTCATTTTAGCCATAAAACAATTTAATATGATTTTAGGAATTTTTCTAGAATTTTTAAATGATTTTAAATGAGTTTTAAAATACAAAAATATTAATTTATAATTTTCTAAATTGTTTTAATATGGTTTTGTAATTTTTAGAATTGTTTTTATATCAATATGCAATTTATTGAATTGTTATTATAGCAATTTGCAATTTAGGAATTGTTTTTATTCTGTTATGCAAATTAAAAATTACATTTTATGAATAATAGGGACCTGTTTGTAATTCCTAAACTACCCAAGGACCTAAATGTAAAATCCCTACCTAACCCCGACGACCCGACTGCCCGACCGCCACGCCGCCCTGCCCCCGCCATTTTCGGCCAGACCGACCGACCTACGACCGCCCTAACCCCTCTATTTAAACCCCCGCAGCCCCCGACCTAGCCACGACCACCACAACGCCCCACGACCACCCAGCCACCACCGTTCTTCCCCAAAAACCCTAACCGTAACCCTAACTCCGATCATCTACTCCGCCCAGTCCCACCGACGAGCACCACCGCCCACAACCACCACCATCAGATGCGCCGTGCTGAGCCGCGCCCAGCGCCACCGGAGCGCCACCGCCACAACGCCTACGCCGCCGTCCAACCTCTTCGAAACACCCCCAGCAAGTCGGACACGTAGGTAACAGGACTCAAATCGTGTCGTACGTGTCTCGTTTTCACGCACGAGACTCGCCAGGACACGACGAGCTTAACGCTGTGCTTGGACACGCGTCTTAGCATTCGTACGTGTCGTGCATAGCACGGACACGTTGTTACCTGTGTCCTTAGCTGTCTGGACACAGGACCGATTTATTTTTTTTATATAATCTAACCTAAACAGAAATAAACTAAACTAAACCTAACCCCTAACACAACTGATGGGCTGACCCCCTGGCCAGCCCGACCCGTGTTAAACCCCCCCCCCCCCTGCGCGCTCGGGTTCGAGCCCCCTCTTCCTTTCTGTTTTCTTTTTTCTGTTTCTTTTCTTTTTCTTTTTCAGTTTTATATATATTTTTATATATATATATTAGTATATATATATATATATATATATATATATATATATATGTATATACTGTTTTTGACAGTATTTTATATATATGTATATATATTTTATAGTTAGTAAATTATATATATATATGTATATATTTTCATGTGTATATATATATTATTTTTATTATTAAGTGTTTTCTTATATATGTATATAAATATATTTTGTATATATATATATACTTTATAAATTAAGTATTTTCTTTATACATAGATATATGTACATTTTACATATGTATGTATATATTCAGTATACATAATTTTACCTTATTAAAATAATAATATTTATTTTGCACTATTACCAAATTGTATTTTTAGTATATTTAAATTACTGCAACCATTTGGTGTCCAAGCCTAGCATGGGTATTTGGGCCCAAATGTGTTTCACACATTCAAGACCTGTACAAGTCATATTGGACTTGATTCATGGCCTTGGGTCCTGTATTTGAACTTTGGTTCAAATTATATACATGGACAAAATACGCAGATAATTAATTATTTAATTTCAATTGTGTGTAGTACTGTTTTTGATTTTCTAAAAATACTTAGAGTACTGTTAAAGTTCTGGAAAAATAGTATTTAGATACTATGTTACTTAGCTAATTTAGTATAATTTTTGTAGTATTTAATTTACTATTTTGCCACTAGTTTGGCATATGAAACCAAAACTCATTTTCTGTATACTTAGGAAAACTGATTTTTATAAAATACTTGTACTGGTTAATAAATTCCAGAAAAATTATAATAAATTTCTATGATTAACAAGGATCACTTTGATACTTTACTTTAAGTAAAACTAGGCTTTTTGTCTATCTCTAAAATTGTTGGAACATAATGATCATTTGATTTATTTATTGATTAATTACGACTTGTAGCTTTTTGTCTTATTTTGAGTTTTAGCCGTGTTGAACCCCACCCCTCACTAGTGTAAAGACCCTAGAAAGTTAGTTAAAGTAGTGTGTTACCCCACATTGGTCTCCTATGCCAAAGTCATCATTTTGGCTAGGTGCCCAGTCACAAGTCGTGTTTCACCAATTAGTGTCCTAGTGTTTTAGCTTAGTGTAAAAGCTAAGTTATTGTATTTACTTCTACAGTGACGAGTTACCGGACATCCATAGCACTGTTATCGCAGCTTGTTTCGTTTTGCTTTGCTAGAGGCAAGTACTCTCTACAAACTTTACATACTGTTACATAAATGAACTGCAAATCCAACCATGTTAAATGCTGATCCTTGGGGTAGCAAGTTAGATATTCACATGTTGTACTTTCAGTTACTACCATGCTTAGAACAGTCTTTATATATCTCTCACATGATTAGAATCTGGGTTATGCGGAAACTGTTAGTAGCGTACGTGATCATGCCCCCTTACTCGTACGTACGTACCGAGCAAGGTTGACATTTTATATGTATACCTTGTCGTAGGCGCACCAGCTATATTTGTACGTATGTACATCTATCTTTTGTTTTACTTGTACGGAAGTACATTTTATATACTTGTACCACAGTACATTTTATACCTATTAACGATCACGTACCTGCTACAGTTTTAAACATTACATATACATCTGTCTCTATGACATATGTGTCCTTGCCATGATAGATTATATGATGCCATGTTTCCAGTTATTCCTCTTGTGTTCATTTCCATGTTTCATATGCTAGTTTGCTAGATTCAGTACTTGCTCCCGTCCTGACAGGATAACGTTGTAGGTGTCCTTACTGAGGAGGAGTTACTCTGCGACACCTATTATGGAGTTACTGCCGAGGACCCGGCTCTGCCTTACGAGGATGTTCCTGCGGGAAACCTCGCCTAGTTGTCTTTTGTATTATTAGACTTTTGAGAGTAGACATGTATTAGACTATATCTTTTTGTACTGGACATGTATCCAGTTTTACTTTTCAGTTCACTTGTACTTGGACATTTTACTATATACGACGACTTTTGTGTTTGGAGCATTTATGATTCTTCTTCACTTATAGAACTGTTAGCACATTTAGTCTTATCATGTTGTCTATAGAACAGCTTACTACGTTTTATCTCAACGTAGGCTGGGCATGACTCGGCCGGGGCCAACAATTTGGGTAGCGGGTCGTGACATGTTTTTAGTGGTGGCCCATGCAGGTCCTGACTAAATTGTTTGGTTACGTTATTGTACGAAGCATGCCTGCAATTAGGAACTTAAGGTAATTAGACAACATTAGGAATGACGCTTAGAACACTTAGAGGAATGCTAGGATTGCAACATAGGAAATATAACTCATGTTTGCTATTATAATTAGATTTCCTTGCATGTGATTGCTTACTTTAAAATAAATCCTTATAAGTCCTTTTTACTTTTATTTAGATGGTGCTTACTCGTTCGTCCCAGACTCCCAGTATGTTACCCCCGAATGGGGCCCTCCTTATCCAGTCAACTGACCAGTCGACTGATACACCTCCACCTACCACATTCTCCCACTCCACAGATCCACAGACCCAGATACCCCAACCACCTTCCACATCACAGGCCCAGCAGGACCCGATACTTCCACCACCCCCTATCACTATACCCACCCAGGCTTCCGTCACACTCGACGGGAACCAGCTGCTCACACTGATTCAGGGGTTCCTAACAACCCATCAGGAGCAGACTACCCTACTCCACTAGAGCATGGAGCGTTCTGAGGGACGTCCCGTGGTCCCACCACCTGTAGAGCCACGGCAGAGAGCGGGGACGATCAAGGACTTCATGGGTCTGAATCCCAAGGAGTTCTCAGGGACTGAGGGCATAGTAGTAGCAGATGACTGGCTAGATTCGGTAGAGAGAAAGCTTCTGGGAGTTAGGATGTCGGATGACCTCCAGGTCGAGGCAGCAGGATTTCTGCTGATAGACTTAGCAGGAGTCTGGTTCCGGAATGAGCCGTTGTTTGCGAGAGGGAGAGCCACTTGGGATCAGTTCAAGACCCAGTTCAAGAAGAAATTCTTCTCGACCACTGCTAGAGTAGCCATGGGGCTACGATTCCAGAACATCCAACAGGGGAACCGTTCTGTTGATGACTATGCGGCAGAGTTTAGTCACCTGAGCCGTTTTGCTCCTAGTCTGGTTGCAGATCCAGAGGAGATGACCCGTAGGTTTTGCCATGGTCTAGTTCCAGACATTGGCATTCTTATAGTGGCGAACGGTACGACTGACTACTACCAGAGCCTAGAGTTGGCCCGGAGCATCGAGGAGCATCTTCTGTCATGCAAGAGGCCGGCTTCTGTACATCATGAGGGACCGTCCAAGCGTCAGGCTTTCCAGCAGAGAGCACCGATGCCACCCCAGCAGACTTACCGTCCCCCTACATCACATCACCCGACCCCGCCAGTTCGAGCCCCGGGACCCCGATAGCAGCAGAAGGGAGCTATATGTTCCTTCTGCGGAAGACCAGGGCACGATTACTCCATCTGCAGGAAGAGGCTGAAGCAGTGTTTAGTTTGTGGGTCTGCCACCCACATGATACGGGAATGCCCAGTAGCCAAGGGACCTAGAGGACCGCTTCCGACTCAGCAGCAGAGGTTTGGGCAGCATCTGCAGCAGCAGAAGGGACCTCAGGGGAAGGTCTATAGCCTAGCCCTCGAGCCGGAGCCGGAGCAGGTTTTGGAGCCGGATTACTTAGCTGACGTCATCACAGGTCATGTTTATTTGCATACTTTTCTAGCTCTATGCTTGTTTGATTCTGGTACATCTCATAGCTTCCTGTCATTAGAGTTTATGCATGAACATCACTTAGTATCTACACCTACTGCGGAGATTAGTAGAGTAATGACGGGAGGAGGACCAGTGCCTATTAGAGCTAGCTATAAATGCTCTATTATGATAGCCGGGAGAGAGTTTGAGGGGCGATTCTTTGTGATGCCACTCCCCGGTTATGATATCATATTGGGGATGGATTGGCTTAGCTATGCCCATGCATCTATAGATTGTCATGAGGGTAGTATTTTGTTCAGTCCCCCAGGCACAGCACCATTCAGTGTCAGGAGGACAGGGCCGGAGATCAGCCTAGAGCCGAACTGTTGTGCTACAGTCGGGGACGCAACACCGCCACACCCTATCATTAGGGAGTTTATGGATGTATTCCCAGAGGATCTTCCAGGGCTTCCGCCTGACAAAGATGTGGAGTTCACTATAGACTTAGTGCCGGGTTCATCACCAGTATCCTGGGCTTGCTATAGAGTGAATCCCAAGGAGGCCATAGAGATGAAAGAGCAGATTGATGACCTGTTGAAAAAGAGTTTTATTCGATCCAGTACTTCTCCATGGGGAGCGCCAGTGCTCTTTGTTCCTAAGAAGGATGGTACAGTCCGGTTGTGTATTGACTACCGGGCCTTGAATGCCATCACCATCAAGAACAAATATCCTCTGCCCAGGATAGATGATTTGTTCGACTAGTTGAGCGGGGCAAAGGTGTTTTCCAGGATAGACTTGAGATCCGGCTACCACCAGGTGAAGGTTAGGCCAGCAGACATCCAGAAGACGGCGTTCAACACGAAGTACGGGCAGTATGAGTTTCTGGTGATGCCATTTGGTCTCACAAATGTGCCAGCTGTCTTTATGAACTTGATGAATAAGACATTTCACCAGTATCTGGATAAGTTTGTCGTAGTGTTTATCGACGACATCCTGATATACTCGAAGACGCCAGAGGAGCATGCAGAGCACTTGCGGATAGTTTTGGGGATTCTGAGGCAGGAGAGATTGTTTGCCAAATTGCCGAAGTGCGAGTTCTTTTAGACCGAGTGGAGTTTCTCGGCCATGTAGTCACTGGAGATGGAATCTCGGTGGATCCCAAGAAGATTGCTGCAGTTGAGACATGGAAGGCTCCGACGTCAGTTTCAGAGATCAGGAGCTTTCTAGGTTTAGCAGGCTATTACAGAAAGTTCGTCCAGGACTTTGCTAGGATAGCTGAACCCATGACGAAGCTGACGCGAAAGGACGCAAAGTACATTTGGTCAGAGGACTGCCAGGCAGCGTTTGAGGAACTGAAGAGGAGGCTGACAACCGCTCCAGTTCTGACATTACCTTCAGGTTCTGGAGGTTTTACCATATACAGCGATGCTTCAGGAAAGGGGCTAGGATGTGTCCTACAGCAGCATGGGAAAGTGATTGCTTATGCATCTAGGCAATTGCGGACTCATGAGAGGAATTATCCTACCCATGACCTAGAGTTAGTTGCGGTGATCTTTGCACTCAAGTTATAGAAACATTACTTATACGGAGAGCGTGTGGAAATCTTTACTGACCACAAAAGCTTGAAGTATGTGTTCACGCAGAAAGAGCTGAACATGAGGCAAAGACGATGGTTGGAGTTGATGAAGGACTTCGACATCGATTTACAGTATCACCCTGGGAAGGCAAATGTGGTGGCAGATGCGCTGAGCAGGCATCCGATGGCATGGTATCTGATGATAGATCGGCATTTGCGGGAGGATCTGGAGAAGCTAGGTATCGAGCTAGTTCGGCCAGGATCAGTGATACAGATGATGGCGCTTGACATTCAGTCAGGTTTGATGGAGCAGATCCGGGAGGCACAGTCTACAGATGAGAGCCTTCGCAGACTTCGACCCCAGGCGTTAGCTGGATTGCTGGATGACTTTACTATAGCAGAGGATGGATCCTTGAGGCATGGCAGCCAATTGTGCGTGCCGAAGGGAGAGCTAGTAGAGGCAGTCTTGCAGGAGGCGCACCGATCGAGATATTCTATTCACCCTGGTGCTAACAAGATGTACCGTGACTTGCGGGAACATCTTTGGTGGCACGGGATAAAGAGGGATGTATCGCATTTTATCTCGAGATGCCTAGTTTGCCAGCAGGTCAAGGCGGAGCGCCAGAGGCCAGCTGGTTTGTTGTAGCCGTTACCCATTTCCGAGTGGAAGTGGGAACATATTACGATGGACTTCGTTTCAGGGCTTCCTCGTTCCCAAGGAGGAAAGGATGCCATCTGGGTCATCGTAGACAGGCTAACGAAGTGTGCGCACTTCATACCCTTCAAGGTGGGGCTTTCCATCGAGAAGTTGGTGGAGCTATACATGCATCAGATAGTTCGCCTACACGAAGTGCCGGTGAGCATCGTGTCAGACAGAGACAGCAGATTCACATTCCACTACTGGAGGAGCTTGCAGGAGGAGTTGGGCAGTAGGCTCAAGTTCAGTACGGCATACCACCCGCAGACAGATGGACAGTCCGAGAGGACGATACAGACACTGGAGGATATGCTGAGGACCTGCGTGCTGGACTTTGGGGGATCATGGGAGAGCCATCTGCACTTGGTAGAGCTTTCATACAACAACAACTACCAAGCCAGTATCGGTATGTCTCCTTTCGAGACGCTATATGGACGACGATGCCGCACACCGCTCTTTTGGGATGATGTTGGAGACAGAGTTATGCTTGGGCCAGAGATGATCACGGATGCAGCAGAGAAAGTCGGGATGATCAGAGACAGGCTCAGAGTAGCTCAGGACAGGCAGAAACACTGGGCTGATGCTAGTCGCAGACCGATGGAGTTCACAGACGGTGATATGGTGCTAGTGAAGATATCACCTACTAGAGGGACGATCCGGTTCGGACGAGGAGGGAAGCTGAGCCCCAGATACATCGGGCCGTTCGAGGTACTTGGCAGGATCGGAGAGGTAACTTACAGGGTTGCACTTCCACCCAATCTAGCAGGAGTTCACGACGTCTTTCACGTATCTCAGCTGAGGAGATATGTTCCAGACCCCAGTCATGTGCTAGATCATTCAGAGTTGGAGGTCGGACCGAGCCTTACAGTTTCTGAGCAGCCAGTGGAGATATTAGACAGGAGAGAGAAGAGGCTGAGGAACAAGGTTATACCCCTAGTGCGAGTAGCTTGGAGCCGTCACTCCCCAGGTGAATCTACTTGGGAGAGGGAGTCGGACATGAAGGAGAGATACCCTTACTTGTTCGATCCAACCGCTGCGAGGGAACCACCCATTCCCGTTTGATGCCTTACAGGTTAGTTTCGATCGCAGCCTTAGTCATTTTGTTGCATTGCTTGCTATGTTAGAATATTGTAGGGTCTTCAATCCTTGTGAATTTCGAGGACAAAATTTTTCAAGGAGGAAAGACTTGTAAGCCCCTGTTTTTCAAAAATTATTAAATTAGTGTTAATTAATTATTAAATATCATTTTTAGCCTTAAAACAATTTAATATAATTTTAGGAATTTTTCTAGAATTTTTAAATAATTTTAAATGAGTTTTAAAATACAAAAATATTAATTTATAATTTTCTAAATTGTTTTAATATGGTTTTGTAATTTTTACAATTGTTTTTATATCAATATGCAATTTATTGAATTGTTATTATAGCAATTTGTAATTTAGGAATTGTTTTTATTCTGTTATGCAAATTAAAAATTACATTTTATGAATAGTAGGGACCTGTTTGTAATTCCTAAACTACCCAAGGACCTAAATGTAAAATCCCTACCTAACCCCGACGACCCGACTGCCCGACCGCCACGCCGCCCTGCCCCCGCCATTTTCGGCCAGACCGACCGACCTACGACCGCCCTAACCCCTCTATTTAAACCCCCGCAGCCCCCGACCTAGCCACGACCACCACAACGCCCCACGACCACCCAGCCACCACCGTTCTTCCCCAAAAACCCTAACCGTAACCCTAACTCCGATCATCTACTCCGCCCAGCCCCACCGACGAGCACCACCGCTTGCAACCACCACCATCAGATGCGCCGTGCTGAGCCGCGCCCAGCGCCACCGCCACAACGCCTATGCCGCCGTCCAACCTCTTCGAAACACCCCCAGAAAGTCGGACACGTAGGTAACAGGACTCAAATCGTGTCGTACGTGTCTCGTTTTCACGCACGAGACTCGCCAGGACACGACGAGCTTAACGCTGTGCTTGGACACGCGTCTTAGCATTCGTACGTGTCGTGCATAGCACGGACACGTTGTTACCTGTGTCCATAACTGTCTGGACACAGGACCGATTTTTTTTTATATAATCTAACCTAAATAGAAATAAACTAAACTAAACCTAACCCCTAACACAACTGATGGGCTGACCCCCTGGCCAGCCCGACCCGTGTTAACCCCCCCCCCCCCCCCGCGCGCTCGGGTTCGAGCCCCCTCTTCCTTTCTGTTTTCTTTTTCTGTTTCTTTTCTTTTTCTTTTTCTTTTTCAGTTTTATATATATATTTTTATATATATATGTATATATATATATATATATATATATATATATATATATATATATATATATATATATGTATATACTGTTTTTGATAGTATTTATATATATGTATATATATTTTATAGTTAGTAAATTTTATATATATATGTATATATTTTCATGTGTATATATATTATTTTTATTATTAAGTGTTTTCTTATATATATATATATTTTGTATATATATATATACTTTATAAATTAAGTATTTTTCTTATACATAGATATATGTACATTTTACATATGTATGTATATATTCACTATACATAATTTTACCTTATTAAAATAATAATATTTATTTTGTACTATTACCAAATTGTATTTTTAGTATATTTAAATTACTGCAACCATTTGGTGTCCAAGCCTAGCATGGGTATTTGGGCCCAAATGTGTTTCACACATTCAAGACCTGTACAAGTCATATTGGACTTGATTCATGGCCTTGGGTCCTGTATTTGAACTTTGGTTCAAATTATATACATGGACAAAATACGCAGATAATTAATTATTTAATTTCAATTGTGTGTAGTACTGTTTTTGATTTTCTAAAAATAATTAGAGTACTGTTAAAATTCTGAAAAAATAGTATTTAGATACTATGTTACTTTAGCTAATTTGGTATAATTTTTGTAGTATTTAATTTATTGTTTTGCCACTAGTTTGGCATATGAAACCAAAACTTATTTTCTGTATACTTAGGAAAACTGATTTTTATAAAATACTTGTACTGGTTAATAAATTCCAGAAAAATTATAATAAATTTCTATGATTAACAAGGATCACTTTGATTCTTTACTTTAAGTAAAACTAGGCTTTTTGTCTATCTCTAAAATTGTTGGAACACAATGATCATTTGATTTATTTATTGATTAATTACGACTTGTAGCTTTTTGTGTTATTTTGAGTTTTAGCCGTGTTGAACCCCACCCCTCACTAGTGTAAAGACCCTAGAAAGTTAGTTAAAGTAGTGTGTCACCCCACATTGGTCTCCTATGCCAAAGTCATCATTTTGGCTAGGTGCCCAGTCACAAGTCGTGTTTCACCAATTAGTGTCCTAGTGTTTTAGCTTAGTGTAAAAGCTAAATTATTGTATTTACTTCTACAGTGACGAGTTACCGGACATCCATAGCACTGTTATCGCAGCTTGTTTCATTTTACTTTGCTAGAGGCAAGTACTCTCTACAAACTTTACATACTGTTACATAAATGAACTGCAAATCCAACCATGTTAAATGCTGATCCTTGGGGTAGCAAGTTAGATATTCACATGTTGTACTTTCAGTTACTACCATGCTTAGAACAGTCTTTATGTATCTCTCACGATTAGAATCTGGGTTATGGGAAAACTGTTAGTAGCGTACGTGATCATGCCCCCTTACTCGTACGTACGTACCGAGCAAGGTTGACATTTTATATGTATACCTTGTCGTAGGCGCACCAGCTGTATTTGTACGTATGTACATCTATCGCTTGTTTTACTTGTACGGAAGTACATTTTATATGCTTGTACCACAGTACATTTTACACCTATTGACGATCACGTACCTGCTACAGTTTTAAACATTACATATACATCTGTCTCTATGACATATGTGTCCTTGCCATGATAGATTATATGATACCATGTTTCCAGTTATTCCTCTTATGTTCATTTCCATGTTTCATATGCTAGTTTGCTAGATTCAGTACTTGCTCCCGTCCTGACAGGATAACGTTGTAGGTGTCCTTACTGAGGAGGAGTTACTCTGCGACACCTATTATAGAGTTACTGCCGAGGACCCGGCTCTGCCTTACGAGGATGTTCCTACGGGAAACCTCGCCTAGTTGTCTTTTGTATTATTAGACTTTTGAGAGTAGACATGTATTAGACTATATCTTTTTGTAGCTAGACATGTATCCAGTTTTACTTTTCAGTTCACTTGTACTTGGACATTTTACTATATACGACAACTTTTGTGTTTGGAGCATTTATGATTCTTCTTCACTTATAGAACTGTTAGCACATTTAGTCTTATCCTGTTGTCTATAGAACAACTTACTACGTTTTATCTCAACGTAGGCTGGACATGACTCGGTCGGGCCCAACAATTTGGGTAGCGGGTCGTGATAGGGCACTACATAATAACCCACTGAGAAAAAGTTTTGTCCTCAAAACTTAAGATACAAACTCACCTCCACTTTCTGGATCAAGTAAGGTGGAGAGATTATAGACGCGCGCATTGGTCGTGGTGTTGGCATTCCGCAACTACTGATTGTGCGGATTATCTCGGAGCGGCGGTGGGCCTGACAGCTGCCCACGCTCTTCATTATCATCTCTATTTTGATTTCTCTTCGGACAATTTCTGATGGCGTGACCCTATTGGCCACAACGAAAACAAGCGTGATTTGCGGCACGACAGTCCTCCTTGGTGTGTCCATGCTTTCCACAGTGACTGCATACCAAACCTTTCGCATAGCGACTGTCATCATTCGTATGTCCTCGTCGACCGCAGTGGGTACAGATTATTTCATTTCGTGGTTCCCCATAAGTCTTTTTCTCTCCGTCATGATATCTCTTGGCGGGCTGATTCTGACTGTACTGCACTTTATTGGACGCCTTCTTCGGGCAGAATTGTTCCACCTGTAGTGCCGCCTCAAAGGCCTGAGAATATGACCCACATTCTCGATTCAGCACACTTAACTGGATGTCGTCATTCAGACCTCCAACGAATCGATTTATGCGAGTCTGCTCGGTGGGAAGCATAACGGCAGCAAAATTTGCTAACTTGGCAAATTCAGACTCATAGTCCTCCACGGACATATCCCCCTGTTTCAGTGTGATAAAGTCATCCTCCATCTTCTTGCTCATGGCTGGAGGCAGATATTGATCCAGAAATGCCTTCTTGAACAAGGCCCATGAAATCTTCCCATTCCTAACCATTGCGAGAAGCGCCGGCTTCTTCGCCTTCCACCAGTCCTTCGCCCGCAGCCGTAGAAGCATAACAGCACAAACTACCTTCTTGCTACTTGGAACTCCTATGAACGCGAACAGACTCTCCATTTTGTCAATCCAGTCCATCACCTTATCGGGTGATGTCCTGCCTTCAAATTCTAGAGGTTTCGCGTCTAAGAAGTCCTTTGGCCTAAAGGAAGTGTGCCTCTGCGTTGGCTGGGGCTCGTCACCCTCCACGGGCTGAATCTCGGGCATTTCCGTTGGTTTGGTCGCTGCGGTGGTATCTCGATTTGCCGCAAGCGCCGTGACAAGCTGAGTCAAGGAGTCCAACTATTTCTGTTGGGCCTCATTTCAGGCATGTTGTATCTGATTACGTTCCTCATTGTCCTGTCTTTGCAGTTCCAACAATGTCATGATCCGTTCTATCGGATCGGTCGAGGCAGCGGGTCGAGGAGGGGCCATTTCTCTACAAAAGAGTATAACTTCTGTCAGTCTCATAAAATATTATGGACTTATTATATGGGGCATTGGTTTTCATAACTCAAAATCGGGACACTTTTGAAAGTCGTCAAAGTACTTTATATATACTTTTTCAAATCGATATTTGCAAGAGGCCAAGGACGTAAACCTGTGCTCTGATACCACTTTGTCACGCCCCGATCCCGCTAGGGTCATCCGTCTTGCTTGGATCCCTGCGGGATCGATCGTCCTCGCTAAGGCGTGATGCCGTGCAAGCCTAAGTTGTGCTTGAACAAGGCCATGTACCTGCACAAAAACAACTAGTCAAGCAAAACACACGCACGCACCCATTTATTGCATAAAACCAAATATTGAACACAGAGATTTGAAATGGAAATACTTTCTTTTATTCATAACTTGATAGGAATACAAGTACAAAGCTTTTGCAACTCAGATTTGCCTTATAATTGGCTACATGATTCTCTTTGAAACTCTCTTTAAAAATAGTCACAATGCCCATACATCATATCCCTTATTACAAGCTGGAATTGAAAGACACCTTCAAAGGAAATGAAACTTGAAAACTTGACTGGAATGAAAATAAAACTTCAAGGCGATCCACGAGCTCTACTGGGCTAGACGAGCTTCGGTGCCTCACTTGAAATCCTCCTATCTCCTTTTGCTTTCTGAAAAGGATGCCCACAACGTGGGTCAACACACATCATGTACTGGCGAGCGGCTTTTGGTCGAACTCGCAAATCTCTGCACTAAATCAATATGTTGAGCTAACATTTACTAGTGATCTTTCTACTTGTCTAGGTTCTTTTTAACAATTCATAAGAACATGACAGTAGAATATATCATAAGCAACTTACCATCGCCGGCAGTCATCCCTGCACAAAACCACGTTAGCACAATTTGCATAATGAGTAATTCATGATTCATTCTTGCAGATATTGAAGTTGTCATTCGGGTCATGCAGGTGGACTATTCTATATGTTGGTCCATGGGTTATGTCACGACCCGCTACCCAAATTATTGGGCCGGGCTGAGTCATGCCCAGCCTACGCTTGAGATAAAACGTAGTAAGCTGTTCTAAAGACAACAGGATAAGACTAAATGTGCTAACAGTTCTATAAGTGAATAAAAGTCATAAATGCTCCAAACACAAAAGTCGTCTCATATAGTAATAAGTCCAAGTACAAGTCTGAAATGTAAAACTGGATACATGTCCAGTTACAAAATACGTAGTCTAATACATGACTACACTAAATATCCCAAGCAACTACGCAAACTAGACGAGTTTCCCTGTAAAATCCCTAAATTTCTACTATTTTTTTAATTATTTATTAAATTTGGTACCGAGTTAAAAATTTTGTATTGTACGTCACGTAGTCGTATTGTACGTCGCGCACGAAATTTTATTTTTCGTAATTGCTCGACGAGTGCGAATATGTGCGAGCGTACATATTTTTAGAAAAACATTTTTTATTTTTATAGTTTCAAAATAATATATGTAATATTTAATTTAGCTATCAAAATTTCCTAAATTTATGATTTTATTTATGAAAAGCCTTTTATTTAGAATAAATAATATTCTTAGTGCATACATAAATTCATAAATATTTTGCTAGTTTATTTTAAATAAAAAAATGTAATTTTTGAGATTTATTAATATTAATATTTTATTATTCAAAAAGATATTTAAAAATATTAATGTAATTTTCGAAATTATTATTATTAGTATTTTTGGAAAATATATTTCAAAGTTATTGTGGAGATTTAAATCTTGATTTGAATTTATGGATTTATTTAAATAGTTAACATTTGAAATTTGATTTATCCCATTGATTTTAAACCAAGAATTTAATTAGATTTAAATTTGATTGTATTTGGAATTGGATTTTGATTTGGATTCGGATTTTTTGAATTAATTTAAATAAATAGATGAATTATCTAATTTGGGTTTTAAAATATCCTAATCCCTATCTTAATGGGAATTCCCACATCTTATAAATAGGCAGGTACTCCTCCATTATTTCTCCACAAGCCATAATTCCACAAATATTTTTCCACCCACGTGCGTGCATCGTGTCCGTGTTCCCCGTCCAAATCTTATTCTATTATTTTACATGTACATTATTTATCTCCTTCCCCGTGTCGGACACACCCCGACATCAATAAATTCCTAACCATAATCCTATCCCTAACCACCGACCAAATCCCGACCTTCGACATCCTCATCACATCCCTGTTACCACCGCACACCCGACCTCGATCACCCGTCGAACCCTTCGATCCCGGCTAACACCACCACCATCACCACCCCTCGACCATCACCAGCAACATTGCCGTAACCACCCCAACTCCCGCAACCAATCTCCGCAACCACCCAGCCTCGACGTCCCCTGCCAACACCAGCACCACCACCACCGGTCCGACCCCCTCAACCCCGCCATTCGGCGTCTCCGCCCTTGCCAGTCCCTGGAACTCACCACCACCGCCAACTTTCCAGTCCAACTCCTCCATCATCACCAACACCACCGCCACCCCGGCCATCGTCGGCCGACCGCAACCCAAAAAGAAAAAGGAGAAGAAAACTCCTTACCTAAACCCACCGCTGCCGTCGGGAGAACACCCGCGTCTGCCGCCTTGCCCGACCGGCGAGCCCCAGCGACGAACCCCCGCCGTTTGTAACCTCCGGCGCCGCGCCTCCCCTTTGCTCCGCCCGCAAAACCCTCTTTCGTTCTCCCCGACCGAGTCCGACCTAGCAGTCCGCCCCCTTCCGGCCGCCCGCGGCAAGCCTTCGCCGAGCCGTGCCCTAGCCCTCCGCCGCCGACCAAATTCGCCTCCGCCGCCGTGTGAGACCGCCCTCGGCGCACCCTCCGCCGCCTGAACCCTCTCCCGCAGCCGGCGACGGCAGCGCCTCCACGAAACCCTCTCTCCGCCGATCCGTCGTGATCCACCAGCCACGACACCGGAAACCCTATCCCGAGCTCTCTGCCGGCGTCGCCCACCAGCCTCCCGACCCCCTTCCTCTCTCGGCTCCTCCTCTCCACCAGTCCGCCTTCGGACCGCCGCCCTTCTCCTTCTCCCCCGCGCGCCGCTCCCAAGCTCCGTCGCACGCGCGCTCTCCGATCCCTCTCCACTCTCTCATCTCTCTCTCTCTCTCTCTCTCTCTTCCCCTCTTTAGCCTTTGTTTTTTTCTTTTCATTAATTATTAGTGTGGTTGGTTGGTCTCCTCGAAAGAGGAGAACCACCAACAGTACGTTTTTTTCATTCATTTTATTTTTTTGTTATTTTTTGTTTTGTTATTTATATTTATCATTATGATTATTACTATTACTATTATTATTATTATTATTATTATTATTATCTTTTTAATTACAGAATATTAAGTAAGTATATATTATTGGTATTATATTTAATTTAATAATTTTTATTATTAGTATTATTACTAATTATATTATTATTATAAGTATAAGTAAATATTTTCGACAATGGATTAAAAGCCCTAATTGCACTTGCTATATATATTTGTGGCATTAAAAGTATATCTTATTAATGAAATTTTATTTTTACAAAATATGATTCTTAACCTTAAATAATTTTTCTAATATTATTTTGGTTCGCCTAAAATATTTTTTTTTATAAGATATAGTTTTTTTATTTGAGAAAACTTACAGTTTTGCCTTAAAAAGACTTTTGATTTTTCGAATATTTATTTGAAAGCCCATTTTGACTAATAAATTATATTTCAAGTATTATAAATTAGTTTTCAAAAATCATTTATTTATTATTCGTCAAAATTTTCTTTATTCTTCCGACCGCGACTCAACCCCCCTCTTTCCTATTCGATCGCCAATTCTATACTACCTTATGTCCACCCTAACTAGTTTGACCCTTCTGAACCCAATGGAACTGTCCGTGCCATCACCCGAGGTCACCATGTATAGTTGTTGCACCGAAGTCACAGATCTTGCCAGCTTGATCCTTGCAGTACACCAGGCGTCCTACCAGGAAAGACACATTGCCATTCGCTGTTTAATTATTTTAGCTCATATTTCATGCATTACTTATTTTCTTTATGCAAAATAAACTGTGATACATGGCATAACCTGTTAGAACTTACTGTTCATTTATATTTCCTGCTATGTATTATTTTTACACATTAAACCTAGATTTAAGGGACCACCATTGTGTGTTGCATACATGGCCTTGACACGTTGTACCACGAAGTTGTGTGTCGCATGTAGAACACGAAAGTGCGTGATTGGCTGGCCACCAGTACGTACAAGCCGTGCGATAAGAATAACCGCTAATAGAGGTTGCATGCTAGTTTGACTTAGCGGTTATAGAGGTTATTGTTGTGGATACAACATAGTAGGCATTGGGCGGGGAGGACAATTCCTTAGCGTATGGGCTTCGATGCACTTCCCTTGTGACCCGGACTCTCCGTTGGAGATACGGGGTTGATGACCCATGATTAATGACGGCCACTGACGATTCTGCGGAACGTCATGCTCTTACTGATGGGGTCTCTGGTGCCCAAGAGGGGACTATGCCGATCCTATTTAGCTTGGGCCCATACGTAGGAAGGATTGTTTTTATCTACATTTCACTTAGAACGGTAGGCTACCTTATCCGTTAGGTACGAGTACTTTTGGTTTGGGTACTTGTATCTGACCGTGGCTTGGAACAATAACTTGTCGCGGATTAGTTCGTCACATCTTGTCCTTGTTTGGTTGCAGGTGTGACTTACTACTTCGATGCGAAGGTATTGAACCTTGTTGGGGTCCGGATACCATATTGGATTCATAGCATGGAAAGATACGTCGCCGTGAATTAGTTTACCATCTCCTGTCCTTGTTTGGTTGGGAGGATGGTACGCTCGTTCAATAGGTGTGTATTGGACCATGTTATAATTCAATTGACTTATTTATTTGAGCAATATTTATTCAGTTTATATGGCATAATATTATGTGTCTTGTTACGTCTCTCTGAGGACCTAGTTATCTCTCCAGGTGTGTGCTTTTGTCTTTCGCAGGTGTTCTAGCTCTAGCCGTGATCATTGCTATTCTTCGAGGATGATTGCACTTGGATCGTTTTCGCTTCGCTCGCCAAATTTATTTCTTTTCTTATGTATTTTTCTTTACTTGTTGGTAGTGGATTTGTCTCCGCCCAACATATTATATCAAGATAATTCATTATCATTTTATGATATCTTTTATTCATTTATTTTGTGTAGATGAGATTAGTTATGGTTCTACTGCATTTTACAGCTTACGTATATTTATTATACGGCTGGCATGTCTACGTTCCTAGTCCTACGTATTTTGGGACTGGGGCGTTACATATTTTTGTGGTGGCCCATGCAGGTCAAGATAAATTGTTTGGTTACTTTACCGTACCAAGCAAGCCTGCGTATAGGATTTGAAGTCTAGGATCTCATCCACATACTTGACCTCTTTCCTTGATTTTATCTACCGTTTGACTCATCAATTGCGTCTTGCTTGCTTCCTTCCATCCCTATTCTTATCTTCCCTTCGTGCTTGCTAGAGATTGATCCTACTAGTTAGTTGTCCCAAAACACCATTAGTTTAATTCTTTAAGTTGGGTAGAATACCTTATGAACTTGCAACCCCTTTGACCTAGTGACCTATATTAGCAAGCTTATTTAGATCCTAGAATCTAGAGGACCTAACCCGTCTAGCCAACCAAGGACTTGGACAAGAAGACTATAGGACGACTGTATGACTTAGAATCATTCTACCTTCTTTAAATCTTAATCTCTCGTGCCTATGTATTTACCGTTTTGACTAATGATGCTAATGTAGCCTAGTTTTTGCAAGCTTATTCTTTATCGAGTTTGTTCATGACATATGCTATTGAGCGCTCACTAGCCTATTGTCTAATCAGAACCGGTGCATAATGGTCTGATCAACCAAGTGCACTTCGGTTCGCTTTTGTCTATTATTCTACGTGGATGGAACATAATTAAACTTGCCCTCTAGAATTCCATCCACGACTGCCTTGACAATTTCTTTGAAATTATTCGATCGTCCTTGGAATCACGTATTCGTATTCGATAAACGCCTCCTTCGAACTCTATATTGCGTTCGCCTTCACCTATTTTAGAAAGACAAAGGCATAGTACTAGAACTCCCTCTAGCCTTCCTACCAATTATGACTGTTATCACTCAAGGTTGTTATATCCTCATCCTAAACTGCTCGTTCTTATCTCGGCCCTATATTTACTCTCATGACCTTCTAATCACTTAAGTTAGGAGTGACCCAAATCGCTCTCTCAATCGTGCCAGCAACCAACTCCTAAAAAAAAACCATATCTTTAAGGTCTCTAATCTATTCTTCTCTAGATAACACACTAGCCTTTATCGCGTGTTTTATCTTTAAACCTTACTCATTTTCCTTCTAGAGCTAACCCATGATTACTCTACCCGTTATTGAAGTCGTGATTTCCTAATACATGATTGCGTTGGACGTTGTGAATAATTATTCCTCATCGAGACCCCCTTGTGTCTTCTCATCCCCCCTACTAATTCCTAATTTCGAGGACGAAATTCTTTTAAGTTGGGTAGGATGTAAAACCCCTAAATTTTTACTATTTTTTTTATTATTTATTAAATTTGGTACCGAGTTAAAAATTTTGTATTGTACGTCGCGTAGTCGTATTGTACGTCGCGCACGAAATTTTATTTTTCGTAATTGCTCGACGAGTGCTAATATGTGCGAGCGTACATATTTTTAGAAAAACATTTTTTATTTTTATAGTTTCAAAATAATATATGTAATATTTAATTTAGCTATCAAAATTTCCTAAATTTATAATTTTATTTATGAAAAGCCTTTTATTTAGAATAAATAATATTCTTAGTGCATACATATATTCATAAATATTTTGCTAGTTTATTTTAAGTAAAAAATGTAATTTTCGAGATTTATTAATATTAATATTTTATTATTCAAAAAGATATTTAAAAATATTAATGTAATTTTCGAAATTATTATTATTAGTATTTTTGGAAATATATTTCGAAATTATTGTGGAGATCTAAATCTTGATTTGAATTTATGGATTTATTTAAATAGTTAACATTTGAAACTTGATTTATCCCATTGATTTTAAACCAAGAATTTAATTAGATTTAAATTTGATTGTATTTGGAATTGGATTTTGATTTGGATTTATTGAATTAATTTAAATAAATAGATGAATTATCTAATTTGGGTTTTAAAATATCCTAATCCCTATCTTAATGGGAATTCCCACATCCTATAAATAGGCAGGTACTCCTCCATTATTTCTCCACAAGCCATAATTCCACAAATATTTCTCCACCCAAGTGCGTGCATCGTGTCCGTGTTCTCCGTCCAAATCTTATTCCAATATTTTACATGTACATTATTTATCTCCTTCCCCATGTCGGACACACCCCGACATTAATAAATTCCTAACCATAATCCTATCCCTAACCACCGACCAAATCCCGACCTTCGACATCCTCATCACATCCCTATCACCACCGCACACCCGACCTCGATTACCCGCCGAACCCTTCGATCCCGGCTAACACCACCACCATCACCACCCCTCGACCATCACCAGCAACATTGCCGTAACCACCCCAACTCCCGCAACCAACCTCCGCAACCACCCAGCCTCGACGTCCCCTGCCAACACCAGCACCACCACCATCGGTCCGACCCCCTCAACCTCGCCATTCGGCGTCTCCGCCCTCGCCAGTCCATGGAACTCACCACCACCGCCAACTTCCTAGTCCAACTCCTCCATCATCACCAACACCACCGCCACCCCCGACCATCGCCGGCCGACCGCAACCCAAAAAGAAAAAGGAGAAGAAAACTCCTTACCTAAACCCACCGCCGCCGTCGGGAGAACACCCGCGTCTGCCGCCTTGCCCGACCAGCGAGCCCCAGCACGAACCCCCGCCGTCTGTAGCCTCTGGCGCCGCGCCTCCCCTTTGCTCCGCCCGCAAAACCCTCTTTCCTTCTCCCCGACCGAGTCCGACCTAGCCGTCCGTCCCCTTCCGGCCGCCCACGGCAAGCTCCGCCGAGCCGTGCCCTAGCCCTCCGCCGTCGACCAAATTCGCCTTCGCCGTCGTGTGAGACCGCCGTCGTGTGAGACCGCCCTCGGCGCACCCTCCGCCGACTGAACCCTCTCCCGCAGCTGGCGACGGCAGCGCCTCCACGAAACCCTCTCTCCGCCGATCCGCCGTGATCCACCAGCCACGACACCGGAAACCCCATCACGAGCTCTCCGCCGGCGTCGCCCACCAACCTCCCGACCCCCTTGCTCTCTCGGCTCCTCCTCTCCACCCGTCCGCCGTCGGACCGCCGCCCTTCTCCTTCTCCCCCGTGCGCCACTCCGAAGCTCCGCCGCACGCGCGCTCTCCGATCCCTCTCCACTCTCTCATCTCTCTCGATCTCTCTCTCTCTCTTCCCCTTTTTAGCCTTTGTTTTTTTCTTTTCATTAATTATTAGTGTGGTTGGTTGGTCTCCTCGAAAGAGGAGAACCACCAACAGTACGTTTTTTTTCATTCATTTTATTTTTTTGTTATTTTTTGTTTTGTTATTTATATTTATCATTATTATTATTATTATTATTATTATTATTATTCTTATTATTGTTATTATTATTATTATTATTATTATTATCTTTTTAATTACAGAATATTAAGTAAGTATATATTATTGGTATTATATTAATTTAAGAATTTTTATTATTAGTATTATTACTAATTATATTGTTATTATTATAAGTATAAGTAAATATTTTCGACATTGGGTCCAAAGCCCTAATTGCACTTGCTATATATATTTGTGGCATTAAAAGTATAGCTTATTAATGAAATTTTATTTTTACAAAATATGATTCTTAACCTTAAATAATTTTTCTAATATTATTTTGGTTCGCCTAAAATATTTTTTTTATAAGATATAGTTTTTTTATTTGACAAAACTTACAGTTTTGCCTTAAAAAGACTTTTGATTTTTCAGATATTTATTTGAAAGCCCATTTTGACTAATAAATTATATTTTAAGTATTATAAATTAGTTTTCAAAAATCATATATTTATTATTCGTCAAAATTTTCTTTATTCTTCCGACCGTGACTCAACCCCCCTCTTTCCTATTCGATCGCCAATTCTATACTACCTTATGTCCACCCTAACTAGTTTGACCCTTCTGAACCCAATGGAACTGTCCGTGCCATCACCCGAGGTCACCATGTATAGTTGTTGCACCGAAGTCACAGATCATGCCAGCTTGATCCTTGTAGTACACCAGGCGTCCTACCAGGCAAGACACCTTGCCATTCGCTGTTTAATTATTTTAGCTCATATTTCATGCATTACTTATTTTCTTTATGCAAAATAAACTGTGATACATGGCATAACCTGTTAGAACTTACTGTTCATTTATATTTCCTGCTATGTATTATTTTTACACATTAAATCTAGATTTAAGGGACCACCTTTGTGTGTTGCATACATGGCCTTGACACGTTGTACCACGAAGTTGTGTGTCGCATGTAGAACACGAAAGTGCGTGATTGGCTGGCCACCAGTACGTACAAGCCGTGCGATAAGAATAATCGCTAATAGAGGTTTCATGCTAGTTTGACTTAGCGGTTATAGAGGTTATTGTTGTGGATACAACATAGTAGTCATTGGGCGGGGATGACAATTCCTTGGCGTATGGGCTTCGATGCACTTTCCTTGTGACCCGGACTCTCCGCTGGAGATACGGGGTTGATGACCCATGATTACTGATGGCCACTGACGATTCTGCGGAACGTCATGCTCTTACTGATGGGGCCTCTAGTACCCAAGAGGGGACTATGCCGATCCTATTTAGCCAGGGCCCATGCGTAGGAAGGATTGTTTTTAACTACATTTTACTTAGAACGGTAGGCTACCTTATCCGTTAGGTACGAGTACTTTTGGTTTGGGTACTTGTATCTGACCGTGGCTTGGAACAATAACTTGTCGCGGATTAGTTTGTCACATCTTGTCCTTGTTTGGTTGTAGGTGTGACTTACTACTTCGATGCGAAGGTATTGAACCTTGTTGCGGTCCGGATACCATATTGGATTCATAGCATGGAAAGATACGTCGCCGTGAATTAGTTTACCATCTCCTGTCCTTGTTTGGTTGGGGGGATGGTACGCACGTTCAATAGGTGTGTATTGGACCATGTTATAATTCAATTGACTTATTTATTTGAGCAATATTTATTTAGTTTATATGGCATGATATTATGTGTCTTGTTACGTCCCTCTGAGGACCTGGTTATCTCCCCAGGTGTGTGCTCTTGTCTTTCGCAGGTGTTCTAGCTCTAGCCGTGATCATTGCTATTCTTCGAGGATGATTGCACTTGGATCGTCTTCGCTTCGCTCGCCAAATTTATTTCTTTTCTTATGTATTTTTCTTTACTTGTTGGTAGTGGATTTGTCTCCGTCCAACATATTGTAACAAGGCAATTCATTATCATTTTATGATATCTTTTATTCATTTATTTTGTGTGGATGAGATTAGTTATGGTTCTACTGCATTTTACAGCTTACGTATATTTATTATACGGCTGGCATGTCTACGTTCCTAGTCCTACGTATTTTGGGACTGGGGCGTTACATTCTCCGCAGGTACATCCTCGTAAGGCAAAGCCTGGTCCTCGGCAGTATCTCCATAATATGAGTCGCAGAGTAACTTCTCCTCAGTATGGATACCTACAACGTTATCCTGTAAGGACGGGAGCAAGTACTGATTCTAGCAAACTAGCATATGAAACATGGAAATGAACATAAGAGGAATAACTGAAAAATATGGCATCACATAATCTATCATGGCAAGGACACATATGTCATAGAGACAGATGTATATGTAATGTTTAAAATTGTAGCAGGTACGTGATCGTCAATAGGTGTAAAATGTACTGTGGTACAAGTATGTAAAATGTACTTCCGTATAAGTAAAACAAGCGATAGATGCACATACGTACAAATACAGCTGGTGCGCCTATGACAAGGTATACATAAAATGTCAACCTTGCTCGGTACGTACGTACGAGTAAGGGGCATGATCACGTACGCTACTAATAGTTTCCCCATAACCCAGGTTCTAATCATGTGAGAGATACATAAAGACTGTTCTAAGCATGGTAGTAATGGAAAGTACAACATGTGATATTTTAACTTGCTATCCCAAGGATCAGCATTTAACATGGTTAGATTTGTAGTTCATTTATGTAACAGTATGTAATGTTTGTAGAAAGTACTTGCCTCTAGCAAAGCAAGCTGCGATAAAAATGCTATAGATGTCTGATAACTCGTCACTGTAGAAATAAATACATAAACTTAGTTTTTACACTAAGCTAAAACACTAAGACACTAATTGGTGCAACACGACTTGTGACTGGGCACCTAGCCAAAATGATGACTTTAGCATAGGAGACCAATGTGAGGTGACACAATACTATAACTAACATACTAGGGTCTTTACACTAGTGAGGGGTGAGGTTCAATACGGCTGTAACTCAAAATAACACAAAAAGTTGGAAGTCGTAATTATTTAATAATTAAATCAAATGAGCATTGTGTTCCAACAATTTTTGAGGTAGACAAAAAGCTTAATCTTACATAAAATAAAGTACCCAAAATGATCTTTGTTAATTATAGAAATTTATTATAATTTTTCTGGAATTTATTAACCAGTACAAGTATTTTATAAAAATCAGTTTTCCTAAGTATACAGAAAATGAGTTCTGGTTTCATATGCCAAAACAGTGGCAAAACTGTAAATTAAATACTTTAAAAATTATACTAAATTAGCTAAATTAACATAGTATCTAAATACTATTTTTCCAGAATTTTAACAGTAATTTAAGTATTTTTAGAAATTCAAAAACAGCATTGTACACAAATTAAAATTAAAAAATTAATTATCTGCGTATTTTGTCCATGTATATAATTTGAACCAAAGTTCAAATACAGGACCCAAGGCCATGAATCAAGTCCAATATGACTTGTACAGGTCTTGAATGTGTGAAAACACATTTGGCCCAAAAACCAATGCTAGGCTTGGACACCAAATGGTTGCAGTAATTTAAATACACAAAAAAACAAAAACATAAAAATACATAATAAATATTAATATTTTAACTATGTGAAATTATACATAGTTGTCACATAAATATGACAAGTATATGTACATATATTCAAGTATAATATATGTACAATATTTTGTAAAGTAGAGAGACTAATTAGTTATGTATACATATATAACATATATATATATATATATATATATATATATATATATATATATATATATATATATATATATATATATATAGGGAAATATATATATAAGAAATAAATATATAATATATATAAATAACAGTAAATATATATAATAATAGTAAATACAATATATATATGATAGTATACGAATATATGCACAAAATACATATGCATATATATATATATATAAATACATATATATATGCACTCTTACATTAAAATGCTAAAAACAGAATATATATTTATACATATATAAATACTGTACATATACGTATATATAACAGTATATATATATATAATAAAATATATACAGAAATACATATATATATATATATATATATATATATATATATATATATATATATATATATATATATATATATATAAACATATAAACACAAACAAAAAGAAAAAGAAAAAGAAAAAGAAAAAGAAAAAGAAAAAGAAAAAGAAATAACAGCGCTGGGGGGGAGGGTTTTCGAACTCGGCCCTCTGGGTCGGGCTGGCCAGGGGGGTCAGCCCGCAGCTCGTGTTAGGGTTAGGTTTCTGTTTAATTTATTTAGATTTTAGTTAAATAACAGTAAACCCGATAAAATATTCCTGTGTCCTGACAGTTAGGGACACAGGTGTCTTGTGTCAGGGTTATTCACGACACGCACGAGAGTAGACTCGCGTGTCCAAGCACTGGGCTAGGGTTCTCGTGTCTGGACGACCCTAATACGTGTGTACGAGACACGTACGACACATTTGGACGCTGCAACTTACGTGTTCGGCGATCGGTGAGGGTTTAGAACGTGCTGGACGGCGGAGGAGGCGATGGGAAAGCGGCGCTCGGGTGGCGATCGACTCGCCTTGGCGTGGTGCGTCAGTTGATGGTGGTTGGGGGCGATGACGGTCGTCGTGGGGGCTGGACGAGGGTTCGTCGGAGCTAGGGTTGCGGCGAGGTTTAATTGGGGAAGACTGGGCTGTGGTAGGCGGAGATAGGTCGTAGTGGTGGTGTCGAGCTGAGGGGAGTGAGGGGGTTTTTATAGGGGGGTCGAGTCGGTCGGGCTAGCCGAAAATGGCGGGGGCCGACGAGTCGACGGTCGTCGGTCAGCCCGAGTCGTCGGGGGTGGGTATGGTTAGGAATTACACTTAGGTCCCCATAGTTTTAGGATTTACAATTTGGTCCTAACAGTAGGTAAATGCAAATAGAAATTTGCATTCCGCAATTTAAAACAATTGATTAATTGTAAACTGATATTGTAACAATTTAATAAATTGTAGATTGATATAAAAACAATTCTAAAAATTATAAAATGGTATTAAAACATTTTAATTAATTGCAAAATGATATTTTAGTATTTAAAACTCATTTCAAACTCATTTAAAAATTCTAGAAAAATTCCTAAAAATCATAATAAATATTTTAAGGCTAAATATGACATTAACAGTTATTAACACTAATTAAATAAGTTTTTGAAAAATAGGGGCTCACAAGTCTTCCCTCCTTGAAAAATTTTGTCCTCGAAATTCACAAGGATTGAAGACCCTACAATATTCTAACATAGCAATGCAACAAATGACTAAGGCTACGATCGAAACTAACCTCTAAGGTATCAAGCGGGAACGGGTGGTTCCCTCGCAGCGGTTGGATCGAACAAGTAAGGGTATCTCTCCCTCATGTCCGACTTCCTCTCCCAAGTAGATTCACCCGGAGAGTGACGGCTCCAAGCTACTCGTACTAAGGGTATAACCTTGTTCCTCAGCCTCTTCTCCCTTCTGTCTAATATCGCCACTGGCTGCTCAAAAACTGTAAGGCTCGGTCCGACCTCCAACTCTGAATGATCTAGCACATGGCTGGGGTCCGGAACATATCTCCTCAGCTGAGATACGTGAAAGACATCGTGAACTCCTGCTAGGTTGGGTGGAAGTACAACCCTGTAAGCTACCTCTCCAATCCTGCCAAGTATCTTGAACGACCCGATGTATCTGAGGCTCAGCTTCCCTCCTCGTCCGAACCGGATTATCCCTCTAGTAGGTGATATCTTCACTAGCACCAAATCACCGTCTGCGAACTCCATCGGTCTGCGACTAGCATCAGCCCAGTGTTTCTGCCTGTCCTGAGCCACTCTGAGCCTGTCTCTGATCATCCCGACCTTCTCTGCTGCATCCGTGATCATCTCTGGCCCAAGCATAACTCTGTCTCCGACATCATCCCAAAAGAGCGGTGTGCGGCATCGTCGTCCATATAGTGCCTCGAAAGGAGACATACCGATGCTGGCTTGGTAGCTGTTGTTGTATGAAAACTCTACCAAGTGCAGATGGCTCTTCCATGAACCTCCAAAGTCCAGTACGCAGGTCCTCAGCATATCCTCCAGTGTCTGTATCGTCCTCTCGGACTGTCCATCTGTCTGCGGGTGGTACGCCGTACTGAACTTGAGCCTACTGCCCAACTCCTCCTGCAAGCTCCTGTAGGAGCGTAAAAAGTACTTCATAGAATGAGTCAAAGAGATAGAGCATTTTACTCAAAATCAGATGCTTTACGCCAAGGACAGACCAACCGCTTTACGCCAAGGACAGATCAAACGCTTTACGCCAGAGACAGGCCAATTACTTTACGCCAAAGACAAGTTGTCAAATCATGCATTTAATGCAAAGTAATAATGGGTCTGACATAAAGATCTACTGACGGCGTATAACACAGGATTCGAAGGGATTTGTTTTACACATAAAATAATATTGTCGTTTAGTATGTGGACTGAGCTATTTTACGCTCACAAGATGGCTTCTTTTACGCATGAATACTATATGAGCTGTTTACGCTCAAAGTTGACGTGTGCTTAAAGTTTATTTGGGCTACTTTTACGCTCAAGGTTGTTTATCAACCACTTTACGCGGGAAGTCCATTTCAGGGCTATTTTACGCCTAATCTACTACTTTACGCTCAGAGTATATTTGGGTTGTTTTTACGCCCTATTCTTCCTGACTAATTTGGAACGTGGTTTACCTACGTGTTTCTGACTAATTTGGAACGTGGTTTGCCTACATGACTTTCATGCCATACATCTCGAAGAACGTGTGTACGTGCATCCTATTCTTATTAAAATAATGGGACACGTGTCAACGTATGTAGAGGATGACTTCAGTCATGGGTGGCAGTTGTTCGCGTAAAGACAGGACTATTGCTGAGTTTTACGCACAAGAAGTCAAGTCTATAAATAGACTTATTTTTCTCATAGGACAACAGACAGAGGAGAGAAAACAGAGAGATTAGAACTCAAGAGATTTTGATTCTCTAGAGCATCATTCTTCAACCTTTCTTTCAGAACAGAGTGAAGCAAAGCAGGAAAGCATTCGGCCTCGCCATCAGTGCCGAAGTACGTCGATACCTTTCTGGTGACTTAGTTCTTCCGGTTGTTCATCTCCAAGCAGTGATCTTCATCATCATCGTATGGTCCAAGGAACAAAGTGATCGCCTTCAGATTAGACTTCCATAGCAATACTTTCCAGAACAATTTGTACTTCTTGTACTCTTTCAAGTTTTATTTTCAAAAGCCAATTTTCCAGGCATTTTTGTTAAGTGAAATAAACTGGCGACTCTGCTGGGGACGACCTTCTCTTCTGACGGAAGGCAATTGCTCAATATGATGATGTGTCGATTGGATCGACAAAGAAGACTCTGGTTGTACACTTCGACCAGACTGCTTATGAAGAGATGCTCCGAACTGGGGGTAGTTCTCGCTGCTCCAATGTTCAAAAATCTCGCAAAGCACGAAAAGTTTGGGTTCCTAAATCCAAAGTAGCTTCTGATCTCTCTGTTGCTTCTGATGGCAAGGGAATTTTTCCCACTCCTGTCGTAGGGGCTCCCGTTCGTAACGAGGCAGTCCTTACTTCAGCGTCGCACTCTAAGTGTGGCAATTCATCTCCCATCTGTGACGGTGAAGATAATCAGGTTTTACGCCCACTGCGTAAGAACCAAGTTTTACGCCCAGTGCGTAAAAATGATGTTTTACGCCCAGTGGGTAAAAACCAAATTTTACGCTCAGTGCATAAGAATGAGTCTCCTATTTGTAATGAGGCAGACTCTAATGTTTGTGCTTCTGAGTGTAAGAATAAGTCTCCCGTCTGTGACGTGGTAGACACACAAAAGTTACGCTCTTTGCGTAAAGGAAAATCTTCCGTCTGTGACGTGGCGGATACTCATGTTTTGCGCTCTATGCATAAAGGTAAATCTCCTGTCTGTGACAGTGTAGATAAAATTCACAATGATTCTTCTGCATCTAAAGTGAATATACCTACACATATGAAGCATAAAAACATAGTTGGTAAAACTTCTATTTTCAACCAACAACCTTTTTATACTGCTATACGCAAGGTACCAAACCTACAAATTACACGCAATGAAAATGGAGTCCTTCGTGCTAAAAAATCTTAAGATTTACGCACACAACTCCAAATGCGTAAAAATGTACAGTTTGGTTCTGCAAATGCAGCCAATAATCTTCTTTGTATACAAGGGACTAAACATTTTTCTACCCCAAATGTAATAAAGAAGAATACTCCCTCTACTCCTTCTGATTTACGTGAATTGCTAATACAAAAGCGTAAAAATAGACAATCTCCCGTGACACTCCCAAGAAAAACACCATTGTGAGTATCACCAGGTTGTAATCAATTGTTGTTGTTCGGCTTCAAAACGGTCAGTTTTTGATCGATTGAGTTTTAATGTGCCTCAACAACAAGCTGATGACCAAGAACATGAGCTGTCATATGCGTCAGTCAACATGGCATCTCATACTAACAGAGGACGACGTCCTAGACGGAATACTTCCCAAACTCCAGGTCAACAACAGTTCAACAGACTTCTTGATTCCTTTGAAGGAGTATATCAGAATACTCGATCAAGAAGACAAAGACAATTGCAGACTTCTGATTCAGAAGCTGGGGGTACTCAATCTTTTGAGTCCGAAACTGATAGTATCGATTCATACTTCTATACTAATCCCTCTATATCTTCAAGAGAGGTTGAATCCTACGCTATTGGAGATGAACCAGAGACGTCATCTGCTAATATAGAACGTCTCACTGCCGTTGAGCAATCACTGAAAGGCATGCTTAACATGATGCAAAGCATGCACCAGATAATATTGACTCAGCAAACTGCTCAGCCGGCAGTAGTAACACCGGTACAAGTAGCAGCACAAACTCAAGATAGTCAAGGGGTTGATATACCTTTGAATATTCAAGAGCCTGCTGTTAACCAAAATTTTGCATCTCCAGATCCCATTATTCCAGAAGATGTACCATCTCCGGTGGGGGTTACGGTACATCCAACAACCATTCAATCAAATGTGCTTCCGTAAACTAGTGAAGCCATTCAAGCAGTGCGTGAGCTCAAAGCACAGTTTGAAGTTTTGAAGTACAAAGATCAGCTCCAGAGGTTAGGGATTAAGCAACCTTATCCTCCTCATTGGAATGATGTACCCTTTCCACCGAAATTCAAGCCACAATCAATGGTATTGTTTGATGAAAGGGCTTCTCCTAGTCAGTATATCAATTATTTTGATATTATGACTGTACATCTGCAGAAAAATGATGCTCTTCTCACTCGAGTGTTCATTGGATGCTTGACGGGTTCAGCTTACGACTGGTATCGTAGTTTACCCGACAATTGTATTTCGTCTTTTGACGAATTTAAGGCAATGTTTCTTTCCCGCTTCTATGAAGGAGGTATGGACATGAACATGTCCTCCTTAATAGAAATCAAACAAAAAGAGAAGGAAGATACTCGGACGTTCATCGAACGTTTCCGACATGCTACTCTAAAGATGCCTCATAGTATGCCAGATTCAGTATTAATTGATACATGCAAGATGAATCTGCGACCATCCATTGCTGTCTTCACGGGTTCCCAATTCACAGATTGGGCTTCGTTTATTATAGCAGCAGTTTCTGCCGAGACCAATGGTAGGTTGGCTCATGAACATGGGATGATTTTTGCCTCAGAGGATAAAGGAAAGAAAGAAAATCCTGGTAATAATTCTGGCAATCGTAATGTAAAAGGAAAGGATACCCTTATGGTTAATCTTTCCAAAAATAAAACGACGCCGAATAATCAGGAATCTTCCAGGCCAAAAGAAGAATACTCTTTTGACGAAAGCGATATCCCAGGGATATTCCAATGTCTGGTGAAGAGTAGCAAACTCCAAATCCCGGAGCCAAAGAGACCTAATGAGGTGAATCTCACTGACAATCCCAAATATTGTATCTATCACAGATACATAAATCATCCTACCAGGGCTTGCTATGTCCTAAAGAAGAAAATCCAAGAGCTGATTAATACCAATGCCATCGCTTTAACCAACGATGAGCATACGGTCACGACCAATATGGTTTCTCTTCAATTCGGAGATTTTCCTTCTCAACAAGTTCCAGATGGAATTGTCCCAATTCCGAAGGCGACGATGAAGATTGTGAATATCCCGCCTGCCAGGGAGGAAATGAAGGATTGTTGCCTCTCACATTAAAGAATGGTAAAATTATGTAGGTACATCCTGATTTAGTACCTGAAATGGAAGACGAAGGTAAAACTTCAAAATCCAAGAAAGCTAAGAAAGTCAAAACCTGCAACATGATTTCTCATGTTATCCTGATGATTTGGATCATCTATGGGATGGCACTCCTTTGGAAAATAGACTAAGAGGATTGAACATATGTCCTCCAAGTTTGGCTCCTACTACCAAGCTCAAGCTTACTCATCAGCAGTGGCTAGCCATGAATAGTGTTCCCTTATACAGGGCACAACAAGTCTTCACTGCTTATGAAAAAGCTCCTATAGGGATTCTTCCTCATATCCCGAATCTTTCTCCTCCCATAGCTACAGAGACTTCTATTTCTCATTCTTCTGTAGTTACAAAGAGCTTTTCTTCTTCCTCTGTTGAACCACCTATTGAAAGTCCACTGCCCACTCACTTGTACAATCAGCAATCTGTCCTCCTCATGAAGAAGATGGGTTATGACTTTCAAAAAGCAGAAGGTTTGAATTATGATAAAGGAATACGACTTCCTTTGCAAATTAAAAATCAAAAATCTACTGTTGGATTGGGTTCTGAGGTTCCTCATAACAATCTTCGCAAGAAGAAGGCTAAGGGAAGGAAGACTAAATCCTGTAATATGGTTCTTCCTTCTTCTGAGTCTGAAGAAGAAACTTTTGCTGGTATAAGATCGGAGAAGGAGTACCACAAAGATTATGAGGGATCCTCCAAAGAAGCAGAGGATATGGAAATACCACCAATTCAACCTTCTCCTGTTCCTGCTAAACCATCTGTGGTTGAAAAGGAAAAACAGAAAGCAGTACATTTTAATGTCCCATTGAAGTCTGCTTCCAGTCAGGGGGTGGTGATGAAACCCTACAAATTTGATATTCTTGCCAAGTTAGCCAATACTCCGGCTAGACTATCTATATTTGAGCTGCTTCGTCTTTCTAAAGAAAGCAGGGAGACTTTGAGTGAAGCTTTACTTCAAGCAGATTCATGCTTGGCTCAACTCAAGAGTCCTGATAATACACCCATATCATGTCCACAATGTCATAGTGTGATGGAAGCAATTCCCAACATCACCTTTACACAAGAAGATATGTTGTTGAAGAATAACAAGCATGACAGGCCTCTGTGCTACACTGGGTATATCGGATCCACTGAAATTGACAGGATTTACATTGATCCTGGGTCTTCAATTAGCATAATTCTTCAGAGTATGCTAAGACCACTGAGGATTCCTACTAGTGATCTGACTTACACTAGTACTACGATAATTGGTTTCAACTCTGGCAAGAGTAAACCACTGGGGAAAATTCGTCTGAAAATTCAGATTGGTGATCTTCGAACTATGGTAACCTTCTATGTTATCAACTCAGACGTATCCTACAATATCCTTCTTGGGAGACCGTGGATTCATGAACATAACATCGTGCCTTCAACTCTCCATCAATGTTTCAAATACGTGGATTCCAAAGGAGTTGTGAAGACTGAGTTTGCTGATATCAATCCTTTCTAGGGTGTCGAAGCCTATTTTTCTGATTCAAGGCTTTACAAACAAGAGCATATGAAAGAGATATCAGACATAGCTGAAGATCAATCATCTACTGAAGATCAATCTATTAATGAAGATCTGCCAGAAGAGCAACCATTGAAGATCATAGTCAAGGGACGAATCCAATCCTAACCTGTCAACAATCAACCTTTGATGATCAAGGTTAAAGGAAGAACTCAAGCTTCATCTGAGGAATCAGTAAATGTTCCAGCTAAGAGCCAAGTTCAACCTTTTATGATCAAGGTCAAAGGGCATACTTCTTGTACGAATGATCCAGAACCACCATTGATTGTCAATCTTGGAAAATCTACGCAGAAGACAGATGATGGTCCATTAATGATTAATCCGAAGCGTAGCAGTCAAATTGTAAATGATGTAAATATTGATCATTCTGTACTTTTGATATCAATGAAGATTTTCTTTTCGAGTATATGGCTGTCAAATTTATTGAAAGAATGACTTTATCTTCTGACGATCAAAGTCATCAATATAAAGACGACATAGACACAGAAAAAACTTTATACATTAACTACAAGGAAAATTCCTTTCCTTCTCATGTCGATATTGGACCTTATGCTCAAAGGTTCTTAACATCTTCTCCCTATCTTCTTCCTGTAGTTGCTTCATCGCAAGCTTGTGTAACTTATAGACGTCATGAAGAATCTTATTTCGTGATTCCGTCTGATAAGAAAAACAAGCACCAAATTGTGTTTGGCCTGGCTAGAAATATCCCTATTGTTCAGACAGATGATCTGAAAGATAGATAAAGGAAGAATCCGAATTGACAAATATAGTCAACAATCTATCAAGATTATCCAGAATATGGGATATGATTTGAAGACTATGCAAGGTCTCAATCAAGGCAAAGGTAGACGATTACCATTATGTGGTGATCCGTTTTACCAGAAAACTCGTCATGGGTTGGGATATGATCCATCCTACATGATTAATGATGATATACAAGAAGAATTCTCTTCTAATTCTTCACAATCCTCAAATTTAGAAGAAATCTATTTCATCAAATCTGATACATCCCATCCTTCATGTGCTGGAGAAGACTATTATGATGAATCTGAGTGTGTATTTTCAGTTTACATGGTTCAAATTGATGGCAAATCTGAACCATTTGAGAATGATCCTTGGGCTCAACAGATGGACACTCAATGGGAACTTCGTTTTGAACAGCGACAACCACCTACAGAGGATGAAATTGTCCAGATCGATGTTGGAGATGGAACTATACCCAAACCAATATTCATCAGTAAAAACCATTCTGAAGACGAAAAGGAAGAATTGATAAAACTGATCAAAGAATATATTGACATCTTTGCATGGAGTTATAAGGATATGCCGGGTCTAGATCCTAAAGTTGCTACTCATAAATTCAATATTTTGCCTAATGCCAAGCCTGTAAAACAACAGCAACGACACTTTAGACCAGATATGATGGATACAATTGAAGCAGAGGTCAAAAAGTTGATTACATGTGGCTTTATTCGTGAAGAGCAACACCCGGATTAGGTTGCCAATATTGTTCCTGTTATGAAGAAGAACGGAAAAGTCCGAGTTTGCATAGATTACCGAGATCTTAATAAGGCTTGTCCAAAGGATGAATTCCCACTTCCAATTACTGATGTCATGATAGATGATACATACGATTTTGAACGCATGTCTTTCATGGATGGATTCTCAGGATACAATCAGATCAAGTTGCATCCAGAAGATGAGAAGCATACTGCTTTTCGAACACCCCTTGGGGTTTACTGCTATACGGTTATGCCGTTTGGTCTTAAAAATGCCGGTGCCACGTATCAACGGGCTATGAGCAATATCTTTCAAGAACATCTACGGAAGACAGTTGAATGTTATGTAGATGACATTGCTGTTAAGAGTCGATCAAAGGATGATCACATTCAAGACTTAAAGACAGTATTTGAATTGATGCGTCAACTTCAATTGAAAATGAACCCTACTAAGTCTTTCTTAGGGGTTTCCAGTGGCAAGTTTTTAGGATTTGTTATTACTTCTCAGGGTATCCATGTTGATCCTGATAAGGTTAAAGCAATTCTTGAAATGCGTCCTCCTCGTAATCTGAAAAAACTCCATGGCTTTCAGGGTCGTATTGCTTATATCAGAAGATTTATATCTAATCTCTCTGGGAGATGTCAACCTTTCTCCCGTCTATTAAAGAAAGGTGTATCATTTGTTTGGGATGAAGCGTGTCAGAAAGCCTTCAATGACATTAAGCAATGCCTTACAAATCCACCTGTGCTAGTACCTCCAGTGGTAGAAAGACCATTTTTGCTATATGTTCGAGCCTTGGATCACTCACTTGGTGCTTTTCTTGTACAGAAAAGTGATATGGGTCATGAATAGGCAATTTATTATCTTAGCTGAATGATGGTTGGAGCTGAACACATGTATACTCCTGTAGAAAATGAATGTCTGGCCTTGGTTTTTGCCGTCCAAAAGACAAGACATTATGTGACAGGACAAACTATTCATGTTATCTCCAGAATAAATCCCATTCGGGTATTGATGAGAAAACCAAGCATTCTTAACTCTAGGTTAGCTACCTGGGCGATGTTGCTTACTCCTTATGACATGGTCTATGTACCTCAAAAATCAGTAAAGGGTCAAGCATTAGCTGATTTCTTAGCTGCTCACCCTATACCTGAAACATCAAAGTTATATGAGGACATTCCAGATGAAGTCATAGATTGTAATATGACTTTGAAGAATGACATCTGACAATTATATTTTGATGGAGCATCACGAGTAGGACCTAAAGGCAATATTGTCTCTGGGGTAGGAATCGTCTTGGTTTCTCTGACAAAATGGTCATATACCGTGCCTATTCTCTCAATGAGCCATGCTCTAACAATGTAGCAGAATATAATGCTCTATTGATTGGTCTCCAAGTAGCAAAATAATTGGATATTGAGTTCCTAGAAGCTTATGGAGATTTTCAATTGATTGTTAATCAAGTTAGAGGGACTTATGAAGTCAGACATCCTGATCTCATCCCTTATCAGCAAGTGGTAGTCGAGTTGGTCCTTTCATTCAAAGGATTCTTTATTGAATTCGTACCACGTTCTCAGAATATGGAGGCTGATGCTCTTGCTAGCTTAGCTGTAGACTTGGCTGTTCCAATTCGAAGACAAAATACAATTACTTTGTTGGACCGAGACTTATTCTGTGTCAAGAATAATTTGTATATTGAACAAAGTTATACTACAGAGTTAAGTTCCCAGCAGAGGGATTGGAGAACTCCATTCATTGATTATGCAGTTCATGGGATTTTACCTGAAGATCCAAAAGAAGCTGCATCAATCAAGAGACGATCATTTCGATTTTATTATGATTCGTCTTTACATATGCTATACCTTCATTCATATGATGGACTCTTGCTGCGCTGTCTCTCAGAAAGTGAAGCCAAACAAACACTTCGAGAAGCTCATGATGGTGTTTGTGGTGCTCATCAACCGGGTCCGAAATTACAAGATCGCATTCGAAGAATGGGGTATTATTGGCCTTCTATGATAGCAGATGCTGTAGACTATGCCAGAAGGTGTAAAGCATGTCAGATTTATGCTGATTTTATTCATCAACCGTCTAAATTTCTACATCCTACAGCAGCCTCTTGGCCCTTCGAAGCTTGGGGTATGGATATCATTGGTCCTATTAACCCTCCTTCTGTTAAAGGACATCAGTTTATATTAGCTATAACCGATTACTTTTCTAAGTGGGCAGAAGCAGTTCCCCTTGCTGAAGTGAAAACATCTAATGTGATCAGCTTCATCAAACATCATGTCATTTATCGCTTCGGGATCCCTCGACGAATAATTCATGACAATGGACCATAATTTGCCAGTCAGGCATTTTATCGGTTCTGTGATAAGAATCGAATTCAAAATTTGGCTTCTACGGCTTATAATCCAACTGCTAATGGTTTAGCCGAAGCTTTCAATAAGACGATCATTAAACTTCTCAAAAAGTTTGTCTCTTCTAATAAACGTGATTGGAATAAGAAACTTGGAGAATGTTTATGGGCTTATCGAACAACAGTCCGGACTCCTACTGGTTTTACACCATTCTCATTGGTTTATGGATGTGAAGCTGTCCTTCCATTGGAAATTCAGATTCCATCTCTTCGAATAGCAATCTCTAATGAGCTAACTATAGAGAATAATGATCGCTTACGACTCCAAGAACTTGAAGGATTGGACGAGAAGCGTCTTCAAGCACAACAGCATATTGAGCTATATCAAGCCCGTATATCTCGAACTTTCAATCGTAAAGTTAAAGAGAGGGTATTCAAGGTTGGCGAGTTGGTATTAGCTGTTCGAAGACCGATGGTGATGACTCATAAAAGCAAAGGGAAATTCCAAGCAAAATAGGAAGGTCCTTATGTAATTGAGACCGTGTTTTCTAATGGTGCCTATCGATTATCCAAGCCCAATGGAGATCTACTCATGATGCCGATCAATGGCAAATTTCTTAAGAAGTACTATGTATAAAAAAGGAAACAGAATAAAAATAAAATTTACTTTTATTATTATTTTTGTTTAGAACAAAAGATTAAGGACGAGGACCACTGCCTTCCTTATTGAATACATAGTCAGCCAATGCATCAAAGGCATTGTTGCCTGAGTTCATAAAAAAATTGCAGACAGCCATCCTCAGCACCTCTTCTTCAGGAATTTTTCCTGGCTCTACTAAGAAAGCGAGGATGTCTTGTGGTGGCTTGGGCGTAGAAGAGCTTTCGCCTATTTTGGTTGGGCCTGACACAATTGGCTCAACGGGGCGCGTCTCGATGATGTCCTCAACTTTCCTGGAGACTTCATTCTTTTGTTGCACATCCTTGGAAGACATTTTCGATAGAGGAGTGGAAATAAGAATGAAATGTTACAAAGAGTTCTCACCTATTTATAGGAGAGATCTATTAATGAACCTGTCTTTGAAATTGAAAACAACTTTTCATTCCCGAAAAGGCCTGTCCGTTCATTACATCAGATTCATCCATTTAATTATGGAATTGAATTGACCTTTTCTATTCTCGAAAGATACGTTGGTTCGTTCATTTTTTCATCGATATTGACGTATACTCTTATGACATCTGTCTTCTTATTCTCCAGCTACCAAGGTTTGGTTAAGCTGATTACTTGTCTCCTCGGAGAGAAATTTTAATCTTCTATCTTATCAGTTGATTAAAAAGTTGGATTTATTATTTATCATGTTCTCAAGACCTCTGGATAAATATTAAATCTACTTGCTTTTCCTATCTATCATGTCTATTTGACCTCTGCATAGATATTAATCTACTTTTCTTTGAGTTCTTACATGCTGTCATGTCCATATTACCTCTGATAGTATTGTATACTCTAAACAGAAAACAAGATTTCATTATCTATCATGTCCATATTACTTCTGGATAGATACAAGTTATTCTCTGAGAATTGTAAGCTAAGATCAAGTTTTCATTGATAAGAAGAAACTTTGACTTATCAAAATACCATGAACATCAAAAAAATCTCAAAAGAGTATCTCTCTCAGGATTGTTATTTCCATTCTCATATTCTCATCGTAAAAGTCTATTACATTTCTTAGGCTTTCTTACAAATCATAATGGAAATCTATTACAATCTTGGATTTTCATTCTATACAGACAACGATAACCTAATGGAGATCTATTACTTCTTTGGATCTTCTTCGTCGGATTCGTTGTTGGTGTCAATTCCTTACTGTCTGAGCCTCAATGGCGACCAGAATAGTAGGAATTAACTCTGGTCTTCTCTCTCAGACGAGAGAAGAATCCCAGAGTATGGCAGCCCGAAGACATGTTGCTTCCAATACAACTGGTGGAGAAGTGGCGGCCTTTCAGAGGAGATAGGAATGTATCCAGCATTGGGATACGATTCCTAGTTTTGCCGTGAAAGGAACTCTACTACCCAATTTCTCGGGTTAGAGTTGACTCCACCATCCAACTCTCCGTGTATAAAGGCTCTTCCTACCAACAGAGGAAGACCCTTCTATCCCACGAAGAGTTCTGAGTTGTCTGATTTGCGCGTCAAAAGCGCATGAGCTCCCTGATGTTGATGTCAGAAGAATGCTCCTCACAACATCCAAGTCGCCAATACCGGTTCTGAAAAAGTTCTTCAGCCAAACTTCTGCAGAAGTCAGCAGAGAAAAATTGTTTTAAACAGAAGTGTCATCAAACGCATACAGATGCTTACGCATCTTGTTTTGTCTTCAACAGGCACACCTTATTCAACAAAGCTTTACGCCAGTGTTTCATGTGTACCTTATCTACAAGGCTTTACGCCAGTGTTTCATGTGCACCTTATCTACAAAACTTTACGCCCGTGTTTCATGTGCACTTTATCTACAAGGCTTTACGCCCGTGTTTCAAGTGCACTTTGTCTATAAAGGCTTTACGCCCGTGTTTCATGTGCACTTTATCTATAAGGCTTTACGCCCGTGTTTCATGTGCACTTTATCTATAAGACTTTACGCCTGTGTTTCATGCGCTCCTTATCTATCAAGGATTTGCGCTCATTTTCAGTAGGCGTGCCTTATCTATTAAAGATAGACATCTGTTTTCAACAAAAAGTTCAAAGGCAGAAGATTGTTTTATGAGTCAAACTTACCATCAAGATCAGATGGTTCGGCTCTAAAAGTGGCTGAATCGACGACTGATGACCGGGCGTACAGAGGAACGACATTGGAAAGCATCATCATTATCAATCTCTTATTGGAGAATGAAATCTTGCAAATAGCTATCTTCGGAGAAAAAGGATGAGAATGAGAATGAGAATGCATAAAACATTCTTTAACTCAGCTATTTATAAAGGGTCGAAGAAACGGTTGGCGTGAGTTTATTTCGGGATAGATCCTAATAAAAGGCGCTCGTGACCACAAGACAGATGCCACGTGTTGTTTTGTTTCTCTTGGGAATGAACAACCATAGATGCAGTCAAAAGAGGTGTAGAACAATTCTATATACCAATACACTACACGAATAAAAATGAAATCAATACTAAGATTTTATTTTTATAAAAAAAGGGGAGTAGGCCCCTACAGATAAGTTGAAGTGTCACAATGCATAGATGCCACTTCTACATAAAACATTATTTTTTCTTCTCTCATTCGTTGGGCTGACGAAGGGAGGCACCTAACTCGTGCATATTGTGGATCCCGGAACGACGTATCAGATTGAGGAATGCTTCTACATCACCTGATCCTTCGTACGTAGTTGATGGACCACCATTTATACGACCAAAGATTGCTGGAGTCAGTCCAAAGCACTCTATAAAATTACGTGCTCGAGCGATCTCCATCTCTATGTCAATCCTGGAGCTCGGAGCCTTTTCTTTGTTAGTCTCTTTCTTCGGTGCCATGACAGTATGAGGACGAAAAGTGAGAATAAAGAACTTCTCCTTATATATACAATCAAATCAACTCTTCATATTCCTTATGGGAAACTGATTATTATTAATGCAACTCGGGGAGATGAAGAGGCGTTCGAATGTTTCGAGAGAAAATTCATTATGACGGTTGAGTATTGACCGGCACCATTTCTTGACTTTACGCTGACTGATCAAATCCCGAGTTTTACGCTTCTGTTCAAAGTGTTTCAAATTTTGAAAATATTTGAAAACTTTGAAGGGGGTCTTGTAGGAGCGTAAAAAGTACTTCATAGAATTAGTCAAAGAGATAGAGCATTTCACTCAAAATAAGCTGCTTTATGCCAAGGACAGACCAACCGCTTTATGCCAAGGATAGACCAAACGCTTTACGCCAGAGACAGGCCAATTGCTTTATGCCAAAGACAAGTTATCAAATCATGCATTTAATGCAAAGTAATAATAGGTCTGACATAAAGATCTACTGACGGTGTATAACACAGGATTCGAAGGGATTTGTTTTACACAGAAACCAATATTGTCGTTTAGTATGTGGACTGAGCTATTTTACGCTCACAAGATGGCTTCTTTTACGCATGAATACTATATGAGCTGTTTACGCTCAAAGTTGACGTGTGCATAAAGTTTATTTGGGCTACTTTTACGCTCAAGGTTGTTTATCAACCACTTTACGCGGGAAGTCCATTTCAGGTCTATTTTACGCCTAATCTACTACTTTACGCTCAGAGTATATTTGGGTTATTTTTACACCCTATTCTTCCTGACTAATTTGAAACGTGGTTTACCTACGTGTTTCTGACTAATTTGGAATGTGGTTTGCCTACATGACTTTCATGCCACACATCTCGAAGAACGTGTGTACGTGCATCCTATTCTTATTGAAATAATGGGACACGTGTCAACGTATATAGAGGATGACTTCAGTCATAGGTGGCAGTTGTTTGCGTAAAGACAGGACTATTGCTGAGTTTTACGCACAAGAAGTCAAGTCTATAAATAGACTTATTTTTCTCAGAGAACAACAGACAGAGGAGAGAAAACATAGAGATTAGAACTCAGAGATTTTGATTCTCTAGAGCATCCCTCTTCAACCTTTCTTTCAGAACAGAGTGAATCAAAGCAGGAAAGCATTCGGCCTCGCCATCAGTGCCCAAGTGCGTCGATACCTTTCTGGTGACTTAGTTCTTCCGGTTGTTCATCTTCAAGCAGTGATCTTCATCATCATCGTATGGTCCAAGGAACAAAGTGATCGCCTTCAGATCAGACTTCCATAGCAATACTTTCCAGAACAATTTGTACTTCGTGTACTCTTTCAAGTTTTATTTTCAAAAGCCAATTTTCCAGCCATTTTTGTTAAGTGAAACGGCTCCTCCCGTAGTGGGACGTGAATCTGCTGTCTCTATCCGACACGATGCTCACTGGCACTCTGTGTAGGCGAACTATCTGCTGCATGTATAGCTCCGCCAACTTCTCGGTGGAAAGCCCCACCTTGAAGGGTATAAAGTGCGCACACTTCGTCAGCCTGTCCACGATGACCCAAATGGCATTCTTTCCTCCTTGGGAACAAGGAAGCCCTGAGACGAAGTCCATCGTAATATATTCCCACTTCCACTCGGGAATGGGTAACGGCTGCAACAAACCAGCTGGCCTCTGGCGCTCCGCCTTGACCTGCTGGCAAACTAGGCATCTCGAGATGAAACGTGATACATCCCTCTTCATCCCGTGCCACCAAAGATGTTTCCGCAAGTCACGGTACATCTTGTTAGCACCAGGGTGAATAGAATATCTCGATCGGTGCACCTCCTGCAAGACTGCCTCTATCAGCTCTCCCTTCGGCACGCACAATCGGCTACCATGCCTCAAGGATCCATCCTCTGCTACAGTGAAGTCATCCAGTAATCCAGCTAAAGCCTGGGCTCGAAGTCTGCGAAGGCTCTCATCTGTAGACCGTGCCTCCCTAATCTGCTCCATCAAACCTGACTGAATGTCAAGCGTCATCATCTGTATCACAGATCCTGGCCGAACTAGCTCGATACCGAGCTTCTCCAGATCTTCCCGCAAATGACGATCTATCATCAGATACCATGCCATCGGATGCCTGCTCAGCACATCCGCCACCATATTTGCCTTCCCGGGGTGATACTGTAAATCGATGTCGAAGTCTTTCATCATCTCCAACCTTCGTCTTTGCCTCATGTTCAGCTCTTTCTGCGTGAACACATACTTCAAGCTTTTGTGGTCAGTAAAGATTTCCACACGCTCTCCGTATAAGTAATGTTTCCATAACTTGAGTGCAAAGATCACCGCAGCTAACTCTAGGTCATGGGTAGGATAATTTCGCTCATGAGTCCGCAATTGCCTAGATGCATAAGCAATCACTTTTCCATGCTGCTGTAGGACACATCCTAGCCCCTTTCCTGAAGCATCGCTGTAAATGGTGAAACCTCCAGAACCTGAAGGTAAAGTCAGAACTGGAGCGGTCGTCAGCCTCCTCTTCAGCTCCTGAAATGCTGTCTGGCAGTCCTCTGACCAGATGTACTCTGCGTCCTTCCGCGTTGGCTTTGTCATGGGTTCAGCTATCCTAGCAAAGTCCTGGACGAACTTTCTATAATAACCTGCTAAACCCAGAAAGCTCTTGATCTCTGAAACTGACGTCGGAGCCTTCCATGTCTCAACTGCAGCAATCTTCCTGGGATCCACCGAGATTCCCTCTCCAGTAACTACATGGCCGAGAAACTCCACTCGGTCTAAAAAGAACTCGCACTTCGACAATTTGGCAAACAACCTCTCCTTCCTCAGAATCCCCAAAACTGTCCGCAAGTGCTCTGCATGCTCCTCCGGCGTCTTCGAGTATATCAGGATGTCGTCGATAAACACTACGACGAACTTATCCAGATACTGGTGGAATGTCTTATTCATCAAATTCATAAAGACAGCTGGCGCATTTGTGAGACCAAATGGCATCACCAGAAACTCGTACTGCCCGTACTTCGTATTGAACGCCATCTTCTGGATGTCTGCTGCCCTAACCTTCAACTGGTGGTACCCGGATCTCAAGTCTATCCTGGAAAACACCTTCGCCCCACTCAACTGGTCGAACAAATCATCTATCCTGGGCAGAGAATATTTGTTCTTGATGGTGATGGCATTCAACGCCCGATAGTCAATACACAACCGAACTGTACCATCTTTCTTAGGCACAAAGAGCACTGGCGCTCCCCATGGAGAAGCACTAGATCGTATGAAACCCTTTTTCAACAGGTCATCAATCTGCTCTTTCATCTCTACGGCCTCCTTGGGATTCACTCTATAGCAAGCCCGGGATACTGGTGATGAACCCGACACTAAATCTATAGTGAACTCCACATCTCTGTCAGGTGGAAGTCCTGGAAGATCCTCTGGGAATACATCCATAAACTCCCTAATGATAGGGTGTGGCGGTGCTACGTCCCCAACTGTCGCACAACAGTTCGGCTCTAGGCTGATCTCCGGCCCTGTCCTCCTGACTCGGAACGGTGTTGTGCCTAGGGAACTGAACAAAATACTACCCTCATGACAGTCTATAGATGCATGGGCATAACTAAGCCAGTCCATCCCCAATATGATATCATAACCGGGGAGTGGCATCACAAAGAATCGCCCCTCAAACTCTCTCCCGGCTATAGTAATAGAGCATCTATAGATAGCTCTAATAGGCACTGGTCCTTCTCCCGTCATCACTCTACTAATCTCCGCAGTAGGTGTAGATACTAAGTGGTGTTCATGCATAAACTCTAATGACAGGAAGCTATGAGATACACCAGAATCAAACAAGCATAGAGCTAGAAAAGTATGCAAATAAACATGACCTGTGATGACGTCAGCTAAGTAATCTGGCTCCGAAACCTGCTCTGGCTCTGGCTCAAGGGATAGGCTATAAGTCTACCCCTGAGGTCCCTTCTGCTGCTGCAGATGTTGCCCAAACCTCTGCTGCTGAGTCGGGAGTGGTCCTCTAGGTCCCTTGGCTACTGGGCATTCCCGTATCATGGGGTGGCAGACCCACAAACTAAGCACTGCTTCAACCTCTTTCTGCAGATGGAGTAATCATGCCCTGGTCTTCCGCAGAAAGAACATATAGCTCCCTTCTGCTGCTGTCGGGGTCCCGGGGCTCTAACCGGTGGGGTCTGGTGATGTGATGTAGGGGACGGTTTGTCTGCTGGTGCGGCGTCGGTGCTCTCTGCTGGAAAGCCTGACGCTTGGACGGTCCCTCATGATGTACAGAAGTCGGCCTCTTGCTAGACAGAAGACACTCCTCAATGCTCCGGGCCAACTCTAGGCTCTGGTAGTAGTCAGTCGTACCATTTGCCACTATAAGAATGCCAATGTCTGGAACTAGACCATGGCAAAACCTACGGGTCATCTCCTCTGGGTTTGCAACCAGACTAGGAGCGAAACGGCTCAGGCGACTAAACTCTGCCGCATACTCGTCAACAGAACGGTTCCCCTGCTGGATGTTCTGGAATCGTAGCCCCATGGCTACTCTAGCAGTGGTCGAGAAGAATTTCTTCTTGAACTGGGTCTTGAACTGATCCCAAGTGGCCCTCCCTCTCGCAAATAACGGCTCATTCCGGAACCAAACTCCTGCCAAGTCTATCAGCAAAAATCCCGCTGCCTCGACCTGGAGGTCATCCGGCATCCTAACTCCAAAGAGCTTCCTCTCTACCGAGTCTAGCCAGTCATATGCTACTACTATGCCCTCAGTCCCTGAGAACTCCTTGGGGTTCAGACCCATGAAGTCGTTGATCGTCCCCGCTCTCTGCCGTGGCTCTACAGGTGGTGGGACCACGGTACGTTCCTCAGAACGCTGCATGCTCTGGCGGAGTAGGGTGGTCTGCTCCTGATGGGTTGTTAGGAACCCCTGGATCAGAGTGAGCAGTTGGTTCCCGTCGAGTGTGATGGAAGCCTAGGTAGGTATAGTGATAGGGGGTGGTGGAAGTATCGGGTCCTGCTGGGACTGTGATGTGGAGGGTGGTGGAGGCATTTGGGTTGGTGGATTTGTGGAGTGGGGGAGTATGGTAGGTGGAGGTGGAGGTGTATCAGTCAACTGGTCAGCTGACTGGATATGGAGTGCGCCATTCTCAGGTGTGACATACTGGGAAACGAGTAAGCACCATCTAATTACAATAAAAAGGACTTATAAGGACTCTTTTAAAATAAACAATCATAGACAAGAAAATCTAATTATAATAGCAAGCATGTGATGTATTTCCTATGTTGCAATCCTAGTATTCCTCTAGGTGTTCTAAGCGTCATTCCTAATATTGTCTAATTACCTTAAGTTCCTAATTGCAGGCATGCTTGGTACAATAACGTAACCAAACAATTTAGTCTCGACCTGCATGGGCCACCACTAAAAATATGTCACGATTCGCTACCCAAATTGTTGGGCCGGGCCGAGTCATGCCCAGCCTACGCTTGAGATAAAACGTAGTAAGCTTTTCTAAAGACAACAGGATAAGACTAAATGTGCTAACAGTTCTATAAGTGAATAAAAGTCATAAATGCTCCAAACATAAAAGTCGTCTCATATAGTAATAAGTTCAAGTACAAGTCTGAAATGTAAAACTGGATACATGTCCAGTTACAAAATACGTAGTCTAATACATGACTACACTAAATATCCCAAGCAACTACGCAAACTAGACGAGTTTCCCCGCAGGTACATCCTCGTAAGGCAAAGCCTGGTCCTCGGCAGTATCTCCATAATATGCGTCGCAGAGTAACTCCTCCTCAGTAAGGATACCTATAACGTTATCCTGTCAGGACGGGAGCAAGTACTGATTCTAGCAAACTAGCATATGAAACATGGAAATGAACATAAGAGGAATAACTGGAAACATGGCACACATAATCTATCATGGCAAGGACATATATGTCATAGAGACAGATGTATATGTATTGTTTAAAACTGTAGCAGGTACGTTATCGTCAATAGGTGTAAAATGTACTGTGGTACAAGTATATAAAATATACTTCCGTACAAGTAAAACAAGCGATAGATGCACATACGTACAAATACAGCTGGTGTGCCTACGACAAGGTATACATAAAATGTCAACCTTGCTCGGTACATACGTACGAGTAAGGGGGCATGATCACGTACGCTACTAACAGTATCTCCATAACCCAGGCTCTAATCATGTGAGAGATACATAAAGACTGTTCTAAGCATGATAGTAATGGAAAGTACAACATGTGATATTTTAACTTACTACCCCAAGGATCAGCATTTAACATGGTTGGATTTGCAGTTCATTTATGTAACAGTATGTAAAGTTTGTAGATAATTCCGTGCCTCTAGCAAAGCAAGTTGCGATAAAAGTGCTATAGATGTCTGGTAACTCGTCACTGTAGAAATAAATACATAAACTTAGTTTTTACACTAAGCTAAAACACTAAGACACTAATTGGTGCAACACGACTTGTGACTGGGCACCTAGCCAAAATAATGACTTTAGCATAGGAGACCAATGTGGGGTGACACAATACTATAACTAACATACTAGGGTCTTTACACTAGTGAGGGGTGAGGTTCAATACGGCTGTAACTCAAAATAACACAAAAAGTTGCAAGTCGTAATTATTTAATAATTAAATCAAATGAACATTGTGTTTCAACAATTTTTGAGATAGACAAAAAGCTTAATCTTACATAAAATAAAGTACCCAAAATGATCTTTGTTAATTATAGAAATTTATTATAATTTTTCTGGAATTTATTAACCAGTACAAGTATTTTATAAAAATCAGTTTTCCTAAGTACACAAAAAATGAGTTCTGGTTTTATATGCCAAAACAGTGGCAAAACTGTAAATTAAATACTGTAAAAATTATACTAAATTAGCTAAATTAACATAGTATCTAAATACTATTTTTCTAGAATTTTAACAGCAATTTAAGTATTTTTAGAAATTCAAAAACAGCATTGTACACAATCTAAAATTAAATAATTAATTATCTGCGTATTTTGTCCATGTACATAATTTGAACCAAAGTTCAAATACAGGACCCAAGGCCATGAATCAAGTCCAATATGACTTGTACAGGTCTTGAATGTGTGAAAACATATTTGGGCCCAAATATCCATGCTAGGCTTGGACACCAAATGGTTGCTGTAATTTAAATACACAAAAATACAAAGACGTAAAAATACATAATAAATATTAATATTTTAACTAAGTGAAATTATACATAGTTGTCACATAAATATGACAAGTATATGTACATATATTAAAGTATAATATATGTAAAGTATAATATATGTACAATATTTTGTAAAGTAGAGAGACTAATTAGTTATGTATACATATATATATATATATATATATATATATATATATATATATATATATATATATATATATATATATATATATATATATATATATATATATATATATATATAAAATATATATATATATATATAAGAAATAAATATATGTATATATATATATATATATATATATATATATATATATATATATATATATATATATATATATATATATATATATAATATATATATATATATATATATATATATATATATATATATATATATATATATATATATATATATATAGGGAAATATATATATATATATAAGAAATAAATATATAATATATATAAATAACAGTAAATATATATAATAATAGTAAATACAATATATATATGATAGTATACGTATATATGCACAAAATACATATATACATATGCATATATATATGATAGTATACGTATATATGCACAAAATACATATATATATATATATATATATATATATATATATATATATATATATATATATATATATATATATATATAAATACATATATATACACTCTTATATTAAAATGCTAAAAATAGAATATATATTTATACATATATAAATATTGTACATATACGTATATATAACAGTATATATATATATATATATATATATATATATATATATATATATATATATATATATATATATATATATATATATATAATAAAATATATACAGAAATACATATATATATATATATATATATATATATATATATATATATATATATATATATATATATATATATATATATATATATATATATATATATATATAAATATATATATATATATATATAAACACAAACAAAAAGAAAAAGAAATAACAGCGCTAGGGGGGGGTTCGAACTCGGCCCTCTGGGTCGGGTTCCTGAGTCGGATCGGGCTGGCCAGGGGGTCAGCCCGCCGCTTGTGTTAGGGTTAGATTTCTGTTTAATTTATTTAGGTTTTAGTTAAATAACAGTAAATCGGATAAAACATTCCTGTGTCCTGACAGTTAGGGATACAGGTGTCTTGTGTCAGGGTTATTTACGACACGCACGAGAGTAGACTCGCGTGTCCAAGCACTGGGCTCGGGTTCTCGTGTCCGGGCGACCCTAATATGTGTGTACGAGACACGTACGACATATTTGGACGCTGCAACTTACGTGTCCGGCGATCGGTGAGGGTTAGAACGTGCTGGATGGCGGAGGAGGCGATGGGGAAGCGGCGCTCGGGTGGCGATCGACTCGCCTTGGCGTGGCGCGTCAGTTGATGGTGGTTGGGGGCGGTGACGGTCGTCGTGGGGGCTGGACGAGGGTTCGTCGGAGCTAGGGTTGCGGCGAGGTTTAATTGGGGAAGACGGGGCTGTGGTAGGCGGAGATAGGTCGTAGTGGTGGTGGTCGAGCTGAGGGGAGTGAAGGGGTTTTTATAGGGGTGTCGAGTCGGTCGGGCTGGCCAGAAATGGCGGGGGCAGGCGAGTCGGCGGTCGTCGGTCAGCCCGAGTCGTCGGGGGTGGGTAGGGTTAGGAATTACACTTAGGTCCCCATAGTTTTAGGATTTACAATTAGGTCCTAACAGTAGGTAAATGCAAATAGAAATTTACATTCCGCAATTTAAAATAATTGATTAATTGCAAACTAATATTGTAATAATTTAATAAATTGCAAATTGATATAAAATCAATTCTAAAAATTACAAAATGGTATTAAAATATTTTAATTAATTGCAAAATAATATTTTAGTATTTAAAACTTATTTAAAACTCATTTAAAAATTCTAGAAAAATTTCTAAAAATCATAATAAATATTTTAAGGCTAAATATGACATTAACAACTAATTAACACTAGTTAAATAAGTTTTTGAAAAACAGGGGCTCACAGGTTATCTCCATGATTAGTCGCTGTGACTCTTTGGTTCAGCTCGTCGCTAAGGACTCAGATATCGGCTACCCTTTTAACATGGGTTTCTTTTACCCAGGGTGCTCTTAATCTCTCCTAGGCCGAGCGGTTCCAGGTGCCCCCAGATACCACCCGAGAGACAAATAATTCCTTGTATACAAGTTGTCCGAGACCAAATGCATGCTCTAGCCGTTCTATCAGATGAGACACACTTGGACTTATGCACATATATATGACACGTTCATTTCGTGCCTTCAGATTTATCTCAACACGTACAAGTTCGTCTGTACATGTCTACATTTCAAGCATACTTGGTGTTCGAGCAGATGATCATTCTTATCGAGCAGATAGAGTAGCAATACATATTCTTGCATTTGGTTTGATTCAATTATCTTCTCTTATCTTTTGTTGGGGTATCGTTGATCATCGGGACAAGGCAACAGAGTGAACTAGAGATCATTTTTCTTAGACGTACAGATCAATGTTTGTTCGGTTGAAGCAACTCACCGAAACGAATCTTAGTTGAGAGAAGGAGGGACTTCACGCACCATTCACGAATAATTCACGCGGCCTACAATGGCACCAACAGTTGATTAGCATACTTCGTCTCTTTCTCTCAAGATTCGGAATGAATGCGAAATGCGATGAAAGCGAACAATGAAAACCAATCATCGAAAACCAACACGAAAATGCATTTATCAAAACCAAGCCGCGAGAGAAAACATTCAGCAAAACTCTTGGATTCATTTCAATAGAAGCCAATCCATCAATTGGAAAAGTTCATTGCATTTCATCCGTGATCAATCGATACCGGCAAAGGTTTCACCAAATACTCAGTTCATGACTGAGTCAACAAGCCGTAGGTATTACATAGTGGACCTCAAGGAGCGGGACACTATAGGCAACACCTCTTGTGGTGGTTCGGGGACGAAGGCCTGAAACCTAATTTGTTTTTGTTATGATGTGATTGAATTTTTATGTGCATGTATTATATTTTAAAGTTATTTTTAGGGATTTTGATTGTAAAAAAGTATGTATATAAACTCTATCTGTTAAATGGTTGGACTTTGAGAAAATATACAACCATCTTTCTTGTATAACTCTGTTTATTCATTTAGTAAAGATCGATTTGTAGAATATTTAATCTGATGATTCATGAGATGATGAATATTAATTAATTACAAAAGCGTACATGAATCCATTGCTTAGCTTGATGGACCTTTTAACGATCATCTCTTTATGCGGTTCGATCATCCAACCTGCTACGATCCTTAATAACAAAGATGTATTCTTTGTTCCTCTCTCTGTTGATGGGGATGCAGAAGATGCAAAGAGAATTTTTTTTCTTTGGTGGTCGTATAAATTGGGGACCATAACCCCCAATGAATACATATATATTCTAGGTTTTCGATTTTCTAATTTGACCCCTTATCAAATTAGATTTTTTACTGGTATCTACACGTTATTTCTATAACAGTTATACCCTTAAGCTTTTTCCCAAATAGACCAATTTAATTTGGCTTAATTACTTAGATACCCTAATAAATTAATTTTACATATGTGGCCCCTAATTAATGGATAATTTCAACAATCTCTCACTGGATCACATATGTAACCTCACAATTGTACTAACTTTATGAGCTCAAAAATTGCTATCTTACCTTAGTATATATGCGAATAATCTTGTCTGTTAACCATATCAATATAGGATCAAAGCGGCCTTTTTCACATTTAACGTAACTAAACCATTAATAGTCACATATCCAATACAACTAAACGACATAGATCAATCATGGACGTGTAGTATAAAAATTATACGCAACGTGATCAACACACGTCTATTTCCAAATGGTCCTCCTTTACTAATGAGATAAATACTTTAACATAGTAAAAAATAGAATGAACTGAATTTTTCATATATCTAATCAGAAAAATATCCAAAATACTTAAATACATAAAATGTGTCCAAATTCAAATATACGACACCAAAATACATAAAAGACAAACTTCCACTATATTGTCATATCCTCAAATAAGATAACACTCATATGAGTAGTCCTCATGAAAAACATCGAGTGGTAACAATTTTGTGAGCGAATCTGCTAACATGAAGTTTGTCCTAATGTGCTTGCTATATGGACACTGACCATTCTGAATTTTTTTTATTCATAACTAGAAAGTTTATGTCAATATACTTTGACTTGTATGAGATCTTGTTATTATTAGAATACAATACTGCTGATTTATTATCACACTATAATTTGAGTAGTCTTTCAACACCCTCATGTAGGCGCAACCCTATGACAAAATTATGCAACTATATTTCCTAATTTGATGCCTCACAGCATGTTGTAAACTCTGCTGACATTGTAGAAGAAGTTATGACTGTTTGTTTGACATTCTTTTAAGATATATATCCACCAGCCAATAGATAAACATAACCTGATGTGGATCTCCTATTGTCTTGATATCCAAAAAATCAGAGTAGAAAACATAATGATCTCTAAATTATCCAATCTCATATAAAGAGCATATAATCCTTTGTTCTCTATAAATTACTTAAATAACTCGTTTGGCTACTATCTAATGATCCATCCCAGATTTTCTTAAATATTAGACTAACATGTACTGTGTACGCAATATACAGACGTGTACACACTTGTGCTTACATTAGACTTCCTACAGGGAATCTATTGCATTTCTTTAGTTTTAAAGCTATTCTTATAGCACTGATTGAGACTGAACTTGTCTCCTTTAGCGACATGTGTCACCTGGTTTGGATTATATACTTTAATCATTATACAAAACCAAAAAAATATGTCTACCCTACTGAACTTATGATACACACAATCTTCAACAATGTTTATCTCAAAGCAAAATGAGATAAACACTTGGTGAAATTTGAAGCACAATTGACGAGAAGCTTGCTTGAGTCCATAAATGGATATTTGTCAGTTTGCAAACCATATTCTTTGGGTTTCCCGACACAAAGTTTTCTGACTGCACCATATAAATTATTTCGTTAATGTTACCATTGAGAAATAACATTTTGACATCCATTTGATGTGACTCAAGATCAAAATATGCAACAAATAGTATGATTGTTCTAAAAGAGCCCTCTGGACATTATAGCTTGGTTTAAACGGTGACCCTTCCAGCGCGGTCGCAAGCCCGCTAAAAGTTTCCCGAATAGCCCGTGCTAACACCCGGCACAGCTATCTAGGTTCTTCCTAGGTCGAAACGGTCCCGCGGTGTAATGCCACAGTCCCAAAATACGTAGGACTAGGAATACATATACATGCCAGCTACGTATCAAGTAGACTCCATATAACGCCCTAGTCCCAAAATACGTAGGACCAGGTATGCGATTACATGCCAGCAGCACTTCACCAATGGACCAAACAACACAACAAGCCCATTAGCGAAGTACTTAAGCTGTAAATTATAATAACATCCTAGAAAATATAACACAGTCCACATCTACATATACCTAATCACATCTACAGAGTATTAGTCCACAAAGATATCAAGTCCAATGATGATGAAATAGCAATATCCAGCAGTAAAAGTGGTAATGTCTGTGCGGGTGAAAGACGTTCTGAAACCACAAAAATGAGAAGCAAAGTAAATATCAACTACAATTCTGTTGAAATGAAAGAAAATAAAGTAGCAAGTCTAAATAAGGAAAGACATGATCACGAGAACTCCTCTGGCACTATCTCGTCCTCCGGTGCCGGTATGTCTCCGGTCTCAGCTCCCGAACCACAAATCTTTGGATATTCTTCTGCTTCGTCTAAGCCTTGAAAATAGCCAAGTCCTTAGGGGACTAGCAAGGTACATAATATACATGCCGTGGTACAGATATAGAAATATGAATTACGAAATTCTATTGTATCCGGTCTATGTGCTATGCAAGTGAGCAACTTTTCTAGAACACCAGAACAATCCACAAAGGCTCACAAACCCTCAGCATGATATTGTCCCCAGTACCATGTCTTGGGACCAAGGATAATCAATCTCGACAATGATAATCCTCTACTTTGCTGCAGAGCTAAAGGGTCACTAAACAACACCATACGACAATAGGTTTGATATTGTAGTCAAGTTCTCCCTAACCCCATGTCTAGAATCTAGCAATGTCAAGTCTGTACAGTCATCTCGATAATAATAACAATAATGATGAATAATCTAGAATACTACTACGAGGTCAATACCATGAATAGTCATGTAAATCTCGTATTATGAATGTATCGATGTCATGTGGTCAATCGTGTCAATGGACACATCAATATGTATATAATGTCTAATGTCAATACTCGGTGTCATCATCATGACATCGGTACCCATATGCAAAATGAACACTAAGTATTGACGTCCCTACGTCATGCAATGCTAAACAAAATGAACAACAAGAAAGAAAAGGAACAATTTATAACCACGACAAGGTACACTTGTCTGTAACTGTTGTTTGTGGGTAGGCCTAACCAACTCCGGTGCCCTCATCACTCCTTCCAAGATAACCTATAATAATGCACTATTATTAATATTCTATCTCATCTTACTATATATAGATTATATTATATCTATGTCTACTAGTCGCCATAACGTTGATACAACGCTATCTAACATATAAGTACCAACTTCTCTTATAAAAATAATTTATAACTATAATAAAAATAATAAATTTAAATTCTAAAGAAAATTATAAATATCTATATATGTCCAAAATTACTATTTTAATGGTGAAACTCTTTCACAATAGGTCCTATGTCAATACTACATATTGATACCACAATTTGACCTACTAATATAGCCCCAAAATAGTAATTAATTAAAATATTAAATTCTGTAAAAATTTTAGAAAATTAGCTAAAATAGTATTTATAATATTAAACTTGCACAATAAATAGTTTAATAGAGTTTTATGAAGTTTTGGACACAAAGAACATCGAATTTTCGGGGTTACGGTGTTACGACAATTGTCGAGAAAAATTTAGAATAGCAAACTAACTCAAAACCTAAAAAATAGCATTGGAATTCTCTCGACGTCTAGTTTGTGATAAAAAAATATTAGAAGGATCAAAAGTGACAGGTAGGCTGAAAATGGCTCGCAATAGAATTTTGTCAGTTCTGGACACCTTGTCGTAGAATTAACGCCACGGACAAACCGCTTGGAACTGTGTGATCTAGCGATCATAAATTGATATAGACACATAGGGGTAACTTCTATTTTTTGATTGAGGTGAATTAGATGAGAAAAAGGAGATGACAGCTCATCTATAAGTCGACTAACCTGCTATGATGTTCATATTTCAATTTGCTGGAGTTTCGGCACAAGTATTGCGTCGTACACCTCTCTAACGGCTGCAAGATTGCTCCCACGCTTGATAGGGTGGAAGAGGAAGTCGAGAGGGTCATGAGAGTGGTGGTGGTTGGCACGAAAGTCGAGAAAAAAGTTTGGGTTTTGTGAAGGGGTCGGCTATGCTCTCGGCTTTAGGGGTTGGCCGTGCGGAAGTATGGGGGCTACGTATGGTGTTGACGATTATGCTGAGTGGGAAATAGGTTAGGGTCGGGTTGGTAGTTATGTTAGAAAGATTTGTGCTTTTGTTTGAACTAATTCGGTTAGGATTTGGCCTTCCAAAGTATACTAATGGTAATAGGTCTCCTATTTTAGAGAGTTGTTTGACCAAGTTAAAGATTGATGATATATTGCACATGGCTGCAATTTATTCCCTAAAAATCACTTAAATATATGTCTAATCGATTTTGGTAATCTTAGATAGGCTCTAACTAGTAGGGTTGACTAGGTTAGGGTTCGGATATAATTTCTAGTCACATTGAACCCAAAAATCAATTAATGAGCCTCATGTGCCCCTTGCAAATAAATAGCACATGGAAACTCGATTGGATGGTACACCCTAGGCATGGGCGTAGTAGACTCAAAATGGGTGAAAACCATATATTGGGTCAAATTGTTTTGATCTATGTCGAGTCCCGAACTCAAGTTGGACGTTAGGGTTAAAAATTCGATAATAGTCATAATGGCCTAAGTTGACCCAAACTTTGCAAACTCAAAAGGATATTGGGGAACACATTTGGATTGGACATGATATGTCAAATTGAAGGTGGACGTGTCTAGAATTTAAATATGAAATTGGATTTGAGAAATCGATATTGGTTGTGCTTCAAAATTCAAAGTTACGATAAACTACTACTATAGTCATTATTGAGTTTAATATTTAAAATATCCATATAAATAAATAAAAATAATTAAAAATAAATTCCAAAAATCAGGGAGCTTACAACTTACCCACCTTAGAAAATTTTATCCTCGAAACTAAAATAACACTACCATAATGTGGATATCGCTCACGCATAGAATCTTCTCGTTCCCAAGTAGATTCTCTTGGAGAATGGTGCTTCCATGCAACCCAAACCAGTGTAATCGTCTGCCCTTTAAGCGTCTTCTCACTCGTATCCAAGATACCAACCGGCTGCTCCTCGTATGATAAAATGGGTCCCACTGTGATCTCAGAGTGATCGACCACATGACTGAGATTAGTCACATACATCCTCAACTGTGAGACATGGAACATATCATGCACTCCCTCTAATGATGGGGGTAATACAAGACGATATGACACATCTCCTACCCGCTCAATGATATTAAATCTGTCTAACATACCTTTGACTCAACTTTTCTCTACTTCCGAATCTAATGGTGCCCCAGGTCGGTAAATCCTCAGAAATACATGCTCTCCCTCCTTGAACTCCAATGGTCGATAATGCGTATCAGCCCAATGCTTCTGCCGGTATTGAGCTACTTGAAGATGACTCTGAATCCGCTTTAGTTTCTTGACTGTCTGCGTCACAAGCTCTGATCCAAGTATTTGTCGCTCTCCAACGTCGCTCCAACGTACTGGCGATCTAAACTTCCTCTATGCAGTGCTTCATATGGTGCCATCTGTATGCTAGCTTGGTAACTGTTATTGTAGGAGAATTTCATCAAGTGCAAGTGGTCCTCCCAAAAACCTACAAAGTCTAACATACACGCTCTCAACGTATCTTATAGGGTCTAAATAGTGCGCTCGGACTGACCATCCATCTGTAGATGATAAGAAGTGCTGAACTTGAGTCTCGTACCCAAGTTCTCCTGCATACTCCTCCAAAAATATGATATGAATCTAGAATCCCTGTCCGAGACTATACTAACTAACACACCATAGAGTTTCATAATTTGTCTCATGTACAAGTCAGCTAATATCTTGGTGGACTGTCCCACTTTGAACGGCAAGAAATGAGCCGACTTCGTGAGCCTATCCACAATCACCAAAACTGCATCCTTTTTGCTGGGACTCTCGAAAATCCAGTAACGAAGTCCATATTAATATGCTCCCACTTTCACTCAAGGATAGGAAGTGGTTACTACATACCTGCGGTCCTTTGATGTTCTGCTTTCACCTGCTGACAGACCAAACACTTCGCTACAAAGCGTGCAATCTTCATTTTCATACCATGCTACCAATAGTACCGCTTCAAATTTTGATACATCTTAGTACTCCTGGGATGAATAGAATAAATAGAATTATGTGCTTCATCCATCAAATCCTGCCTCAACTCTCCATTTGGAACATATAGGCTATGACCTTCCCGTGTTGCATCAATACACATCTAAGTCCACTACCTAATGCATCACTATATACAATGAATCTTCTGATCTAGAAGGAAGCGTCAAAGTAGGTGTTGAGGTCAACATCTTCTTCAGTTCCTCAAAAGGCTTCTGACAGTCTCCTGTCCACTAGAACTCCCGATCCTTACGCGTCAACTGTGTTATCGGTTCTGAAATCCATGAAAAATTCTCTATGAACCTTCAGTAATAACCAACAAGCCCAAAAAAAACTCCTAACCTCTGCAACAAATGTCAGTGTCGGCTAAGACTCCATGGTAGCTATCTTCTTCTGATCGAATGGAAGTCCTTCTCCCGAAATGATATGGCCCAAAATGAGACATTGTCTAAGAAAAAGTCACACTTACTGACCCTGGCATATAGCTTCTCCTTCCTCAATACTCCCAATACAACTCTAAGATGCTCCTCGAAAATAAAAAAATTAAGCCAGGGATAAAAGTGTTTACTAGAGAAGGATTCTAATACGGCTAGTCGTACCATTCTATCGTAGGTATAGTATTATCAACCTATTCAATGATACCCGTCAGTTCAATCCTATAAATTTCTCCTAATAGGCTCTACGCATCTGATATCTAGGCACTCATACTCAACTCATAATCTCACTAGGATCCATCTTTAAGAAACATACCCATTTCTAGCTATCCAACATCACAATCTCACCAATAACGTAGTTTAATGATATTTTATAATATAACTATAAGGTTTGACTATTTTAGTCACTTAATAAGTAGAAGGTAACGGGAACCTATGGCTAGGTCAAATAAACCTATATACCAACTTCAAACAACGGTAGGGTCAAGCAAAAAATGAAGGTTTGCCGAATTATTTCTAAGAATGGTATGAGGCCAAACATGATGCGTAGGACATAGTCTAGGCAAGACTCGAGAACTATTTATTTTTGTGATTCAAACAACAAATTTATTCTCACATTCATATCACCCTCGGCCCGGGTATAACGCCAAAGCACTCTCAATTATACAGTATCCCTGTTTTACACCAAAAATCTTTGATGTCTGAATGGATTATTTGCTCTCTATGGTCCGCGAAGCCTAGTTACAGGAAACTATTGTCTGAGATTGAATTGGAAGAAGTCAAAAAATCCCTAATCTTTTCTACCTTTTCTTTTGTCATATGAAGTTACTACCACACCAGTGTGCATCTGGCTGCAAATAACTTCCTTATTCCATAATGCAACAAATGACGGCAGTGCATATCTGCCATGCCAGGTAATTCAGGTTCTTGAGCTTATCTTGGCCAAATCCATGAAATGTTGTTGAATTAAATTTTTACAAAAATATAGGAGAAGAGATCAACATGCATAGGATATTGTTCAAGTAGAATTCGAGAAACATACGTAGCCATGATGCTTTTATCTGAAGTCCTGCCTCGCCAATAATTCTCTGACAGCAAAAAAATTTGATTCCGTAATACAAAGATAAATATAATTTCTCAAATTTTTCTTTGGACCAATTCATAAGACACTTTCTAACAATTTAGCGGAAAGGAACGAGTTGAATTACTCAAAAAGTCAACATGGAAGGGTTTAGTCAAATCTCGAGTAAGGAAGAACACAAAAGCAATCTTGTTGAGAAAGAAGATAACATGAAAGCAATCATGCTGAAGAGTCTGAAAAAAGTCAATAATCATGTTTGTGGATGTATCCTCAAGTCCTATCCCTCAATCAGTTGTAGGCTCATAATAGTTCGACTATCCTAGGTATCACTATGACTTCGCACAATTCGCGAAGACTCCACCTGCACTTATGACTTATAATTTCTGTGCCCCCACTTTCCTGATGTTAAAGTAAGGGGAAGATACGTCCCCTACGAAGATGTCACGACCCACACCCGAATATTCGGGCATGAGTACGTGGGCCACGTCCAAACTATGCCATAGTATCGGTGGTAGAACGCTGTCAAATACCCAATAAATATCTACAACATTTATGATCTACAATAACAACATGTACTCAAATCACATACGACTAAGACAGATATGAATTAGAAAGATTGTAGTAACACTAGATCATCCATAATCTACAAATGATCATATGTAACATAAATGTATCGGAGATAAATTTGATAACGAAACATAAATCCAAATAAAGATATATTGGCCTAGAGCTCCCAGAGGTCAACTCACGATAAATGGAACATCAAGATCTGTCTCGGCTAGCATCGTCATGTAGTCCAAGTATGTAGGACATAACAGCTCCTAAAAATATGGTTATCCAGTCAAGATTAGAGCAAAGTACATTAACTAACAACAGTTCTATTAAATTGACAAAATCCATAAATAACAGTAAGCAATAGAAATATATGATGGGTAAGTAATACTGAGCAGTGAAAAGTATAGGATAATCATGTAAGCATGTCATGGTAACAATGTATTGTAAGTAATCATGAGTACGATGTAACAGCAGGTAATATCTAGAATAGAGCATGTACTACTAAACAGTGCCTTGAGATAACGGATCCAACCATGGTACGCTACGACACATGATTCTCTAAGAGGGTAACAAATCCCCTTAGGAATCAGTGTCCATACTATAGGAATGAAATGTAAAGCGCTATACTCTAGAGGGTAGGTGAATAGAGTAGGCAACGGAAAAATTAGCTATTAAAAATTGTTAGCAGCAAGATCACAAAATATATCACAAATATGTAAATGCAAAGTAGAGAGCAGAGAGCAAACGCAAACACAATGATGTATAATGGTTTCCCTCTTGTGAGGACTAGTCCAGTCGGAAGAACTCTAGCTACCAATTGAAATCCATTATGGAAAAATGCTGCAAGTTTTTATGCGAAGTTCTTGCAACTTCTACAACGCGAGCTTTGATCCAAAGTACTCGACCAACTTCAATTGTGAAGTGTCATTCTTCAATCAAGTCTCTGATTACAATGACTCTAAAACTTCTATACCGTACCATACTGGCAAATCGATTAAAGGATTGTAACTGGCTTAGGATTTGAAAATAAAAAATTTAGAACACTTTGGAATACCGTAGTAGGCTTAGAGAGAAGAGAAGAGAGAGGTGTATTGAAATGAAGAAAATTCTTCTCTATTTATAGGTTTTTCAGAGGGAGAATTCGGGTAAAATTCGAACAAAATTTGGGCAGAATACTTTGAGAGAATCTCGACAAATACCCGTTGCATCCGTAACTACGGGGAGAGCAAGTTCAAAATCCAAAGGGCCACCAACCGAAATAGGGGCGAATTCGGGCCGAACTCGGGCCAAATTCTGTTGGTTTCTTGAGTTAATTTTTAAGATTTTGCAAATCAAATTTTAGGCTTTTTGAAAAGTCAAGCAGTTAGGAGCTTTTTGTAAATAGGCTATTTTTAAAACAAAGAATATTTTGAAACTTTTTTGGGATAGCCTATTTGCCAGTACGACTCAGTGTACATCATATTCCTAGACTTAATAAATTGTGAAAATTATATTGATAAAGGAAATATAGACTCAATGGCAAACTGGCTTCAAGTCTTGAATGGTAGCAGTAGCATTTCTCAGTAGTTGTCCAAGTAGCCCTTATATCGAGACCGGGTTAGATCAATTATTAAAATTAGGTTTGACCATGACCAATGGGCCAACAATCTCCCCTATTTTGATAATTGACAAACCTTGACCGATATAACATCTTGATCTTGATTTGACAAACAAATATCAAAATATGTAATGTACTGTTGTTCTGTACTTGTTGTCTCCTCTTGTATCCTGTAAAAGATGTTAGATACTTTTTCTCCCCCATTGTCACTTAGAAAAATAATTACAAAGAGAAAAGCTCCCCCACAATTCATGCTTAAGAAACGAACGTTGAAGAAATACAAAAAATATATAAAAAATAACCTATATTTTACAGGCACTTCAATGAATAAAGCATAACTAAGATAATGCTATGCATAGAATAAAATAGATAACAGTTCATACTGAAATAGTAAATACATACTAATAAGAGTTTGAAAAGTATCAAATCAGCCAACAGTCACAGTGATAAGAAAAAATAAAAATAAAGTACTATCTTGGAATGTCAGAGCATTTTCAAGCATACATAGACAAATTTAGAGTCTAATCGAATACCATCTAGACAAAATAAAAAAACATCTAGATCAAAAATCTCAGCAACTAAACAAAGTCATCATCGTCATCGCGATCAGCATCGCCACAATGTCTGGAAGGACCAGCTCCAGAAGTGCCAGCTCCATGAGAAGGGTGTGGAGTAGCACCAAAACCATAGTACCATTTATAAGCGTTACTGGGCTCAAAGAAGTGATGAACCGCCTCATCCTTATAGCGGTAGCCAGAGCCAATTGGGATCTCGTGAAAGTAAACAGGCATACAGACCAGTCTGGGCAAAACGTAGATTCGCAAAGGAGTTTACCATGGCATGAAATCGAATAGCATCTCGGAACTCGCGTTTCCTCAATGTGTCAGTCACAAACGCTCGCAAAGAGTTGTGCTCATCCAGATGAGCAAAATGCATATCTAATAGGTGTTGGTGGAGACCCTCAAAAGACATAGGATAATCCTGAGGAGGTGGATGTGGTGCAGCGGGAGGAGTCACAAGAAATCGATGATCGGGAGAATCATCGCGTAAGCAAGGTTCATATATCTTTCGCGATAATGACCCATCATCTGAATAATAGTCTTGGGGACAAAAAACGAAATCCCCTTACGAATATGATATAAAATAGACATTTCAAGTGTGGTCACATCGTCCTTAGAAGTAGATTTGGGTAAGATAGTGGAGTTGACGATTCAATGCAATTCATAAAAAATAAGTTCAAATTAGCAGCTTTAAATTTTCCAGAATGAACTCGATCAGGAAAGCAGAGTTTATTCTTGAAACTGTTTAAAGTTCTGCCTCCGGAAAATTAAAATTTTGTGATATCATCTAGCGGAGCACCTTCATTTGGAATATCAAGGATTTTTGCTAAGTCGACATTATTGAATTGAATATCAATTACAGCAAGACGACTCTTAACAGTGAAAGTGTCAAGGGTGAAAGTGCAATAAAATAAACGAATAGCATTAGTTGCAATAGAAAATGAGTGAGTGACAAGGTTATGCAATCCTAATGCTTCAAAATAAGTTTGATGGGACGAAAAGATAGTCCATTTGATCGGTGCATCGGGGCATATGTTGCGAATAGAGAAATCCGCATATCACAATAAGGATTGGTCATGAGTTTTGAAGTAAAACCCATTGAACGCCCCGTCATCCGATTAGACGGGCGAAAAGAGTGATCCTTAGATAGGATCCGAAGACGAGGCTTCTTCGCTAGCCATCGTCTTCTTTCTCTTGAAGGGGTTGGAAATCCTAGGCATGATTTCTATAAAAGTATAGAAATTTACAAAAATTAAAATAGAGAGAAAAAGAAAGTTATACTATCTAAAATTTGTCTATGTGGAAGAGAACAAGATTTCACGCACGAATCCATGATTTGGATGAAAAACTCTAAAAGATTTGAGAGAAATCAAATGATGAAAAGTTAGGGTTTGGAGCTCTCGGGCGCGGCTGCTGCTCTATTTGGAGGAGATGATGGTGATGAATAAGAGAGGCCACATTCAAATCTGACTTAAAAGTACCCGACACCAATAGAACTCGGGCCGAATTCGGTGCGAGTTCGCTTGGGGTTCTGTTGAGGTATTTTTGTGCAGAAAAAATGTGTCACTTTATATTCATCAATCCTTTTCAATTATTTAATTCAAGGTTTAGTTATTTTAAATTTTAATTAATATCATTAATATTATTTTATAAATTAAATTTTATTACGCAGCAACTATTTTAGATTAGTTGTAGGGGTACTGTCCCAGCTAATAGGGATTTACAGGGGAATGCTTAAGTACCGTTTCGCTTCGACCTTGGTCGTGGTGACTGACAGACCCTTTGTAGGCTTGTCTCGAAAATAGTTTTTACATATTGAAAAGTAATTAATAAAAAAATAATTAATATTATTGACATCTAAAATTCCTAATTCTCGATGTAAATAATTGAAACAATCTTCCGCTAATGGTTTTGTAGAGATGTCAGCCAATTGGTTCTCTGTATCTGCATATTCAAGGTTTATATCTCCATTTGTTTGATGGTCTCTAAAAAAATAATATCGAATCTCAATATGCTTAGTGCGAGAATGACATACATGATTCTTAGTCAAATTAATAGTGCTAGTGTTGTCACTGAAAACGGGTATGTGTGAATACTGTAAACCAAAGCTTTCTAAGGTTTGCTTCATCTACAAAATTTGTGTACAATAACGTCCTGCAGCGATATACTCAGCCTCAGTAGTTGATAATGCGATAGAATTTTACTTCTTGCTAAACCAAGAGACTAAAGCCTTACTTAGGAAATGACACGTGCCGTTGGTATTTTTTCTATCTACTTTGCATCCAGCAAAATCAACATCCGAGTAACCGGTTAGATCAAAGGAGGTGGTTTTGGGATACCATAAGCCGACAGAAAAAGTGCCTTAATGTATCGAAAGATGCGGTTAACTGCGCACAAGTGTGATTCCTTAGGCTTAGCTGGAAATCGTGCACAAAAAAACTAAATATTATATCAGGGCAACTAGCATTAAATAAAGTAAACTACCAATCATACCTCGATACGTACGTATGTCGACCGATTTGCCTTGCTCATCAATATCTTGCTTGGTTGAAGTTGCCATCAGAGTGCCAAGAGGTTTGAAGGTTTCTAGATCGAACTTCTTTAGTAAGTATTTTGTGTACTTGGCATTCATTAATGAATGTCCCATTATTGGTTTGTTTGATTTGCAGTCCAAGGAAGAATTTGAGTTCTCCCATCATGCTCATCTCAAACTCATTCTGCGTACACTTTGAAAATTCTTGACAAAGAGACTCATCAGTAGATCCAAAGATAATATCGTCAACTTAAAGCTGAATTAAAAGAAGATTTCCTTTCAAAGATTTTATAAACAACGTAGTGTCAACCTTCCCTTTTGTCAAACCATTATCAAGCAGAAAAGAGCTTAAACGATCGTACCAAGCATGAGGGGCTTGTTTCAGACCGTATAAGACTTTCTTCAACTTGAAAACATAGTCAGGATTTTTGAAATCAGTAAATCCTGGAGGTTGAGCTACATAGACTTCTTCTTTTATAAAACCGTTAAGAAATACACTTTTTTATGTCCATTTGAAAAAGTTTAAAATTATTAAAATATGCAAATGCACAAAATATGCGAGTGGATTCTAATCTCGCAACTGGGACATAGGTTTCATCGTAGTTGATACCTTTCTCTTGGTTGTATCCTTGAGCTACGAGTCGGGCCTTGTCGCGAGTGACTAAACCATTCTCATTAAGTTTATTTCAGAATACCCAGCAGATGCTAATGACCGAATGATCAATGGGCTTGGGAACAAGTTTCCAAATTTGATTCCATTCAAATTGGTTTAATTCCTCTTGCATAACATCTAATAAAAAATTATCGCTACATGCTTCTTCAATAGTTTTGGGTTCTAGCTGTGAAATAAATGCAACACAGGAAACTATGTCTCTGTTAGAGGAACGAGTACTTACACCCCTGGTAACCTTACCTATTACCAAGTCCTTAGGATGGTCAGCCATAAACTTCATTCTTTTTGGCAGACTCTCAAGGTAGCTAGTTTCGGCTTCTGGTTCTGTACGTGCTCTGCTTGATGGATCTGCAGGTGCTGTGCTTGAGGGTTCTGCAGGCGTTGTGCTCGGTGTACTGACGTCTTCATCATCATCATCCATTGTTTGTTGATTTAGTTCATCAAAAGTAACGTTCATTGACTCTTCGATGATCATAGCTTCTTTGTTGAAGACTCAGTACCCTTTGCTTTTGGCCGCATAACTTAAAAATATACCTTCATCGGCCTTTTCATCAAACTTTCCTAAATTATCTTTAGTATTAAGAATAATGCATTTCCAACCAAAGATTTTGAAGTAAGTAACTGAGGGTGTTCTATCAAACCATAACTCATAGGGAGTCTTCTTTGATTTAGGTCGAATTAGAACCCTATTGAGAACATAACAAGCTGTATTGACAGCTTCAGCCCAAAAATATTTAGGTAAACTAAACTGGTTTAACATAACTCTAGCCATTTTAGATATAGTCATGTTCTTACGTTCCATAACTCTATATTGTTGTGGAGTCCTAGGGCAGGAGAACCCATGCAGATAATCATATGTGTCACAAAATTGCTCAAATTCTGCATTCTTAAGCTTGTCGCCATGATCACTTCGAATATGAGTGATCATGAATCCTTTTTCATTCTGAACTTTCTTAAAAGAAGACGAATTCAGACAATGCATCATTTTTGTGTGAAAGAAAATATACCCACGTGTATCTAGAGAAATCATCTACTATTACAAAAGCATATAACTTACCACCTAGGCTAGCAATTCTACTAGGCCCAAATAAATCCATATATAGTAATTGTAGAGGTCTAGTGGTACTTACAACGTTTTTGGACTTAAATGTGGATCGGGTAGCTTTGTTCTTTTCACATTCACTATAAACCATATCCTTCTTGAAGGTGATGTCTGGTAAGCCTCGTACCAACTTCTTCGTGGATAGTCTTGAAATTGTTTCCATATTTGCATGATCGAGTCTCATATGCCATAGTTGACTTTCATCATTCTTGGCGATTAAGCATCTACCTGCTTTGTTAGCATCTTTCAACAGAAAGAAAACATATATATTGTCTTCCCTAATACCTTCAAAGATAGTACTACCAGTTGAGCTATCAACTATAGTACATTTGTCTTTGACAAAGTTAGTACCATAACCATGATCAGCTAAATGGATTATGTTGAGTAGGTTAGGCTTTAACTCGGTTACTAGACATAAATATTTAATCATAGGATAAGGAGCCTTAATAATATTGTCGATACCTACTATATACCCTTTAAGATTATTACCAAAGGCGACGTATCCTTTTTTTTCTTCGACAGAGTTACGAATAATGAAGCATCCCGGTCATGTACCGTGAGCAACCGCTGTCGAGGATCTATTTGCTTCTAGCATGCGTAGGATGTTCCACCTACAAAAGAATTTGCAAACGAGCTTTTGGCACCCATTTCTTGTAGGGTTCTGAAATGTTAGTCTTTGGTATCCATGCACATAACTTCAAATCAACTAGATTTCTTACTCTACATGCAGGAGGGATATGACCAATGGTGCCACAATAATGACATCTAGCATATTGAGTGTTAGATGCAGTATATTGTGCATGATTGGTAGGTCTTGGTCTTCTAGTTAGATATTTGTAATAAAATACATGCCTATTAGTCTTCTTGGGCAAAGATTTGGTTGGGTTTGGTCTGACAGTGTTCCGGTGTTTCGGTAAGTAACAGTGTTAGGGTAGGAAGCAGCAACCTCAGGCCATTTTCTTAACCTAATTTCTAACTTTTTGGAGTGTCATACTGTAGTGCCCCGCTCCGCGAAGGCACTAGATAAACAGAGAGATCGGATTGCTGGCTCTGCAACAAAAGATGATTGATCTGGATGAGTGGACAAAGACTTATTTTATGATTCGCTTGTGCCTCATAAGAATTTGATTTTTTGAATGATTGCTGTTGTTAATAACAAGATGGTAATCATTGAGTATGCTTGTAAGAGATTTCACATGCTACTATGCTAAGAACAAGAAAAGAGTTAACCTGTATGCTAAGAAGAAGAATTGTTGTATGCTAATAAGAAACAACATGATGTCTTGTTAAGAAATGATTGTTGCCTTGATCGATAAACTGTTACCATGTTAAATCAATGAGATGATGTTATGCTAAATTAGAGATGTGCCTGGAATGAATAAACTGATGCCATGCTTAATAAGAAAATAAAAGAGAATGTTTACATGTCCCTGAATAGAGTATGACTATCAAGAGTAGAACTCACGCTTGTTGATATCATGTTTGCACAAATAAAGATTGTTCATTGTCCCTTGATTGTTGCTATAAAGACATAGATGTATAGAGATGGCACATTGTGCAAAAGAGATGATACGGCCTATCCGTATAGAGAAAAGAGTAGAGCTACTGGCTCGATTGCATAAAAAAGAAGAAGATGAAAATGTTTACAAGTTGCTAGATTGATGCATGATAGTTTTATCTGATAGCCGCATTTGCATTGGTCCTGGACAACTTGTGCACAAGTATAGAGATCCTCACGACCGGTTTTGGGGCACCAGAGCCGCTCGGCCTAGGAGGGATAAGAGTAACGCCCTGAGGTAAAAGAGACCTCAAGGTGTATAGAGAGAGTGTCCACTAGCGACAAGCTGAACCCAAGAGTCACATCGGCTAATCATGGGTTTACCCTGGACCATCATATAGATAAGTGTCGATTGGTGAAGAGCTGAACCCTGAGATGCAGCTGCTAGTATGTGCGTTATCAGTACAAGCTGACCCGGAGAGTCACAACTACTGGTCTACATATATATTAGTACAGAGCTGAGCCTTGCGTCACAGCTGCCAATCGGGTTGCATGAGTCAGTAAAGCTTTTGTTAAGAGCTAACAATGCAGAGATGAACATGGAATAATATTGGTTTTATCATGTTTATGCTAATCCTTGCCTTGTGCAGGGATGAACGGTCGGCTATGGTAAGAATCATTGAAAAGTGATACATATGTGTTGCTTAAGTTTCCTATATGAATTGATTGCAGAGATTAATCTATTGCAAAGAAATGCTATGTCCCATTAAAGAAGAGATGTAATATTGTGCTTATGTCCCTAAGAGTGGCTTAAACAAGAGAAATGAATATGCTCATGAAATATGCTGCGCACTCCACAAAAATGAATAGTCATCGTGCTTGAATGAATAGTCCCTTGTATGCTTTACATAAAATAAAAAAGAAATGAACTGTGGCTTTTCAAAGATGTTTTCAAAAGAGATGTAAACTGACTCTGTATGCATGGAAAGAATATAGTTAAAAGTAGCAAGATCACATTACAAGAAAATATTTTTTCACTAAATGAACAGTGATCGTTTCAGAAGAATGTAGCCCTTTGATCACAATTCACCAAAATGCTGATATACTGACCCACCATCAGTCTGCATGCAGGTGCAATATGCATCGAGAAGGATAGTTCGAAGCGATAGCCCGTTCCTCATCCTTAGGAGCCAGAAATCAGAAGAGATGCCAAAAGAATGACATTTGTTGCAAGAGTGAGCCTTGTATATAAAAGGGATGTAATGTATGGAACGAGATCATTGTAATCTGTAAAGTTCTGAGATAATGTAAGTTTTGTATCAGAGAGAATTGAGAGCTTGTAATCTGTTCAAATGAAATCAATAAAGAAAATTGTTTCTTGTTACCATTGTGTTCAATACATGTATTCTGAAATATGTCCGTTGCTGCTTCAATTATTTACAATATGTTCCGCCATGTATTGTCAATCTTGTCTTGCTTCAGGTCTTGACCTTGTGCAACCGCAACTTGGGCTTGTACGACATCATGCCTTAGCGAGGACGATCGGTCTCAAAGAGTTCGAAGCGAGGAAAAAAGGACTCTGCGGGATCAGGGCATGACAGAATGGTATCAAAGCAACACGATCCTCTGGCCAATTGTTGATTCGATTGAATTCAAAAATGTTCTCCTGATCAAAATTTCCTTGCCTACTTGATATCATCGATGAGATGAACGTTCTATACAATAAGTCCGTAAATATTTTAAGATGCCGGCATATGTTTTATTGATTAGGATTGAGATGCTTTATTGAACAAGAGTTTTGATATGATCTAAATTGAGAGTTTTATCGATTGATGATGGCGAAGGATGAGGAATATCACTGCTATAGATATCGTAAGTTTCTCCTTAAGTTTCGAGGACGAAACTTTTTCTCGGTGGGTAATTATGTAGAGCCCCATTCTGCGAGGGCACTAGATAAACAGAGAGATCGGATTGCTGGCTCTGCAAGAGAAGACGATTGATCTGGGTGAGTGGACAAAGACTCTTTTTATGATTCGCTTGCGCCTAATAAGAATCTAAGTTTTTTGAATGGTTGTTGTTGTTAATAACAAGATGGTAATCATTGAGTATGCTTGTAAGAGATTTCACATGCTGCTATACTAAGAACAAGAAAAGAGTTAACATGTACGCTAAGAAGAAGAATTGTTGTATGCTAATAAGAAACAATATGATGCCTGGTTAAGAAATGAATGTTGCCTTGATCGATAAACTGTTACCATGTTAAATCAATGAGATGTTGCTGTACTAAATTAGAGATGTGCCTCGAATGAATGAACTGTTGCCATGCTTAATAAGAAAAGAAAAGAGAATATTTACATGTCCTTGAATAGAGTATGACTATCAAGAGTAGAATTCACGCTTGTTGATATCATATTTGCTCAAATAAAGATTGTTCATTGTCCCTTGATTGTTGCTATAAAGATAGAGATGCATAGAGATGGCACTTTGTGCAAAAGATGTGATACGGCTTGTCCGTATAGAGAAAAGAGTAGAGCTACTGGCTCGATTGCATGAAAAAGAAGAAGATGAAAATGTTTACAAGTTGCTAGATTGATGCATGATAGTTTTATCTGATAGCTGCATTTGCATTGGTCCTGGACAACTTGTGCACAAGTATAGAGATCCTCACGACCGATTTCGGGGCACCGGAGCCGCTCGGTCTAGGGGGGATAAGAGTAACATCCTGAGGTAAAAGAGACCTCACGGTGTATAGAGAGAGTGTCCACTAGCGACGAGCTAAACCCAAGAGTCACAACGGCTAATCATCGGTTTCCCGTGGACCATCTTATAGATAAGTATCGATTGGTGAAGATCTGAACCCTGAGCCGCAGCTGCTAGTATGTGCGTTATCAGTACAAGATGACCCGAAGAGTCACAACTACTGGTCTAAGTATATATTAGTGCAAAGCTGAGCCTTGCATCACAGCTGCCAATCGGGTTGCATGAGTCGGTAAAGATTTTGTTAATAGCTAACAATAAAGAGACGAACAGGGAACAATGTTAGTTTTATCATGTTTATGCTAATCCTTGTCTTGTGCAGGGATGGATGGTCGGCTATGGTAAGAATCACTGAAAAGTGATACATATGTGTTGCTTAAGTTTCCTATATGAATTGCTTACAGAGATTAATCTATTGCAAAGAAATGCTATGTCCCATTAAAGAAGAGATGTAATATCATGCTTATGTCCCTAAGAGTGGCTTAAATAAGAGAAATGAATATGCTCATGAAATATGCTGTGCACTCCACAGAAATAAATAGTCATCGTGCTTGAATGAGTAGTCCCTTGTATGCTTTACATGAAATGAAAAAGAAATGAATTATGGCTTTTCAAAGATATTTTCAAAAGAGATGTAAACGGACTCTGTATGTATGGAAAGAACATAGGTAAAAGTAGCAAGATCACATCACAAGAAAATATTTTTTCACTAAATGAACAGTGATCATTTCAGAAGAATGTAGTCCCTTGATCACAATTCACCAGTATGCTGATATACTGACCCACCATCAGTCTGCATGCAGGTGCAATATGCATCGAGAAGGATAGTCCGAAGCGATAGCCCATGCCTCATCCTCAAGAGCCAAAAATCAGAAGAGATGCCAAAAGAATGACATCTGTTGCAAGAGTGAGCTTTGTATATAAAGGGATGTAATGTATGGAACGGGATCATTGTAATCTATAAAGTTCTGAAAGAATGTAAGCTTTATATGTGAGAGAATTGAGAGCTTGTAATCTGTTCAAATAAAATCAATAAAGAAAATTATTTCTTATTACCATTGTGTTCAATACATGTATTCTGAAATATGTCCACTGCTGCTTCAATTATGTGCAATATGTTTCGCCGTGTATTGTCAATCTTGTCTATCTTGTCTTGCTTCAGGTCTTGGCCTTGTGCAAGCGTAACTTAGGCTTGCACGACATCACGCCTTAGCGAAGATGATCGGTCTCAAAGAGTCCGAAGCTAGGACGAAAGGACTCTGCGGGATCGAGGCGTGACACATACAGTGTATTAGTCAGCAGTGAGTGCATCATTTCTGACTAGTGCTTGCTGAAGACTCTTCTTCTCTTTAAGTAAGTCTTCCTCTAATTTGGTAATTGTCTTGTCTTTCTCTTCGGATAGCCTTGTGGTCTCGTGTAATTACAACTTGACAGAAGAAAGCTCACCTACCTCACTAGAATTATCATTACTTCTAACCTCAGCTAGTAGGTCGGTAAGTCTTCCTATTTCACCTTTGTACTCTTTGAGTACCTTCTTAGAGTTTGGTATTTGCTACATAATTTTCTGTAGTCACCTAAGAGGTCACTAAAAGCTTCACCTAACTGTTCAAAGGTAAAATCATCATATGTATGAAATAGGGGGTTAGTTTTACCTGATCATATGCCATTAAGCATACATTTGCAACATCGTCTGATTATTCATCTTCTGAGTCGCTGGCTTCACTTTCATGCCATATTCTTGTGTTAGCATATCTCCTGGAGGTAGATTTCTTTAGGTAATCCTTTTCATACTTGTTAATTTTTCTAGTTGATGATGATGATGTTGTCGGACAATTCTTCTTGATGTGTCCTTTCTTCTTGCAACCATAGCAGATTGGATCTTCTTCATTGTTGCTATTATTGCAGTTGTGTTCTTTTGTTCTTCTATTGAATCTCATGAACTTCTTGAACTTCCTTACTAGGAGAGCTTGATCTTCAGAGTCAGAGTCATTATCGTCGGAATAATCTTCGACGTATCTTCTGTGTTGAGCTTTGAGGGCGATCGACTTCTCCTTTGGTACAACTTCTTCAAAGTCTTGAAGTTCCAGCTCGTGAGTGAGTAGCTTACCCATGAGTATTTCAAGAGACATAGTAGTGAGGTTGTTTCCTTCAATAATTGCAGTAGCCTTTGGAATCCAGTTCTTCTTGAGAGCTCGTAGAAGTTTGTGAATCTTCTCATAGTTATTGTATTCCTTGCCTAGAGAAGACAAAGGGTTTACATATCCAAAAATCATGTAAACATCTGAGTGACGAATTCGTTTGGCTTCATCTTGAATGCCTCATACTCCTGAGTAAGTCGACTGCTCTTTGACACCTTGACTTATGTCGTGCCTTCGTGAGTAACTTCGAGAAGTTTCCACACTTCATTGGACGTTGTGCATGTAGACACCCTGTTAAATTCAATCATGTCTAAGGCACAAAATAAAGCGTTAATAGCACGTGCGTCAAGACAGGCCTGTTTCTTTTCAGCTTTAGTATACTTGCCATGGGGTTTCTCAACCAACTCTCTATCAACAAAAATACGATGAGGCTTTTTATAGCCATCAATCATAATCGACCATAAGTCAAAATCTAGATATTTTAAGAAGAAACTCATGCGTGTTTTCCAGTATGTATAATTTGTACCATCAAACAGTGGGAGACTGTTTGTGGCCTGGCCTTCACTTGTGAATTTTATAGTTGCCATATGTGATATAGTGATCTATGTAACAGCAGCATAGATAAGAATATAATAATAGTGTTACCTTGCTTTACCTGTGTAACCCGCTCTGATACCAATTGTATGAACAAAATGTAAAGTGCTATACTCGAGAGGGGGGAGGGGGTGAATAGAGTTGACAGCGAAAAAATTAGCTATTAAAAATTGTTAGCAGTAAGATCACAAAATATATAACAGATATGTAAATGCAAAGTAAAGAGTAGAGAGAAAACACAAACACAAGGATGTATACTTATTTTTCTCTTGTGAGGACTAGTCCAGTCGGAAGAACTCTAGCTTCCAGTTGAAATCTACTATGAAAAAATGCTGCAAGTTTTCATGCGAAGTTCTTGCAACTTCTACAACGTGAGCTTTGATCCGAAGTACTCGACCAACTTCAATTGTGAAGTATCTTTATTCAATCAAGCCTCTGATTACAATCACTCTGAAACTTCTAGATCGTACCGCACTGACAAATCGACTAGAAGATTGTAACTAGCTTGGGATTTGAAAATAAAAAGCTTAGAACACTTTGGAATATCGTAGTAGGTTTAGAGAGAAGAGAAGAGAAGAAAGAGGTGTGTTGAAATATTAGAAATTCTTCTCTATTTATAGGTTTTCCAAAGGAAGAATTCAGGCAGAATTCAGACAGAATTTGGGCAGAATTCTTTGAGAGAATCTCGACAAATAGCCGTTGGATCTGTAACTGCGGGGAGACCAAGTTCAAAATCCAACGGGCCACCAACCGAACTCGGGCCGAATTCTTTTGGTGTCCAGAGTTAATTTTTAGGGTTTTGCAAATCGGATTTTGGGTTTTTTGAAATGTCAAGCAGTTAGGAGCTTTTTGTAAATGGGCTGTATTCAAAACAAAGGATATTTTGAAAATATTTTAGGGTAGCCTATTTGCCAGTACGACTCGGTGTACATCGTATTCCTAGACTCAATAAATTAAAAAAATTACATTGATAAAGGAAATACAGACTCAACGACAAACTGGCTTCAAGTCTTGAACAATAGTAGTAGCAGTTCTCAGCAGTTGTCTAAGTAGCCCTTATATCAAGACTTGGTTAGATCAATTATTAAAATTAGGTATGACCATGACAAATGGACCAACACAAACAAGTACAAGAACAATAACAAGACATTTACCAGTATATCACTACAACAAAAAGACCTATTAATGGCGCTTGATAAGTGGATTTCATGGCGGCTGATAAAGAAGCGTCATCAAAGTTCAACAAGACTATATTCTCTGACGGTTTTCTATATAAACGTTATTGATTGTCTCTCAGTGATACGAGCGTTATGAAAAAACACCAAATTTTAAGTCAAAACCTCGACTCTCCCGCATTTAAGGAAAAGTCTAAACCCCTTCTCCTTCTCTCTTTCTCCTCCCGCTCCCCAACTCCCTTCAGCCCGCTCCCCGCTCCCAAACTCCCCTCAGCCCGCTCCCCGCTCCCTAAGGTTTGTCCTAAATTATGTCTCGATTATTTCTTATTTTATGCCCTAAATTTTGCCTCGACATGATTTTAGTAAAATGCCCTAATTTTTGACCTATTTTCTATTTCCGAGTTTTCAAAAGATGACTGAAATCTTTGAATGCATGTTTGGAAATCTTTGAATGAATTTTCTTTTTTTTACTAATTTGTGAGGCATTTTCTTTGTCCGTGCACTGGTTCATCTTCTTGTTTCTTTCTTTGTTGGTTCTTGCAGTGTGGAAGGGTGTTAATTCCATTGCTTTCGGACGAATACTTACAAGTTGAACTTCATGGAGACACGTTCGGGTAGTAAGATTTGTTTTGATTCATGGAGACACGTTATTTTCAATTACCCTATTTTCTAGAAATCATGGACAAAAAAGAGATCAATGTCTCTGTAACGTCGTGTATGACACATGTTAAACACGACATTTTTACACTCGAAATTACTCCAGGAATGTCACGCCCCGATTCCGTTGAATCGATAGTCGTCCCCCGGGCGTGATGCCGTACGAACCTAATTTGCGTTCGCACAAGACATAGTCATAAGGTAATCTGAGACACGAGATCTAAGAGAGTACACAGACAAATTGATTCACACAATAAGTAAAGGAAACTTGATCTTTATTGATAATGAATATCTTTTACAGACTCCGATACAAGACTCATTGCCGCACGGGCTACAACATGACTCGATTACAAAAGAGTGCCAATGAGATAGCAGTTCCATACATTTCACACATCCCTCAATATACAACAAAGTACTCCAGTGACCTGGATGGGAGGGACGCTGAGTCATCTTTCTTGGACTGTCGAGAGCCTTCAAAAGTAGAGTCGCAGAGAAAGTCTTCTACGCACGGCCGAAGCTTCAAAATCACGAACGCCGCCGAGCTAGCTGGCACGTCCTTTCTGGTTCGCGGGACCTGCAAAGAGCGAGGATCAGCAAGAACACATGTACTGGCAAATAGCTAATTAAATACAAGCTCTGTATTTGATTCAAGAAGTTTCGTAAACATGTTAGCTAGCTATTTCAATGATCTTTCTAACCATCCTGCTCGATTTGCATGTTAACATGTTTTGAGGCAAGCATATGAAAATGTATATCATTAAGCAACTATCATATTCATCCCGTGTCCCGTGCACTTGTTAAGCAGTAAAAGGGGTATGAAGGCCACTGGCAATGTCAAGCCATCATGGACTATAGCATTGGTTAGACGACACCCCTTTCGCGTCGGGTAGCAAGCCCTGTGCGAAAGTGCCCGCATAACTCGTGTCGATGAAGGGTTGGCGCTGCTACCCTCGTTCCTCCCGGGCCGAATCGGTCCCTTGGCCTAGGCAACCGTTCGAGGAAACATCACCTTGTCGACAAGTTGTCCAATGACCATTTTCTTTTAAACTTATAGTCGATTTGCTTCCTTAGCCATATCGTTGCGATAAACGTTAATTGATTCATTCATTGCTTTACATAGGCTAAGTGGATTTGCATAAGGAACATATTTTCTATTTCCAATACCAGCAGTTGATAATAAGTGTTTCGTGAAGAATCGTGCTACGATTTCTTTGATTCTACACTATTATGACAAGCAATTATTTTACTTCACATATTGAGTTTTGAAGAAGAGGGATGAAGTGAAGGAGGTCAGCCACTCGCCTTAGTCTTGCTTCAAGCGAGCGACTGGTTGGCTGCGCTGACGTCGCCTACGCGATCACCTGCAATCGCATAAGCAACTAATTAGAACACTGTATAATTCAAGAAAATTAGATATGAATGCAAAGCTCGAAAACGCAAGCACGGAAACCCATCGAAAACATTCACGAGTAACGCATTCACGAAAACCAAAGCCAAAGCCAAATCAAGTGCGACATGAAAACCAGAGCAACGAAAGGTCTCTCCCGACTCAGCCGCAGAGCCAATCCTCGAGGCGTAACCCGCTGAATATGGGACTTGGTTCCGAAGAAGCCATTCCATAACGTGGAATGGATCTTGATTCAACCGTTCCTGTTCGATCGACTCGACCGATTCCGACCTATCGGTCCCGACCGAATCGAAAGCGACAGTGTTCCTTTCTTGCACACCCCGTGGACAGAAACGGGGCAAGATGTAGGGACGGGGCATTACACCATAACCAACTAATAAAAAGTTTCGTCCTCGAAACTTAAAGATAGAACCTACCTCTACGAGAACAATGAAGAAAATTTCTCCTTCATTTCTGATTCAAGCTCCCACGTGGACTCTTCGACCGAATGGTTCCTCCAGAGGACGCGGACGAGAGGGATCGCTCGATTGTGCAGCAGCTTATCCTTGCGTTCTATGATTTGAACTGGCTCTTCAACGTAGGATAAGTCGGACTTTAGCTCCAGCTGGCCAAAATCTACCACGTGGCTCGGGTCGTGCACGTACTTTCGTAGTTGAGAGACATGGAAGACATTGTGTACACCTTCAAGCACCGACGGTAAGGCAATTTTATAGGCCACTGGGACGACCCGTTCAAGTATTTCGAACGGCCCAACGAATCTCGGACTCAACTTCCCCTTTGCGCCGAACCGAGTAACTCCCCGCATGGGCGATACTTTGAGAAATACGTGATCGCCTTCTTGAAACTCGAGGGGTCGACGATGGACGTCCGCATAGCTTTTCTGATGACTCTGCGCAGTCTTTAGTCTTTCCCAAATGAGCCAAATTTTCTGCACGGTCTGTTCTACCAGTTCCGGACCGAGAATCTGCCGCTCTCCGACTTCGTCCCAGCAAATGGGTGATCGACACTTGCGCTCGTACAAGGCTTCATACGACGCCATTTGAATGCTAGATTGATAGCTATTATTATATGCGAATTCGGCCAGAGGTAGATGATTGTCCCAGCTTGATTTGAAGTCAATTGCGCAGAGTCGTAGCATGTCTTCGAGAATCTGATTGACGTGCTCCGTTTGGCCGTCGGTCTGAGGATGGTAAGCCGAGCTGAACTGCAACTTGGTACCCAGCGCCGACTGAAGGCTACTCCAGAATCGCGACACGAACTGTGAATCCCGATCATAGACGATAGATACTGGAACTCTGTGCAGCCGTACTATCTCATCAAGATATATCTGCGCCAGACGATCAACGCTCCAAGTAACTTTGATGGTAATAAAGTGCGCTGACTTGGTTAATCGATCGATGATGACCCAGATGGCATCATTTCCCGCGGCGTCTTCGGCAGACCAACAATAAAATCTATGCACACGTGCTGCCACTTCCATTCCGGAATCGCCAGATTCTGCATCTCTCCACCTGGTCTCTGGTGCTCAGCTTTTACCTGCTGACAGGCCATACATTGCGACACGAAAAGTGCCACATCTCTTTTCATCCAGTGCCACCAAAAGTTTGTACGGAGGTCCTTGTACATCTTCGTACTGCCGGGATGCAAGGTGTACTTCGTGTAGTGCACCTCGGACAATATCTCCTTTCTAAGTTCTGAATCATCCGGAACGCATAGCCTACCCCTCATTCGAAGCATGCCGGTCTCGTCTTCCGCAAAGTCAGTCGTCCTGCCCGTTGAGATTAGATCTCGCATTTTCTTCAGGTATGGATCGTCCTTCTAAGCGGTCTTGATCTTTTCAAGCAAGCTCGGCTCTAACTGCAACTTTGCCAACTGTACATTCCGGAATCGGACTCGGAGTTCGATGCCCATCTCAGAGCGTCCGCCACAATATTTCCCTTTCCCGGCGTATAGTCGATAGTTAAGTCGTAATCCTTGATCAGTTCAAGCCAGCGCCTTTTCCGCAAGTTCAGTTCCCTCTGCGTGAATAGATACTTAAGGCTCTTGTGATCAGTGTAGATCATGCACGCCATGCCATAGAGGTAGTGACGCCATAATTTCAATACAAACACAATCGCCGCTAACTCCAGGTCGTACGTGGGATAATTCTTCTCGTGCGTCTTTAGCTGTCGGAAAGCAAAAGATATCATCTTGTTTCGTTGCATCAGCACACACCCCAAGCCCTGACCGGACGCGTCGCTGAATATCTGGAAACCCTCAGTCCCTTCTGGAAGTGCGAGTGTCGGGGCCGAGACGAGCCGTTGCTTTAATTCTTGGAATAAAGTTTCGCAGTCATCTGACCAGTCAAATGCGACTCCTTTCTGGGTGAGGCGAGTCAGGGACGATGCGATCTTCGCGAAGTCTTTCACGAAGCGTTGATAATATCCCGCTAAGCCAAGGAAACTTCGAATCTCGCTGACGGACGTTGGCCGCTTCCAATCGACGACGGCTTCAACTTTCTTTGGGTCGACTGCAATGCCTTCAGCTGAAATGATGTGTCCGAAGAATGCGACGCTACTCGGCCAAAATTTACATTTGCTTCGCTTCGCTTCGCATACAACTATTTCTCTCGAAGGATCTAAAGCACGGTCCGTAGATGCCCAGTGTGTTGCTGCTTGCTCTTTGAGTAGACGAGTATGTCGTCGATGAAGACTACTACAAACTTGTCGAGGAATGGTCGGAACACCCAATTCATTAAATCCATGAAAGCAGCAGGGGCGTTCGTTAGGCCGAACGACATTACCAGGAACTCGTAATGGCCGTATCGAGTGCGAAAGGCAGACTTCGACACATCGTCCGGCTTGATCTTGAGTTGATGGTAACCCGAATGCAGATCAATTTTAGAGAACACTGTGGCTCCTTGAAGCTGATCAAACAGATCGTCTATGCGGGGCAGGGGATATTTGTTTCGGACGGTGGCTTTATTCAGTTCGTGGTAGTCGATACAAAGACGTATAGAGCCATCATTCTTCTTGATAAACAGCACGGGCGCTCCCCAGGGTGAGACGCTGGGTCAGATGAATCCCTTGTCGAGCAACTCTTGTAACTACACCTTAAGTTCTTTAAGCTCTGCAGGGGCCATTCTGTACGGGGCTTTCGAGATCGGTCGAGTGTCGGGGAATGTATCGATAGTGAACTCAATCTCTCGATCGGGCGGCATGCCGGGCAGCTCGTTCGGGAATACATCGAGGAATTCTGCCATAACGTCGGTCTGACCCGCGTTTGCACCATCCTATCGCATGTCTCGAACGGAAGCTAGATAGCCTTTGCACCCAGAATGCAGCATCCGTCGAGCAGATATTACGGAGATCACCATGCAGGTCGGTGACGCCTCACCACACGAGTAGCAGAATTCAGGCACTCCAGGTATGCAGAATGTGACCCTCTTTTCAGCGCAGTCTATGGTTGCGTTGCACGGACCGAGCCAATCCATCCCCAGAATGATATCGTCGTCCTTAATATTTAGAACTATCGTATCGAGACTGACCTTTCGACCACCTATACAGATGATGCCATCTCCGCAGACTACATTTGCAAGTAGTGGCATGCCCGACGGTACGTTAACAGTGAGATCGAGGCCCAGTGGTGTCAAGGAAAATTTGTGCTCGACGGCAAAGTCTGCCGATATAAAACTATGCGTGGCACCTGAATCAAACAATACACGAGCAGGTTTATTATTGAATTGTAGTATACCTGTCACGACTGTATCAGATGCAAATGCTTCGTCTCGAGTCATGGCGTAGACGCGGCCCTGAGCATTGGGGCGACGGTCTTGGCCATTCTGTTGTGAGGTCGATGGAGCCCGAGGTGCTTGGCCTCGATTTTGTTGATGTTACGGGGGGCGTTGGTTCGGCATAGCTTCTGGGCAGTCCTTTGCGAAGTGATCTGGTTTGCCGCACGCGAAACATGTTTTGTGCTTTAAGTGGCACTCAGTGTCCAGGTGCCCATTCTTGTGGCAGAAATTACAGACCATCCGATCCTTCGTCTGGTTGCCGTGATATTGGCACTTGTGTGCGTTGTTGCCTCCCGCATTACTATGACGTTTGTTATTAGGGTGAACAGCACCGGTAGTAGTAGGAGGATACTCGGACTCCATACGGAGGGCATGGTTGAGTGCCTCGCCCATGGTTTTGTATTCAGGCACCGAGACATGAGCACGGATAGCGGAACGCAGGCCCACTACGAATCATTTTGCTCGACTTGCAGTGGTAGGTAGACAGTCTCCAGCAAACTTGGCCAGTTTGTTGAATTTGGCTGCATATTGTCGTACAGTCATATTCCCTTGCGTCAACTGCATAAACTCGTTTTCTTTTTCCAGTCGCATGGCTGCAGAAAGGTATTCAGTCTCGAACGCAATTCTGAATATCGCCCATGAGATCGCCGCCGTCTCGTCTTCACGTCGAATAGCCCGTTTCTGCACAGCCCACCAATCATGTGCGTTCATTCGAAGTAGAAGTTGAGCACACGCGACTTTCTTCGAGTCCTCGACACCCAGAAGCTCGAACTTGTCTTCCAGCTCCTCCAACCAGTCGATCGCCACCGAGGGATCTTCTGTGCCGTTGAAGGAAGTACGACAGCTTTTTGTGAATTTTGACACGTCAAAGTTGGAACTTCTCAGTGTCGCAGGTGAGAGCACGGGCATCTCCAGTTCAGCTTCGTTAGATTGAACCGCAGGCTGGGTCACGGCAGGCATCATCGTTGAATTGTTGTTGTTGCCCACGACCGACTGTACGATTTGCTGGAGGGTATTCAGTTGCTGCTGCTGCAGCTTGAATTGAGCCTCGAACCGATTCTTAAATTAAGTCTAACGAGCCTCCGCTTGCTGACGATGGAGCTCGTTTTAACGTTGATGCATTTCAAGCATCTGCAGCGTACGTTGCATAGGGTCGCCGGAAGGTCCGACTACGGTAGGCGTCATTTCCGTTGGGTTGACGGACTGCTCGGGCCTAGAAGCACTCGAGCAGCTGGAAGCGCTCGTCTCGTCTTCCGCCTGAGCTCCCGCAACTGCAGGGAAAAAGGAAAGGCAACCCTCGTTAGTTTCAGAAAATGTCCTGGGTTCCGTTTGTGGAACAACTCTTCTCATCGACACGAGGTCAACGGTTGTAGACTAGAACTCGACACTGGAGGCCAAGGACGTAAAGTTGTGCTCTGATGCCATTATGTCATGCCTCGATTCTGTCGAATCGATAGTCGTCCCCCGGGCGTGATGCCGTACGAACCTAATTTGCGATCGCACAAGGCATAGTCATAAGGTAATCCGAGACACGAGATCTAAGAGAGTACGCAGACAAATTGATTTACACAATAAGTAAAGAAAACTTGATCTTTATTGATAATGAACATCTTTTACAGACTCCGATATAAGACTCATTGTCGCACGGGCTACAACATGATTCGATTACAAAAGAGTGCCGATGAGATAGCCGTTCCAAACATTGCACACATCCCTCAATATACAACAAAGTACTCCAGTGACCTGGATGGGAGGGACGCTGAGTCATCTTTCTTGGACTGTCGAGAGCCTTCAAAAGTAGAGTCGCAGAGAAAGTCTTCTACGCACGGCCGAAGCTTCAAAATCACGAACGTCGCCGAGCTAGCTGGCACGTCCTTTCTGGTTCGCGGGACCTGCAAAGAGCGAGGATCAGCAAGAACAAATGTATTGGCGAATAGCTAATTAAATCCAAGCTCTGTATTTGATTCAAGAAGTTTCGTAAACATGTTAGCTAGCTATTTCAATGATCTTTCTAACCATCCTGCTCGATTTGCATGTTAACATGTTTTGAGGCAAGCATATGAAAATGTATATCATTAAGCAACTATCATATTCATCCCGTGTCCCGTGCACTTGTTAAGCAGTGAAAGGGGTGTGAAGGCCACTGGCAATGTCAAGCCATCGTGGACTATAGCATTGGTTAGACGACACCCCTTTCGCGTCAGGTAGCAAGCCCTGTGCGAAAGTGCCCGCATAACTCGCGCCGATGAAGGGTTGGCGCTGCTACACTCGTTCCTTCCGGGCCGAATCGGTCCCTTGGCCTAGGCAACCGTTCGAGGAAACTTCACCTTGTCGACAAGTTATCCAATGACCGTTTTCTTTTAAACTTATAGTCGATTTGCTTCCTTAGCCATATCGTTGTGATAAACGTTAATCGATTCATTCATTGCTTTGCATAGGCTAAGTGGATTTGCATATGGAACATGTTTTCTATTCCCAATACTAGCAGTTGATAACAAGTATTTCATGAAGAATCGTGTTACGATTTTTTTGATTCTACACTATTATGACAAGCAATTATTTTACTTCACATATTGAGTTTTGAAGTAGAGGGACGAGGTGAAGGAGGTCAGCCACTCGCCTTAGCCTGGCTTCAAGCGAGCGACTGGTTGGCTGCGCTGACGTTGCCTACGCGATCACCTGCAATCGCATAAGCAACTGATTAGAACACTGTATAATTCAAGAAAATTCGATATGAATACGAAGCTCGAAAATGCAAGCACGAAAACCATCAAAAATATTCACGAATAATGCATTCACGAAAACCAAAGCCAAAGCCAAATCAAGTGCGGCATGAAAACCAGAGCAATGGGAGGTCTCTCTCGACTCAGCCGCAGAGCCAATCCTCTAGGCGCAACCCGCTGAATATGGGACTTGGTTCCGAAGAAGCCATTCCATAACGTGGAATGGATCTTGATTCAACCGTTCCCATTCGATCGACTCGGTCAATTCCGACCTATCGGTCCCGACCGAATCGATAGCGACAGTGTATTCTTGCGCACCCCGTGGACAGAAACGGGGCACGATGTAGGGACGGGGCACTACACCAGGTCACGCAGAAATCGGTACCGTATCTGTGTATGTGCCATGTAATATTGTCTTTAAATCAAGTCCTTGTAATATAACTTATTTTTTACAGTGTGCACGTTGCTCATGCATTGAGGGTGAGATGGATATTTGACATCAATTTGTAATTGTTTGACTGTACATCTTTAGATTAAATGATATCGGTCATGTTGGATGTGAGCGTTGACCAACTCGTTTTTTAGGTTTATTTGACCCTGTTTTGTAGTTATGTTGATGATTCATATAGACTTTCTCAATATATTCTTACATATTTTGACATCTTGTTAACTTTTATACCCGTATGCACATAGGGAATTGTAAACCATTTTATGTTTTGTAATAACCAAATGAACTATTCCTAAGTCCCGTTCTTCTTCTTTTTTAACTCTAGCAATTAAAGTTATATTATGGAATCAACCTTCTCCACTTTCATGAGTCTGAATTTATTGGCCATATCTACTTCACATTGGCCATTCTGGAATCAATCTTCTCCGTATTCAGCTTGAAATGAAACTTTCAAGTTACAATCACTTACTCGGTGTTTTGCTTTATTATACAGAGGAATAGATCTTGGATGACAAAGTACCTATTATCGGAAGAATATAGAGCCGGAGTTGATGAATTTATGGAGCATGTTAAAGCTAGTAGGGATGATCTCGACTTCATTAGATGTCCATGTTATGAGTACGAGAATCTCTATATTCTGAGTTTAGAAGATGTAAAATTTTATTTGACGACAGTTGGTATCGATCCAAGGTATACTATATGGATATGGCATGGAAAAGTTGATCCTAATGAAGTGTGTGAGGATACATGTGCGTCTGTTTATAAGGACTATGATATGAATACTTTAAATGATGTGGCAGATACGCTAGAGATGTTCCATGCGTTAAAAAGGAACGACATTGAGGGAGATGATGAAGAGAACTTTAATTCATTGCTTGATGATGCTAAGAAACCATTGTATAATGGTTGTAAAAAGTATACGAAGCTATCTGCGACAGTGAAGCTCTTTAGTATCAAGGCCAAAAATGGTTGGAGTGATAAAAACTTTTTAGATGTGTTGACATTGTTCGCCGACATACTTTCGGGAGAAAATGAATTGCCTGTAACTACTAGGGAGGCTAAGCGTTGCTTCTCAATATTTGGAATTGGATATAAGAGAATACATGCATGTCCGAATGATTGCATACTCTATAGAAAAGATTATGAAAATGCAACCTCATGTCCTACGTACGGAACGTCAAGATATAAGGTAAAGAAGAATATGTCTGAACAAAGTCAGGAAGAGCAAATGAAGGGCATCCCAGCTAAAGTTTTATGTTACTTTCCACCCATTTTACGCTTTAAAAGGTGGTTTCGATCGGTACAAACATCAAAGAATTTGACATGGCATGTAGACGGAAGGGAAGTTGATGGCCAATTGCGTCATCCCGCAGATTCACCGACATAGAAGACAATTGATGATAAATTTCCAGATTTTGTAGCAGAAGCAAGAAACCTTCGACTCTCTCTTTCAGCCGATAGGATTAATCTATTTAGTTCACTCAGTAGTAGGTACAGTTGTTGGCCTGTAATGCTAAATACTTATAATTTACCACCTTGGTTGTGTATGAAGAGAAAGTTCACATTGTTGACATTGTTGATATCAGGCCCCCAACAACCTGGAAATGACATAGATGTTTACTTAGCACCATTGATTGAGGATCTCCAGTTGCTGTGGAAGGATGGAGTTGTGACTTACGACGCCTATCGGCAAGAATCTTTTACATTGAGAACTGTATTGTTATGGACTGTTAACGATTTTCCTGCATATGGCAACTTGTCTGGTTGTCGTGTGAAAGAATATTTTGCTTGTCCAATATGCAACGAAAATACTTATTCAGATAGATTGAAACATTGCAACAAGAACATTTATACTGGTCACAGAAGGTATTTGTCGTATAACCATTCTTTTCGATCACAAAAAAAGGCATTTAATGGTGACAAAGAGTTCGGAACTCATCCTGAACCATTAAATGGGGAACAAATATTAATAAAGGTTGCGGGGATTGACGTTTCTTGGGGAAAAAAGATGTTCCAGAAAAAGATATAAGAGAAGAAGACTTCAAAGAAGAAGAAGGAAGCAGAAGTGCAAAAGAAATTGACACCAAAGAAGAGGAAAAAATAAGTACAAAAGGACAAAGTTACAAGTTGTTGGAAGAAGAAATCCATTTTTTTGAGCTAGAGTATTGGAGATATCTTCCTATTAGACATAACTTGGATGTCATGCACATTGAGAAGAATGTCTGCGATAGTATCATTGGAACCCTATTAAATAATCCTGGAAAAATAAAAGCTGGGATCAATAATCGCAAAGATCTTGTAGAGATGGGCTTAAGGAAAGAATTGGCACCTCATAATAAGAAAAATGGGATTTATCTTACAGCTGCATGTTATTCTTTATCGAGGCAAGAGAAAAGAATAATATGTCAAACTTTGCATGACCTTAAGGTCCCAGATGGTTACTCTTCGAATTTTAGATCTAATGTCTCAATGGAAGATCTAAAGTTATATGGTCTCAAATCCTATGATTGTCATGTTCTAATGCAACAACTACTTCTTGTTGCAATATGTGGTGTGTTGCCAAAGCATGTGAGATGTGCTATTATACGAGTATGTTTCTTCTTTAATGCCCTTTGTGCCAAAGTCGTGAATGTACAAAAATTGCAAGATATCCAAAATAATCTTGTGATCACATTGTGCTTATTGGAAAAATATTTTCCACCATCATTCTTTGACATAATGGTACATCTAATGGTGCACATTGTCAGGGAGGTCGAACTTGGCGGTCTGGTTTTCTTCCGATGGATGTACCCCCAGAGAGGTTGGTCTAGTCTGAACTTTAATTTTCATTATGTAGTAACATGATTGATGTTTGTGTAATCATTTTTATCTTTATCATTTGTTCATTATAGGTTTATGGTTATGTGAGAAATAAGAATCGTCCTGAAGGGTGTATTGCACAATGTTATATCGCAGAGGAAGCCATTGAGTTTTGTTCAGAATATCTAGAAGAACAACCCGCCATTGGAGTTCCTTCTACGAAGAATGAGGAAAAACCTATAGGAAAAGGAAATATCTGTGAAGTTGACCGCTTATCATTGGACCAAGCACATCTTTATGTGTTGCACAACACAAATGATGTTCAACCTTATATCGAGTAAAGATGTCGATATTACTCTTTACTTAGTTTTATCTTTGGACCAAGCACATCTTTTTTTTATATTTCGCTTTGTAATTAACAAAATTCTACTTATTACTTGATAGGGAGCACAAGGCTTACTTGAAAAAGCTGCACCCTCGTAGAGTGAAAAGTGCAAAATGGTTAGAAGATGAGCACAATTGTAGCTTTATTAGTTGGTTACGATCAAGGGTATTGATTAAGCTACTATATTTTATGTTCTACTTAGTAAAAATAAAATATTGAACTTAGGAAAAAAAAGATAGGTTGAGGCTGCGAGGGAACTTGGATTGCACAGTCCAAATCTTCTTGTTGAAAAGTTGCTGCAAGTGAATTATTTAAAGAAATGTTGCTGCAAGTGAAAATTACTTAGTAGTCTATTTTGAGAACTGTTTCAAGAACTGTTTCATGGAAATCCCTCATCTTTATTGTCTTAATATGCATTTTTTTCCTCGAAACTGTAGTCTATTTTGATCTCAAAGTATATGGGAGAAACTGTAGTCTATTTTAATCTAGAATTGTCTTAATATGTTGCTGCAAGCTACTATATTTTATGTTTCATGCTATTTCAAGCACATTTTATTTTGATCTCGAAACTGTAGTCTGTTTCAGGCTATATTCTGTCTCAGAGTATATGGAAATCCCTCAAACAGTTTCAGGCTACTATATTCTGTCTCAGAGTATATGGAAATCCCTCAAAATTGTAGTCTGTTTCAGGCTATATTTCAAGCATATTTCAGGCTATATTCTGTTTCCGGCTATAGTATGTTTCAGGCTGTAATCTGTTTCAGGCTATTTTATGTTTCATGCTATTTCAAGCACATTTTAGCAAGATTAATATGAATCTCATTATGCCATTAATTTGTTACAGGCTACAAAGCACAGTGAGGATTCCGAAGAACAAAATTGTAGCCGAAAAAAAGGTAAAGGGGCATCAAAATCCAAAAAAGTCAGCAAAATCAAAGAGAATGAAGAGAGGATAAAGATCATTTATAACGATGTTGGGCAACCAATTGGTGAAGGAAAAATTAATTTAGCAACTTACTGCGGCATCACAGTAAAGTCCTTAGTAAAAATAACTTATCCAAATTGGCATAAAGTGCCAGAATCATTTAAAAAGAGCTTATGGACTGCTATTCAGGTAAAACATATGCTTCTTCGTCTTCAGGTAAAACATATATATATGCTTCTTCCTCTTCCATATTCAGGTATGTACATTGATAGTAATGTGTGTTAGGAGTAGAGATTACTGCCCTTTGGTTTCAGTTTGAATGTTCTTGTATCGAATTTTGTGGTGACTCTTGGTATCTGTGGTTTGATATTGGTTCAGCCCACATATGGATAAGTGGATTGCCATTCAGTTCAGTGCTTACAATGAGAGCTCAGTCCCTTGGTTGCAGCAACATATGGATAAGTGAATTTTGTGGTGACTCTTGGTATCTGAATTCTAAGATACCTCCATCTATTTATTATATGAAACGGTTCATACTTGACACATGACATCGATTACCTTATTTTCTTTTTCTTAACAAGGAGTGATGTCCACCAAAATTCTTCAAAGGCTATAACTTTTGGATGATCTTGCTTTTTTTATGAATCAATTTGGTGTCTACGCCCATGGGTTGGAATATTATATTTCTTTTTGAGAAGTGCACTTAATGTCATGCACTGCAGATTCCCTCTTACATATATGCATTGCCTGCACATAGAGAGCTCAGGTCTGGACATCAAGTTCAGATAAGTGAACTAAGTTCAGAATTGAATTCACTTGTTCACTACACCATTGAATGCTTGAATTCCAGTCTGAACTTATTCAGACTTGAGTGCTTTACATATTATGCACTATGTTATGCACTCATGTATAGATGCTGAATATTTATTTTCTGTTGTAGGCCAAATTTGACTTGGATCCAAATAGTAAAGCCTTTGTGTTAGCATCCATAGCTCGGAGTTGGAGGGCATTCAAAGGTCAACTCACCAAGCATTGGATTTATCCGAATGAGGGCAATCTTGAGCTTCTCAAGCACCCTCCACCAAAGTACTGAGGGATCTTGAAACAATCTGTGTGGGAGGAATTCGTCAAAAGCAGACTGTCTGCAAATTTTAAGGTTAACTTGTCAAAATTATTTTTTTATGCATAACAAGGATGACTAGGTCCCTATTATATAAATCTTATTTCTTCTCTACTTTCATGTGTTGTAATCATAAGAAAATGAGCAAGGAGCAAAGTGCAGGAAAATCCAAGGGCAACTTTTCTCATCGTTTAAGCAGGAAGGGATATGCCGGTCTTAAAGAGGAGCTGGTAATGCATATTTGTATATCAGTTAACATGATTTACATATGGACATATATATTATTATAACGTGGTTTTTTCTTTCAAAACAACAATGACAGTTGGGGGAAAAATATATAGATGACAGAAGTTTTTTTTGGACAAAAGCACGAGTTAGTAAGGACGGTACATTTACTAACGATGGGACCAAGGACGTAGCTATGAAAGTGGTGAATATATATCGTCCAGTCTATTAAGAGGAATACATCAAACAAAAGAAAGATGGGAGTTTGGTGACAGAAGGAGCTTCGGATATTCTAACCTTGGCGTTGGGCACTTCCGAGCATTCGGGACGTATTCGGGGTTTGGGATTAGGACCGACACCAACGACCTATTTCAAGCTTCCAAAACGGGGAGTTAAAAAACAAAATGAACTACTCAAGTCCCAATTGGTAGAAGAGCGTAAACAGAGAAAAGAATTGGAGATCATGCTAAAAGAATTTCAAGCCCAAGGAGCTTCACAAACATCTGAGAAGGTTGCTTCCAATACCAAAGGAAGTGGTAATTGGAACTATATAATGTCTCGTAAGAATGAACACGAGTCTCTTGGAAACAAGAGTCCATCATATGGTTCTAAGGTAATGCTTATTACAATTAGTTCTATTTCGTCTAATAAGCTTTTATTCTTCTATTTTTCTCTAATATGTTTATTCTAATATGCTTTTTTTTTATCTTCTATCTTCTTTGAAAAGATGAAACAGAATAGAAAGTTAAGCGAGCAAAAAGATATACCATATCCTACATCGAACATTAGCATGGTAAGTACATATATTCAATACATAATCTTTATTCAACAACTTATAACATGTAGTAATTATATCCAAAAATAACTGTTTCTTATTTTGTTTAGGGAACCAAATGTAAGCTAGCAGTGGACACAAAAGAAAATATTATTGCCGAAGGAATTGTCTTTGAAGGGTGTGGACCAAATAAGAAAATTCATAATGTTGAATAAGGAGAACATAATGTTAGGATTTCAATTATGAAAGCCCTTCAACCTACTGTGAGCCTTCCCGTGCTACTTCATGGAGAAATAGAAGTTTTCAAAGATGCAATTGGGACTTTAGCAGCTTGGCCCAAAGAGTTTATTGTTGGTGGTCTTGAGGTAATATTATTTAATGCTAGTGTCAATATCTTTTATGAAATTGTCTAAAAAAATTCAATATGTAACAGGTAAGTACTAAACCAATTGAATCTGACAATGTTCAACCTTTGAAGGTTGCTGGCTGTGGTAGGGAGATAATTGACACTTTCGGAGAGATGGTAGAAACCATTAAGGATACCGACCCTCATCTTAAAATACCATTAGAGAAAAGAATGTTCGAAAGCTTTAATCCATCTTGTTATCTTTCTAAAATCGTTTTGCTGGAGGTATGTAGGATGCAATGGCTAGATGTGAATCCTGTTGTTGCCTACATGAGGTAAGAAATATGAAATTTATATTCTGAAATTTTGATTTTGAGATTGACACCATATTTAACTATTCTTTTGGCTTTAGGTTTTTGCTTGATAAATTTCCAAACTCTCGGGAGCTTTTGATAATGTTCAACCCTTCTGCTATGAGTAATGCATCCGGGCCTACAATAAGCAATCTGATTAGAGAAAGGCTCCAAGAGGCCAAGAAAACCCAAATTTGCTTCATTCCATTCATTTACAATGAGTGAGAAGTTTTAATCAAGTAGCAAGATTTTTCTTTCCTATTCAATAACCAATGTGCTTTATTCCATTCATGTTCCCTTTAATGTAGGAAGCATTGGATTCTAATTGTTGTTGACCTCTCTACCTTTAATGTTTACTGGTTGGACTCGCTGTGTTTTAAACCGAGAGGAGATATTAAGTTGTTTTTTAATACATGAGTGAAATTATTATTATTATTATTGTTAATATTTTAATAATGTGTATATTCTGATGTTAGTATATATAAATATTTTCTACTAGTGGCCTTAACACAACATATATTGGTGGTAAAAGATCAAATAGAAGTCCTACTTGGAAATTACCCAAGGTAATCAAACTAATATATGACTTATTATAATCATGGACATTATATTCTCTTACAAATAATATCTTTATGTAGGTCCCGAAACAACCTGGAGGTTATGAATGCGGATATTTTGTTATAAAATATATGCGGGATCTCATGGAAGACCCCTCTCCTACTATTGAGTCAAAGGAAAGTTGTTCATTAATTTCATTCTTAATTACTTTTCTGAAATTATACAAAGTAATGTAACTATTTTTTGACTTTTTAGCTAAAAAAATTGGCTGGAAAATCAACATACATGCAGGAAGAAATAGATGATGTCCGATGTGAATTCATCGAATTCGTTGCCAATCATATGGATACATGAGGGTCAAGGTAATTTCTTTAGTTTTGCTGTCTTTTTACCAAAGTATCGAGGAAGTATCACGTGTCGGATACATTACAGGCTTACAGATGACTGACATAGACTTAATTGATTTGTTATGAAAATTTCTTTTACTTCGTAAAAGGAAAAATACCTCGGATTTTTCTATCCATTGTTTTGCTTCTTTATCCTGTGGCATATTTTTCTGATTAAGTACAAATCCATCTTGTGCACCTCAATTTATTGACACTGAACATATATAACAATGTCAACCTTAGAATTACGCCATGATAAAAGAAGGTTTACTACTACGATGCTTCAGGCAATGAGGACCAGTAGACTCTCAAGGAGAACAGAGAAACGTTCTCAAGGATTCTGTAAGCACTCTCGATCGATATGAGTGTTTTATATTCCATATATTTTTAGATTTCCATCTACTGCAAAAGAAGATGCAAAATCGTTTTATTGTTGATAATTGGGCCATTATGAGCATCAGAATCCATTGATTTAAATAGCACCTGTGCTCTAAGATTCTGGCTCTTATAGCCCATATCATGTGAATAAGTGTAAGGAATTCATGGCTAAGGTAGATATCTTTCTACATAGTGATGTATGTATCTGTTCGTAACAATGTGCTAACAGATACTGAACTCTGATACAAAGGCTTATTTTGAGAGGAACGGTACCTTAGTGAAAATTGAAGTTTTTGGTTCAACTCTAATGCAGGCAAGCCAACAAGGATCGCTTATGATATCTTTCGATGTCATTTGGTTCGAACATATGCCAAACAAAAAGAGGACAATGATGCAACACAAAGAGCACAGGATTTTTAGCTTATGATATCTTTCTTGTTCATGCTCTCTTACTAATTGGGTCCTTAATTAACCTTTGCTCACTAGTGTAGTTCTTTCTGATAGTTACATATATATACACATAGATGAATCTGATAGAAACTCCACACAACAGTTTCCTACAACATATGTTGAATTGTGATCTTAATGTGTGTTTTTAATTGGGACTTATACATCATTCAAGATCCGATAGTTACATATATATACTTCATTATATCATATTTATTAAACCTTGTTTTATCTTTTGCAGGGTTCATGTGCTGTGGACACAGGTCTTCATGTGACTAAGTTGAAGCTAAAGTGTGGGATGTTTTCATGTGGATATTTTTGATGTAGCTAAAGTGTACTCTATATTGGATACTCTATATATTTTGAGAAGATGTATATGGCCTGAGAAATGTAGAATAATAGCGAAAGTACTCTATTTTGAGACAATAAAATGTAGCTAGATAAAGTACTCTATATCTGTGAGATATTGATGTACCCTATTTTGAGACAATGAAATGGAGATTAATGGTACTTTATATTACATTTCAATATTTTGTTGTGAATATGGTTCAAAGTGGTTATTTTCGAATTGAATTGAGCAGTGTTTGGAATGTATAACATGCAATATAGAGCGTTATAAATGTGATACAATTGATGGAACTAGGGATTCCCAGGACCCTTCCTTTGGTGTGCGTATTGATCGATAGAAAGTTAAACAGATCTAATACGTGTTCTAACCCTTCATAGGCGGAAACTAGGGTTCACGAATTATACCTGCGGCGGAAAGGAGACAAGTAATTCCTGGCAATCTCGAGCGGACGACCCCAAGATCTTCTGTACGTATTCCTTCATCGAGTTGGACGTCGTGTGGGCAACGATCTCCCAACCTTTTCTTCTCTTTGGCAGCCCTCTCTTTCTCTCCTTACGTGAATCACGAATTTAGAGAAAGTTTCTGATTTTTGATCGGTAACGTGGCGGCCAGAGAATAGAGGATATATATAGGCTACGGCAGGGGCCATAAGGAGAAATTAGGGTTAGGCCTCCTAACGGATCTGGATATCCCATGTTCAGCCCGAACACACAATCCAGGCCCATTAACAATAGCTCGGTCCACTAATGAGCTATTGTTGCACTACCTCCCTAATCCCAAATTATGTTTGTGGGCTCCTTTTATTATATGCTCGTTTGGCTCCCCATGTTAAGATATCGTATGTCCGTCGATCAAATTAAGTTACTGACAACTATATTGATTCGACATCTTTTATCCTTAAGTAGTACCGCTCAACTTTATTTGTCATGTCGGATATAATCCACCTGCAGGGTTTACATGACAATCCTTATGAGCTCCTTAAGGGGACATCATCAACCCGATGTATCGGAACATGGATTCCATTTATAATCAACAGCCCATCATACATACAATGTTATTACCCAATTCATAGAGGTTGTTGATCCATAATGAATCTCACTCTTTTATGGGTCAAAGTAATACACACTGCATATACATGTCCGTTATTATATCCGGATTAAGAGCACAAGCATCCATAATAACAGAGGTGTTTGTTCTCTTATGTAGTCAGTACAAAGAGAACAACCTCAAGTGGTCCTGTTCAATACACACAAAGTGTACTAGTGTAAACCTATAGTCAAGATAGACTAATACCAGATTACACTACAACCTTTCCAATAGATTGTCCAAGTCCATCTAGATTGTGAACTATATATATACTCCAAAGGAAACTGATAATATGATCTTCTGTGTGACACCACACACCATATTATCTACAATATAGAATATCAGACATTTGCATTAACACTTGTAACAAATACAATATGCAAACATTTTGCCCATATGATTCTCATTCAAAATTTAAGAAAATAATGTTACTACAAAAGTGATGCTTTTAGTATATAACCCTAACAACAATGACCATTCATAACGCTTTCAAAATGTCCTGACTTCTAAACCATATTAACTATTCATAACGGTTTTACATAACTATCCATAACGCTTTGAAAATAAAACGTAGCAGAAATTCAACCTATTAATGACGTTTTCGGAAGAATTATCTATAACGCTTTGAAAAATATTTATAACACCCGATTTCATAACGCTTGGATTAAGGAAAAAAGCGTCATGGTTCTTAATTAATGACGGTTTTTAGCCGTCATTAAAAGGTATTTTTGTTGTAGTGTATGTAGTACCCCGCTGCTAGCGGTTCACTATATAAGGCTTGTGGCTTGATTACCTGGGTCGGAACCGAGTATTGGGAAAACTTACTGTCGGCATCTAATCAATTACGAATAAATGCATAAGGACCTTTCTAAGTAATGTATTGGTTTCTCTTGAAATGAGTCCAAGTGTTTTCTCTGGATGTTTTGCTGCTGGTTTTGCTGCTTAGTTTTGATGGATGCTTTTCTGAATGGTTTTCGATGATTTGATTCTTGCCCGTTTTTATCAATTTTTATAGCATTCATTCTTGAGAATTCTGAGAGAAATGAACATAACGAGACAGAGTATTAACCAAACTTTTGGTGCCATTGCAGACGGACGTGTGACGGAAGGCTAAACGGGCAAGTGTTCCTCTCTCTCTCTCTCGGCAATTCTCTAATTGGTGAGTGTGGATTCTCTATGGTGGTTTGTCCCTCTCGCTACTCCTTCATGCCAACTAAATAAATTCTCGTGTTGCCTTGCTACATTCGTTGATCGATAATAAGATGCTAATGCCATAAGTCAATACCACTAAGAAGCTAGAGATATGAACGTTGAATGAACCGAATTTTTGCTAATACTCTGCTAATGAATGAATTGCCATATGAACATTGAAATGATGCTTGTACCTACAAACATTGAAATGCTGCAATGAAATAAACATCAAAATAATATGAATTGATGCTTGAGATTATGGATTATGAAATACTGAGAAATGAACATATTGCCTCTTACTTCTATATTACTATGCATACGGTGCCTATCGAGTCGAACACACATTCGCATGACCATAGAAAAACTTGTGCATAAGGATTTTCCTCGAACGGTACCCATGGCAGTGGGATCTAGTCGGCCTAGGAGGGAATTACGTGCTTTGGTAGCACGAGGTATCGGAACCTTCATTTGGGCTCGCAACCTGGTGAATGGTAAACCGCATACCATATGAAGTCCTATATGGCAACGTTGAAATGGTGCACTAACACCAGTGGTCATGTTGTAAGGATGTATGCTAATAAATGTCTTGTGCAGGGGCAGTAAGTATTATTATTATCTTATATTTTATGCAGGAAGCTGGAGTCGGCCGATGGTAAAGTAAAAAGTTGCTTTAATATAATATCATGTTACCTCATTTTGAATTGCTGTGAATTGCTAGTCCCTAATAATCTTATGATTTAAAATGTTTATCATAATAACAAATATTGGTTTAGCTGAGTGGGCCAACGGGGCTCACCAGCGCATTGTTATAATTTGCTGACCCCTCCTCCACAGGTACTGGAGAAGGCTCAGGCTTACGTCGGAACTAAGCTTTTGAGTTGCTGCTATTTTTAAGTTGTTTTCAATAAAAGACGCACAAAGTATTACAGAGTTTTCAAGATTGTTGTTTGACTTTTCAAATGTACTAAAGGGGCCTAATGTATGGAATGTGAAGCTATTTTATGGCAGCCTATCAGTTGTATTTCTATTCATGAATTAATATAGCCGGAAAGGCATTTGAAAGAGTACCAAGAAAAGTTGTATTTTGGCAACAATTAACAATAAAATGAGTTTATTTCTCCCTATACTGCATAATTAATGTTTCTGCAAATGTGGTTATGTTTTTAAATGTTTTAAAAGACACAAATGTGCACGTTCTTGCCTTGTATAAGTACAACTCTAGACTTGTATGGCATTACGCCAAAGCGAGTACGAACGATTCGGCGTAAATCAAAGTGATCATGAACGATTCCCCGAATCGGGGCATGACAAGTTGGTATCTGAGCATGGTTTCAATTCCTCAAATTTTGAAAATATTTTCAAATAGAAGTCTTGATGCAAATTTTCTTGCTTAATGGTATCGATAGTGCTGGCATGAAATAATGTTCTATACAATAAGTCTATAAATATTTTATGAGTGCTAATGGAATTATTTTTGTTGTAGAATGACCAAGGGTGATAGCTCAAAGACGACCTCATCGTCTGACCCAATGGAGAAATTAATGAAACTGATGGAGGCTCAGAGGAAGCAGAGCGAGGCTCAACATCGCCAGCTTCAGGAGCAACTGCAGTATCAGTTTCTGAAGCAACTGGATGCTCAACAAAAACAAGTAGACAATTTGACTCAGATTGTCACTTCATTGACGGCCGATCCCAATGTTTCTGCAAAGGCCGCAGCAACCGAGACAGTAACAGTACTGGCAGATAAGCCTAAAACGTCGACATAAAAGAGGTTAAGCTTCAAATTCTCCAAGTTTAAAAGCTACGACCCGCCCGAATTCAACGGAAGGGTAGAACCAAATGAGATGATGGGCTTCTTGAATACATTGGAGGGCTACTTTCGAATGTTGGACATACATGGCAGTAAGAGGGTGGAGTGTACCGCTATACAACTTCGTCTGAAGGCCCAGGAATGATGGACTTCACAGAGACAGGCACGTTGCGGTAATAGTCTGGATATGAAGATATCATGGGCGACCTTCAAGCAGGCCTTTATTGCACAATTCATTTCGCCTACTGTCCGTCAAAAGAAGGAAAAGGAGTTTGTAGCACTCCAACATGGCAGTATGTCGGTAGATGATTTTGAAGCAGAGTTCTTGAAAAGAGTCACATTCGCTGAGTACATGGTACCGAATCACGACGCTAAGCGGGAAAGATTCATGCAAGACTTGAACGATGGCCTACAGAGGGCCTTGGTTCGCTGGGAGAAATGACGTGTCTAAGCGTCTGAACACAGGGGACAACAGAGGGCCTTAGCAACAGTAGCCACGTTGTAATAAATAAAACTGATGGGGGCACAAAGCGGAAGACTGTCGTGCTGGGTGTTTTAAATATGGGGGCATAGGTCACAGGGCAGTTGACTCTAGAGGCAGGGAAGGGAATCAGAATCCTCCTCGTGGATAGAATAACAACCAGAACTGCGGACAACCTAACAATCAGATTTGTGGACAAGCGGCACTAGCCTTACCAGCTCCAACTGGAAATGCACCGAATCAATGACAAGGTGCGCAAGGAAGAGTTTATGCTCTGACTCAAGCAGATGCTCTTGCCTCAAAGAATATCATAACAGGTATGTTGTTGTACAAAGGCATACTTGCCCGGGTGCTATTCGATTCTGGTGCTACTCATTGCTTCATATCGTCTGATTTTGTAACAAAAAAATAAATTATGCATGACTTTATTGAAGATGGCTCTCTATGTTAGCACTCCTTCGGGAGTAGATATGCCTACAACTTTAATTTACAGGGACGACTACATCAAAATAGGAGGCAAGATCCTACCCTGGACGATATTGTACTCGATATTAAGGAGTACGATATTATCTTAGGAATGGACTGGCTCAGTGCTTGTCATGCGATGATCGACTGTACGAAAAAAGGTGTTGTGTTTCGCCTACCAGGAGGAACGAAATTCTCTTACTCGTGCGGCTCAACGTCCAAGGGGGCGATGGTGATATCGGCAGTTACAATAAGGCACATGTTATATTCGGGGTGTGAAGGGTATCTCGTTTCTGTTCAAGATACTAGGATGAAGGGCGCAGACTCGGGTCAAACCGAAGTCGTGGCCGAATTTCCCGATGTGTTCCCAGACGAGATACTTAGAATACTGCCGGACAGAGAAATTGAATTCACAATTGATACATTTTCGGATACTCGCCCGATATCAAAGACACCATACAAGATGGCTTCGGCAGAACTGAAAGAGTTAAAAGTGCAGCTACAAGAGTTACTGGACTGTGGATACATTCACCCAAGTATATCACCGTGGGGAACTCCAGTATTGTTTGTAAAGAAGAAAGATGGGACGATGCAGCTGTGCATCGACTACGGAGAGCTTAATAAGGCAACTGTCAAGAATAAGTATCCCTTGCCAAGGATAAATGATCTGTTCGATCAACTACAAGGGGCGACCGTATTTTCAAAGATTGATTTTCGTTCAGGATACCATCAAATGAAGATCAGAACCAAAGATGTCCCTAAGTCAGTATTCCGTATGAGATACAGACACTATGAGTTTTTGGTCATGCCATTTGGCTTGACTAATGCTCCGGCAACCATTATGGATCACATAAACAGAGTATTTCGACTGTTCTTGGACAAGTTCGTTGTTTTATTCATTGATGACATCTTGATCTACTCGAAAGATAGGGAGACTCATGTTGAGCATTTGAGGACGATACTTCCGACGCTTTGATAAAATCAACTCTATGCAAAACTAAGCAAATGTTTATTTTGGATGAACAGCGTGTCACTTCTAGGGCACATTGTCTCGGCAGAAGGTATTGCTGTTGACCCAATGAAGATAGAGGCAGTGGTAGACTAGAAATAGCCTACATCAGCTAGCGAAATACGGAGTTTCCTTGGTTTAGTCGAGTACTACCGTAGGTTTCTAAAAGACTTTTCGAGAATTGCTTCACCTTTTACTCACCTCACTCAGAAGGGAGTCATATTTAAGTGGACCGACGACTATAAGAGTAGTTTTCAAGAACTAAAGCAGCGGCTCGTCAAGGGTCCAATTCTTGCACTTTCGAAAGGCTCTGAAGGATTCCAGATTTACAGTGATGCATCGAGACTTGGTTTGGGGTGTGTTCTCATGCAACACAGAAAGACCATATCGTATGCCTCGAAACAGCTTAAGCAACATGAGAAGAATTACCCAACTCATGACTTAGAACTGGCGGGGATTGTATTCCTGTTGAAATTATGGTGACACTATCTCTATGGTGTGTCCTGCGAGATCTTCATGGATCACAAAAGCCTGAAGTACATATTCACTCAAAAGGAGTTAAATTTGAAACAGCGACGTTGGTTGGAATTGATCAAGGACTATGACTTGACAATTTTCTACACGTCGGGTAAGGGAAACGTAGTGGCAGGTGCCTTGAGTCACAAGTTTGTTGGGATACTGTCTGTGGCAAAGGAAGTGCTGCGAGATTTGGAAGAGATAGACATCGAATTCAGAGTTCGTACACAGAATATACAGTTAGCTCAGTTTCAGCTTGAACTGAGCCTCTAAGGAAGGATTAAGACTGCTCAAACGGGTGATCCATTTTTGGAGAAGATACGCGAGTTGATTCTAGCAGGAAAGGTAATCGATTTTGAAGTAAAAGATGACACTATTCATGTCAAGGGAAGATTGAGAGTTCCCAAGGATGAGGAACTCAGGAAAGAAATACTGACCGAGGCTCATTTTGTGAGGTATTCCTTGCATCCGGGAAGCACTAAAATGTACAAAGATCTTTGCATAATATTTTGGTGGCATGGCATGAAAAAGGATGTGGCTCTATTTGTGTCATAATGCTTAGCTTGTCAATGTGTAAAAGAAGAGCATCAACAGTCTGGCGGAGAACTACAAAATCTTGCTATCCCGTAGTAGAAGTAGGATCATATCAGTTTGGATTTCATAGTCGGCTTACCGAAAACTCAGAAAGAAAATGACGCAATTTGGATGATCATGGATAGATTGACCAAGTCGACTCATTTCATTGCAATAAAAGTTACATGGAACGTTGACCGATTGGCTCAGATTTACATGGATGAAATTTTCCAATTACACGGGGTACCAGTTTCTATAGTGTAAGATAGAGACGGGCGGTTCTTGTCACGATTTTGGATTAGTCTGCAATCAACATTGCGCACAAAGTTGAATTTCAGTTCAGTATATCATCTACAGATTGATGGACAGACCGAAAGAGTAAATCAGACCTTTGAAGATATATTGAGATTGTGCGTTCTCGATTCGAAGATAAATTGGGACGCATATCTCACATTGACAGAATTTGCCTATAACAATAGTTATCAAGCAAGTATTCAGATGGCCCCATATGAGGCATTATACGGACAAAAATATCGGTCACTGATATATTAGGATAAAATCGGTGACCGACAAGTGCTCGAATTGGAACTTCTGGAATAGGCCGTCGAGAAGGTTCGCTTTTTTCGAGAAAGGCTTAGAGTTGCTCAAAGTTGGCAGAAGAGTTACGCTGATGTACATCGACGACCTTTAGAATTCACTGTAGACGACTATGTCTTCTTGAAGGTCACACCCATGCGAGGTATGATGCGGTTTAGGATGAAAGGAAAGTTGAGCCCGAGATTCGTCGGACCCTTCGAGATTCCGGATTAGGTGGCCTCAGTAGCTTATCGACTTGCACTACATCCAGCTCTGGCTGATGTGCATGATGTCTTTCATGTGTCTCAACTGTGGAAGTGCATGATCCAAGCCACGTAGGGAACTTCGATCAGTTGCAGCTGAGCGTTGACCTATCTTACACTGAAGAGCTTGTCCAAAATCTGGACAAGAAGGAGAAAGTTTTGCAAAATCGAATAGTGGCTTTAGTCAACGTGTCATGGCGGAACCATGGTGTCGAAGAGTCGACATGGGAACTGGAAGAGGAGATGAGGGTGAAATACCCCTCACTGTTTGATAATCTTGAGATAGGACTTTTGTTTTAAGTTTCGAGGACAAAACTTTTTCTTAGTGTATATTATGTAGTGTCCTGCTCCTAGCGTTTCACTATGTAAGGCTTGTGGCTTGATTAACTCGGTCAGAACCGAGTATTGGGGAAACTTACAGTCGGCATCGAATCGATCACAGACAAATGCATAAGGACCTTTCCATCTAATGGATTGGTTTTTCTTGAAATGGTCCAAGAGTTTTCTTGGATGTTTTGCTGCTGGTTTTGCTGTATGGTTTTGATGGATGCCTTTTTGAATGGTTTTTGATGATTTGATTCTTGTCCGTTTTCATCGATTTTCATAGCATTCATTCTTGAGAATTCTGAGAGAAAGGAACATAACAAGACAGAGTATTAACCGAACTTTTGGTGCCACTGTAGACAGACGCGTGACGGAAGGCTAAGCGCACAAGTGTTCCTCTCCCTCTCGACAGATCTCTAATTAGTGAGTGTGGATTCTCTGTGGTGGTTTGTCCCTCTCGCTACTCCTTAATGCCAACTAAATAATTTCTCGTGTTGCCTTGCTACATCCGTTGGTCGATAATAAGATGCTAATGCCACAAGTCAATACCGCTAAGAAGCTAGAGATATAAACATTGAATGAACCGAATTGTTGCTAAAACTATGCTAATGAATGAATTGCCACATGAACAATGAAATGATGCTTGTACTTATGAACATTGAAATGCTGCGATGAAATGAACATCAAAATAAGATGAATTGATGCCTGAGATGATGGATTATGAAATACTGAGAAATGAACATGTTGTCTCTTACTTTAATATTACTCTGTACATGGTGCTTATCGAGTCGTACACACATTTGCATGACCATAGACAAACTTGTGCACTAGGATTTTCCTCGAACGGTATCCGCGGCGATGGGATCGAGTCGGCCTAAGAGGGAATCACGTGCTACGGCAGCACGAGGTATCAGAACCTTCATTCGGGCTCGTAACCTGGTAAATGGTAAACCGTATACCATACGAAGTCCTATATGGCGACGTGAAAAGGTTCACTAACACCAGTGGTCATGTTGTAAGGATGTATGCTAATAAATGTCTTATGCAGGGACGTAAGTATTATTATTATCCTGTATTTCATGCAGGAAGCTAGAGTCGGCCGATGGTAAAGTAAAAAGTTGCTTTAATATAATATCATGTTACCTCATTTTGAATTGCTGTGAATTGCTAGTCCCTAATAATCTTATGATTTAAAATGTTTATTATAATAACAAATATTGGTTTAGCTGAGTGGGCCAACGGGGCTTACCAGCGCATTGTTATAATGTGCTGACCCCTCCTCCACAGGTACTGGAGAAGGCTCAGGTGCACGTCGGAACAAAGGCTTTTGAGTTGCTGCTATTTTCAAGTTGTTTTCAATAAAAGATGCACAAAGTATTGCAATTTTTTTTCAAGATTGCTGTTTGGCTTTTCAAATGTACTAAAGGGGCATAATGTATGGAATGGGAAGTTATTTCATGGCAGCCTATCAGTTGTATTTCTTTTCATGAATCAATGTAGTCGGAAAGACATTTCAAAGAGTACCGAGAAAAGTTGTATTTTGGCTACGATTATCAGTAAAATGAGTATTATTTCTTCCTATACTGCATACTCAATGTTTCTGCAAATGTGGCTATATTTTCAAATGTTTCAAAAGACACAATTATGCACGTTCTTGCCTTGTACAAGTGCAACTCCAGACTTGTTCGGCATCATGCCTTAGCGAGGACGAATGATTCGACGTGAATCAAAGTGATCATGAACGATTCCTCGAATCGAGGCGTGACAGTATACCAGGAATAACATCTTATGACGGGATCCAAGATATACTAATCAGAATACTCTCGTGTCGGAATCAAGCATAATATTACAAACTGATATCATAGAGATTATCATGATAATAAAAACTATCAGAGAATGTACTCGTCTAAATTTAGTTGAAGTCGACGTACACGACACGAACGTATCGACACGAAAAAGATAATGATGCTATGTTCGATAAGATAGTCCCAAACGACGGCACAGGTGGTTCCATTAAGTCCAGAATAGTACAAATAGCCTAATTTGATATATAAAAGCCCAAAATCAGAGTTGGCACGATTATCGAATCAAGAAATAGGAAACGACTAAGGGGAGAAAGTATAACTAAATACATATAACTATGTTAAAAATTATTTATAACATTATAAACTATACAATATTTTTAGATAATATTTTGAAAACCAAGAAAATTATTTTAGGGCTTCAAACCCCTAGTCATTTTAAATATAATCATAGGCCAAAACTATATTTTAAAATAGCCAAAAATACAGTAGTATATATATGGGGTCTCAAAGCCAAATTTGAAAATATTTGTAGGGCGAAGCCCATTTCTTAAACCCAAAGACTATGCCCTAAATAATTTATTTAAAACATTTGTGCATATATATATATATATATATATATATATATATATATATATATATATATATATATATATATATATATATATATATATAATTTTTTGAAAAAACGTATATCATATACACATATATACAATACATATACATACATATAAACTATTATAAGTTTACCTATATACATATGTATGCTTATGATACATATAAAAACTTCATATGCAATGGGCTCTAGCCCAAGACAAACTCACATCCCAAAAATATATTTGTCACAATATAATTTAGAATCATTTATATATTTTTTAAAATAATAATAATAATAATAATAATAATAATAATAATAATAATAATAATAATAATAATAATAATAATAATAATAATAAATACAATGATAATAATAATAAAAATATGTCATGTATATATACAAGTATACTTACTATATTTAGAATAGTAATAATAAAATAAAACTAATTATCCTGCACCCTTCGACCAATTAGTTCACAGGCCTTTGGCTGACCCCCAAACCCAAATTATTTAAAAGCCTATTAACTCTTGTCATTAGCAATAATGATAAAAATCTTAATCCCTAATTAAAATATAATTAGTAATAACATTAGGAATAACCAAACAGTAATGATTAACTATCAATAATAATAGTAAATTATAATTAGCTATTAAGTCAATTGGGGGGTCTGCTGCTGCTGTCTCCCATTCATTTTCCTTATCCCAATTTTTCCTACCGAACAATGAAGAGAGAGAGAGGGAAAGAGAGAGAGAGAAAGAGAGGGAAAGGAAGGGTTCATTCACCTGGGGGGTCTGGTCGTCGAGCGCCAGCATAGCTGGTCGCCGGGCGGAGCAGTGCTGTGGAATCGACATGAGGAGGACGAGCTTGGCGCTGCGTTGAGCACGACTCACGAGAAGGTCGTCGTCACCTGGATCTGGGTCGTACATCGACAAGATGGTGGCACGGTTAGGTGGTAGGTGGCAGATCCAGACGCGGCTGCTTTGGAGAGGCTCGAGCGTATATGGGGATGCCAGATCTGGGCAGGTGGCGGTCACAGGTATGACGGTGGCCGTTACTAGGGCTAGGGGGCAGTGGGGGCGTGGTGGTCACGGCGGGTGGCCGAAGACCGGGTGAGTATCGGTCGTCCCTATTTTCTTTTGTGGTGATGGTGGCGGCTGCGTAGTGTGTGGTGGTGTGGTGACGACATAGTGTGTGGTGGTGGTTGTGGCGGTATGGCAACGACAATGATCGCTGTATTGGATGGCGGTGGTTATGGCGAGGCCGGAGGAGGAGAAAGGATGTTGGTGGCTGTGGCAGCACCGGGGGTGGCGGTGGCAGTGACGGTTGGTGGTGTTTGTATGTGGTGATGATGGAGGAGATAGTGGTGCACGTAGTGGTGATGGGTGGCTGGCGGCGAGGAGGCGACGGGTTGGTGACAGTGGTCGAGAGGTGGTTGTTGGGGTGGTGTGGCTTGGGTGCGAGGTAGCCGGGTTCAGTGGAGTTAGGGAGGAGCGGGGAGCGGGTCGAGGTGGTGGTGTCGCTTGGCTGTGTCAGGGAAAAGGGAAGTTGGGGCGGTGGATGGCCGAAAGTTGGCCGGGCAGAAGGAGGTCAGACATGGTAGGGATGCAGGAGAGGTCGGGAACAGGGGAGTGGCGACTGGTAGTGTGTGTAGGGAATTTAGGAAATTTTTTGTCATATAAGATATTGGGGAGCCCCCAATATTTATAAGAGTAGTGTAGGAAATTTTAGTGGCAAGATTATAAATATAATAGATGTAGGAATACTAGTGGAAACTACTAACAACTAATACTAACTGCTAATAACTAGTTAATTAATTACTAGCTAATTACCAATTAGCTACTAACTACTAATTACTAGCTAAATTCAAAGCCCTAGCCCACAATCCAAGTCCGAACTTGGTAGGCTTATACTAAGGCTGGAATGGTCTAAGCCCAATACGAGGAAAATATAATAACTTATAAATTATTATAACTTTAGGATTTAATTCAAAATAAAATAGTAATAAAAGTATTTTTATTTACAAATTCATATTTTTGACAAATCTTTTCTTTGTATAAAAGTAATATTCATAACTTATGAAAATTCTAGAAAATGGACAAGAAATTTATTTGGGATAAAATTTCATATAATATAGTTTTACAAAACCAATGACCCAACAAAAATATCAATAGCATATTACGATCGAAAATATATTTTATATTAAAATTCACGATTTTCAAAGATTTAGGAAAATTTTAGAAAATAGAAATTTAAAAATTCAGAAAAAATTCAAGAATTCGGTTAACGGAGGTTACAATACCTTTCGTCCTCGAAATTTAAGATTAGCAGAGTGACCAAAACATGATGGAGAATGCAGTCAATACCTTAGGCACGACCAGAAAATGATTGTTTGGCACAATGAAGATAGTCGACTCAAACCACTTAGGCACGACTAATCATTTTGGTACGATAAGATCGAGGTATGGATAATATTATTTAGGCACGATTTGGAAATAAATTCAAGTTGTTTAGGCACGATCTCAGTCACGACTAAGAAAATCGAAGATAGAATTGAAATTCAAGTATGGAATGATCAATAGTCTACGCTTGATGAAAATCAGATTCAAAGTCCCACAGGCACGACAAAGATCAAAACTTAGGTATGACCAAAAATAAAATTTTGGCATGATTGAGATTCAAAGTCACAGTCTTATAGGCACGATCAAAAATCTAGTGATCAAGATTACATAAGCCATGAATAATGATCAAAGCTCTTCGTGATTAGGAATTTGGGAATGATTTAAAATCACTTAGGCACGATTTAGGATAATGCCACAAAAGAATTTAAAACCTAGGCATGACTATGAATGAATTCTGAGCACGAACGACAATAGAATCAAAATTTAGGTACGGTGGAAAATTTTACTCCGATACGATCAAACCCAAATTCGGACACGACTAAGTTCACAAGCAATCATATAGTCATGGTCGAAGATCAAAATTTTAGGCACGATTTAGAGTTAAGATTAATACGTATAGTCACGTTCATTAGAATCACGATCATTGGAATTAAAATTGTCTAGTCATGCTAGGTCATCTAGGCACGACCAAACATGAAAGTTCAGGGATAATCAAGAATACTATGAAACCTAATCATGGTTAGAACAGAACTTAGTATTATCAAAAATTAAATTAAAGTTTTACGCACGAACGATAATGGCATAGAGAACACGAGCAGAATTAAAATTCTGACACGATCAGAGATAAGGTCAAATCTAATCCTGATTGGAACATGATCTAGACACGATGATGACTAAAAATCAAAATATGGGCATAATCAATAATAAGATTGAAATCCAAGTCATGATTGGATTAAAATCATTTGAGTTTTGTCGAGAATCAAGAATGTTGTTACGATAAAGGAGATGACCAAAATCAATCGGTCACGATCAAAAGGGATCAAAATTTAGCGATATTGAAATTTAAGGATTGATTTAAGGATAGGGAAATCAACCTCTTCTACTAGGATAGGAAAATCAAAAGATATGATTTGCAGAAGGAAGTCCAGGTAATCATCTTACTCTACTTCGACTACTACCAAGGTTATCTGAAGTCCAGATATACTACTACCAAAAACCATGATCTTTAATCATAAAGATAAAACTCTTATATGACTACTACAAGGCATTCGACCTTTATTCCAAAGGCACTACCCATGAAGCATACTTTTGTTAGAACTCCTCAATTTTTTTTACTTTCCTTTATTTGTAATCCATTATCAACTTAGTCCAAATTCCTTTTCCTTGTCTTTAACCTGGATCCGAAATCCCTCAATCAGGGTTTATAAAATCTTTGAACACTGTTCAGATCATACTCCTCATATTACTCAAATCTAATGCCACCACTACCATATAAAAAATTTATGCCCCATTATTTAAAATCAATCTTCACATATCATTCAATATTATACCTTCAAATATTATCCTTCCTAAAATTTAGAAGTCCACAAAAGTCTCTAAATTTTTCCTATAATTCAAAAATTCCTTGTTCCACCAGTTCTTAGTCATTTTCCTACCGATCCCTTGTTCAATTTCGCATCATAACCGTATGTAGTTATAGTCTCCTCTTCATGTATTTTGGATTCCTAAATTTAGTACCCTAGCCTTCATTCAATATTAAAATATCTCAAGAATCACTAACATAAAAAACATCTAAGATCTCAAAAAACTCAAATCGCCCTCGAATATCCTTATTAGTTTTTTTAATACAACTTCGGTATTTTACAGTTCTTACCATTAATGTATATTCTACTGTTCCTCTTTCTCGAAATCCTCCTACGCCTTTCTTACTTGAAATATTTCGTACTTAGAAGAATTCTTTGAACGTAATCATTTCCAAACAAATATTATCTGTCAATTGATTTTGTTTCCATTCTCAGTCATATCCTTCTCCCACTAATTCTATCTCAATGTCTAACATTCCATATCCCTATTAGGATCACTACGTGATAACAAATTCCGTCCTTTTTGAGCTAGATGATTACGATACTTCCTCGGCCTTTCCCAAGTAAAGAGATATGAGAATTTAAGAGATTTCAAAGTGTAGCTAACAGATTTAGATATGAGATAGTTTGATGGATGTAAGTAGGATAAAGCTAGTCAAGATGAAGTAAATGATGATAGGAATTTGTTCTTGCTCGTTTGGTCATAACGATGTCGTTGCCCTTTCCTTTTCTTGCACTTGTCCAAAAGCAAAATTTCTCAAACTCCAAGGTGTTTACCTTGTCGAATAATCAAAGACTCCCTCACTAAATCCTCTTCGTGACTCCAAGTCACTAGTTATCAACTACTAATAAACTTGTGGCCTAATCTTCATCCCTAAGGTCATTTATCTACTTAATATTCATATAAATTCTTCTAGACTCTTACGTCTAAATTTATTAGAGTCATCCAAAATTTTCGTCACGCTTATTATCCACTAATGTTATCTCCATGTCATAGGAATTTTCTAGTAAAAAGGTCATAGAAATCTAGTTCCAAAATTATCCCTTATCCTATTTAAGCAATCTCAATTATTGTTCATAATCCAAAATAAATTCGTTGACAATCACGTAGAAATCCTATATTCTTAACTGCTCTAAAAATTCCATGTGTCGGTAGTTGATCCAAGTTTTGTAGGCTTTACTCATTTTTACCAATCCCTCCAAGTAAGCGGTAACTCCTAAGTATCCCAAATCAAATTCTTGGTCATTATTCCTGTGAATTTATTATTCTCTTCCTACTATTTTGTCTCGGTAATTCCTTAAATTTTTGGAAATTCCATCTCTTGTATAATAATCACATCTCGTGCCACTTCCTTGGCTACATAAGCAAGAAAGACAACTCAACATTTCTTTTGATGACTCTTCCTACTGTGAAAATTATATAATCCTCCTTTAATATTTTTCTTGTCGCAAGTCCATACAATACTATCCTCTAATCTTCAAAATTATATCCCATATTTATGAATCATCCCCGGCCTGACTTTATAATCCTTGTTTCTCTAAATTCATTTATGGCTTTTCGTTTATTTTCTCAATACTATTTCAACAACTCTCAAGCCTCAATTCTAATATCCGGAATTTTGCCTAAAATAATTCTCAACCTTCACGTATAAGATTTGACTAATCATTTTTCCCTCTTCTCAATCCGAATGGTTATAAGTTAAACTTCTACTCTCTTGTTTCTTCTAGAGTCCATAAAACTCATCTTAATGCAAGAATTGGGTTCGGCAATGGACATGTGTTACAAAAATTAGGATAAGCAAAAGCAAGTGAAAATAGACTCAACTTCGTTTCGAAGTAAGATTCTCAGGGGTCATCTCTGAAATCTATCAAAAGATCCTAATATGTGATTGAGTACCAAATCTCCTAAAATATTCTATGACTCAAAAATCCTTATTCTAGGGCAGGCTTGCAGTAGTACGGCTAAGCCTAAGTACTACCACGACTTCATACTAGTTGCAAAGATAGACCTGCATGGGTCACCATAAAAATGTGTCACAATCTGTACCTGGATATTCGGACACGAGTACATGGGCCACGTCCAGCCGACGTCATAGTATCGACGGTAGTACGCTATCAAGCACCCAATAAATATCTACAACATTTATGATCTATAATAACAACATATACCCAAATCACATACGACTACGATAGATATGAATAAGAAAGATAATAGTAACACTAGATCATCCAGAATCTACCAATGATCGTACGTAACAAAAATGTATCGAAGACAAATCCGATAATGAAACATAAATCCAAATAAAGATATATCGGCCTAGAGCTCCTAGAGGTCAACTCACGATCAATGGAACATCGAGATCTACCTTGGCTAGCATCGTCATGTACTCCAAGTATATGGGACATAATAACTCCTAAAAATATGGTTATCTAGTCAGGATTGGAGCGAAGTACATAAATTAACAACAGTTCTATTAAATTGACATAATCTATAAATAACAGTAAGCAATATAAATACATAATAGGTAAGTAATACTGAGCAGTAAAAAAGTATATGATAATCATGTAAGCATGTCATGATAATAATGTACTGTAAGTAATCATGAGTATGGTATAACAGCAGGTAATATCTAGAATAGAGCATGTACTACTATACAATGCCTTAAGATATTAGTTTATTATGTGATCGGCTTGGGACCAGGATTAGGCTATTCCATATGACCGGCTATGCACAAGTACAATTACAGGTAAAATGGATCAGGCCGACCATGCATGGAAAGTTATGCACAAGTACAAGTAAGATCAAGCTACACCCTGCATGTGGTGAAGGTGAGCTATGCACAAGTAGTTTGGATATGATCATATAATCTCCTAATACCTTTCCATCCTCCGACTAGTATAATGGATCCAACCATGGTACACTACGACACAAGATTCTCTAAGAGGGTAGCAAATCCCCTTAGGAATCGGTATCCATAAAAGTACAAGAACAATAACAAGATATGTACTAGTATACTAGGATAACCAGAAATAATATCTCATGACGGGATCCAAGATATACTAATCCGTGTACTCTCTATTGGAATCAAGCAAAACACTACAAACTAATATCATAGAGATTATCAAGATAATAAAAACTATCAGAGAATGTACTCGCCTCAATTAACTTATAGTCGACGTACACGACACGAACGTGTCAACACGGAATAGATAACGATGTTATGCTCTACAAGATGGTCCCAAACGATGGCACATGCGGTTCCATTGAGTCCAAAATAGTCCAAATAGCCTAGTTTGGTATATAGAAGCCCAAAATCAGAGTTGGCACGATTATCGAATCAAGAATAGGAAACGACTATGATAGTCGTGATTTATGATTTTAGGGGAGAAAGTATAACTAAATACATATTACTATGTTAAAAATTATTTACAACACTAGAAACTATACAATATTTTTATATAATATTTTGAAAACCCAAAAAATCATTTTAGGGCTTCAAACCCCTAATTATTTTAAATATAATCATAGGACAAAACTATACTTTAAAATAGCAAAAAAATACTACTGTATATATATGGGGTCTCAAAACCAAATTTGGAAATATTTGTAGGGCGAAGCTCATTTCTTAAACCCAAAGACTATGCCCTAAATAATTTATTTAAAACATTTATGCATACGTATACATATAATATATATATATATATATATTTTATATATATATATATATATATTTTATATATATATATATATATATATATTTATATATATTTATATATATATATATATATATATATATATATATATAATATTATATATATATATATATATATATATATATATATATATATATATATATAATATTATATATATATATATAAATATATATATAATATTATTTATATATATATCAAAATAAAAAAATAAGTAAATAAATATATATATATTATAAATAAATAATTAAATAAATAATATATATATATATATATATATATATATATATATATATATATATATATATATATATATATATATAAGAATAAGAAAAGAAGCTTGTATACATATATCATATACACATATATACAATACATATACATACATATACTGTAGAAGCTCAAAAAGTATAAACATCACCATGTGTTACTCATAAATGGCACCAGGAACCAAATCATCAAATAGCGCTGGTCATTAGATGGCGCATAGAATCTGTTGGTGCTGGACCTAAGTAGCAACTTCCTCGAGAAACGAAAACAGTTATCATTATGACTGACAGCACGTCAGTCGAGGAAAATCTGTTCGAATCTCGAGCACGCGACGCTCAAGAAGATTGTGTCAGATTTGTCATAATGACTGACAGTTGCCTTGTGCCATTTACATTTGGCGCGAGATAATCAATATCATTATATTGAGCAGAGTGCATTAAACAACAAATAGTGCTTGATGCCATTCAATAGTTGGCGCCATCTGATGAAATCATCCAGAAGTAGTTAGATGACGTGGTGCGCAGGCAACTAGTCTCGAAGAATGTGCACACGATACTGCCCACAATCAAGCGCATCTCTCTCAAAGAATGCCACGTATCATATGTAATTAAGTTAGTCGTTCGTGCAACTGGATGAATGACGCACAAATTACAGTGTGCGCCAATCAGGATAACTACTTAACAGTTATCTCTAAACTCTATTAATAGAGTTCCAAATCATTTCACAATGATGATCACTAATGATCATAATCTCCTGAGCACTTGTTGCAGCACTCTCCAAAGGCTTTCTTCTTTGATATCGCATCATCTAAGGGATAAAGTGATCATCTTCTGATCAGATTCCTACAGTTGTATTTACCCAGAAATTAAATTGTACTCTTATACTTTTCTCAGTTTGTAATCAAACATTTGTTTTTTGTAAATAAAATGGTAACTCTGCTGGGGATGACTTTATCCTCCGATGAGAAAGTGACAACTCAATGCGATGTTGCGTCGGTAGGCACGACGCAGAAGACTTTGGTCGTAAAAGTCGACCAAACTGCCTACGAAGCCATGATTGGCGTTGGGGGTGCCAAGCGTGCCAATACTATTGCTGCCAAGAACAAGGCGTGCGTGCCATCTGGACTCAAAGTCCTCTAGTGCACCAATCATGACTCCTGCGCCAAGCAAGGAGAAAAGCTCTATAGCCATTTCCTCTTCCTCACTAGTTCTAAAATTGGTAGAGGATGCGCCAGTCATGGCCTTGGCGCTAATCAAAGGACAACGCCATATGGCTGCTGCCTTTTCCTTCCCAGTTCTGAACTTGGTGGAGAGTGCACCAACCACTGCCTCTGCACAGAATAAAGGAAATACCTCATGGCCAATCCTTATTCCTCACTAGTTCTAAACTTGGTGGAGAAGTTACATATCACTACCCCTGCATAGAATAAAGGAAAGCGCCCTATGTCCTTTCCTTATCCTTCCCCAGTCTTGGACTCGGTAGAAAATGCATCTGGTTGTGCCTCTATGCCAAACAATGCCGGAATACTTCAGAGTAGGAACTCTACTTGTTTTGGCAGAGATAATCAAATCGATGCCAAGAAATTAGACTCTATTCGAAGCCCATTTCTACTGCCCATCTGCGTCGTGCCAAATGTGCTGGAACAGGTGCACAGAAAAGTAGGATATCCTGACCATTCCTCATCAAACTGGCCAGAACCAACCAAGCCAGAGCCTGGATCTTTCTACTCTGCGCATATCAAGAACAACGCAGGGAAAACTGAGGGTGTCTCAGACAAACAGTCAAGTGGTACACTACTCTGATTTGTGCGCTTACCTTAACAGCGCAGAACAACATCAACTTCATCTAGTCTGCATCAAGAACAATCTGCGCCACTTATAAAATTGTGCATAGTGAATGTCACGCCCCGATTCGGTAAAATCGATAATCGTTCCACGGGGCATGATGCCATGCAAGCCTAAGTTGTGCTTGCATAAGGCGGTTCATAAGGTTATCCGAAACAACAACATTTGTAAGAGTACACAGAGAAATTGAAAACATTTATCTAGAGAAGGAAACTTGTATTTTCATTGATAATAAGTTCGATTTACAGACTCGATTACAAAAGAGGCCTCTCGGGCTTACAACCGACATCGATGAGATAGTCATTCCATACATTTGCATCCCTTTTTACAAACATCGAAAAGACTCTCTAAGACCTGGGATCGGCGAGACTTTGTGCTGTATGATGCAGTTGGATTGAGTCTTCAAAATGTTGCAGAATTAGCCTTCGCGCTAGCAAGGCTTCAAAAGAAATGAGCGTCGCCTTCAGTTCCTTGGCACGCTATCCTGGTTCCGGGTACCTGTTTAGAGCGAGGGTCTGCACATTACACTTTGTGCTGGTACATGGCAGTTTAAATCCCGTGCTCTTATTTGTTGAAGAAGTTAATTGAGCGTACATGCAAATGCTTAGTAAAGTTTCTAGCCATCCTACTCAATTCAACTAATATTTGAAGGCACAACCGTATATTGATGATAGATCTTACCCCCGGCAGAGCGTGCCATTGTAGCGTAAACTTACCATGTTCTTCATTGTCATGTTGATAATAATAAAATATAATAGAGTGCATTCGTGAAGGTCACTGGCAGGACAAGCCATCCTGGACATATAGCTTGGTAGACAGAGGTCCTTCAGCTCAGGTAGCGAGCCCTATTGAAAGCCACAGCCTGCCGTGGCATGCATCCGTCATAGCTATCCGTGTTTCTTCCTAGGCCGGAACGGTCCCGTGGCATCGGGATACCGTCCGAAGAAACAATCGCCCTTGTCGACAAGTTGTCCATGACCGTGCTAAGTTAATTGTTATTTCAAGGCACATCTTTATGTATTGTTGCGACATTCATTTAATCGATTCATGTTTCTTTAGCACGGTTCTATATGATACTATAATTGCAAGCATGATAAGGTTATATGACAAGCATTTATATAGTTCGTGTTCGTGGGACGTCGTGTGACCGTTCATCGGAATATCATTCATGTCGTTGCATTACATCTAGCATAGCACATGTCTAGTATCGATAATGTATTAGAGAAGAGGGTCGAGGGAAGAAGGGTTAGCCACTGACCTAAGTATATACTTGAGGCGAGAAACTGGTTGGCCGCGCTAGACGTTGCCTACGCGATCACCTGAAATCGCACAAGCAACCGATTAGAACACTGTGTTATTCAAGGAAATTCGATACGAATGCGAAGTTTGAAATGCAAGCCATGAAAACTATCGAAAACATTCACGAAAATGCATTCAAAAAACTAAAGCCAAAGAATCAATTGCGGCATGAAAAGTAGAGCAACGGAAGGTCTCTTCCGACTCAGCCGCAGAGTCTATCCTCGAGGCGCAACCCGCTGAATATGGGACTTGGTTCCAAAGTAGCCATTCCATAACGGGGAATGGATCTTAATTCAACCATTTCTGTTCGATCAATTCGATCGATCCTGACCTATCGGTCCCGACTGAGTCGATAGCGACAGTGTTCCTTTCTCGCGCACACTGTGGACGAGAAACGGGGCACGATGTAGGGATGGGGCACTACACCATAACCAACTAAGAAAAAGTTTCGTCCATGAAACTTAAGAACAGAACCTACCTCTATGAAAATAATGAAGGAAACTTTTCCTTCATCTCCGACTCGAGTTCCCATGTCGACTCTTCCGCCGCATGGTTCCTCCAGATTATGCGAACGAAAGGGATTGCCCAATTTCGCAGTAGCTTATCCTTGCGTTCTAAGATTTGAACTGGCTCTTCAACGTAGGATAAGTCGGACTTCAGCTCCAGCTGGCCAAAATCTACCACGTGGCTAGGGTCGTGCACGTACTTTTGCAACTGAGAGACGTGGAAGATATTGTGCACACCTTTAAGCTCCGGCGGTAGGGCAATTTTATAGGCCACTGGGGCGACCCGCTCTAGTATTTCGAACGGCCCAATGAATCTCGGACTCAACTTTCCTTTCGCGCTGAACCGAGTAACTCCTCGCATGGACGACACCTTCAGGAACACGTGATCGCCCTCCAGGAACTCAAGTGGTCTTCGATGGGTATCGGCATAGCTCTTTTGTCGACTTTGTGAAATCTTCAGTCTTTCCCGAATTAGCTTGACCTTTTTCACAATCTGTTCCACCAGCTCCGGGCCGAGTATCTGCCGTTCCCCGACTTCATCCCAGCAAAGGGGCGATCTGCACTTCTGGCCGTACAAAGCTTCATACGGTGCCATTTGGATGCTGGACTGGTAGCTATTGTTATATGCAAATTCTGCCAGCGGTAGATGGACGTCCCAGCTTGATTTTAAGTCAATTGTGCAGAGTCGTAGCATGTCTTCGAGAATCTGATTAATGCGCTCTGTTTGGCCGTCGGTCTGAGGATGGTAAGCTGAGCTGAACTGTAACTTAGTACCCAGCGCCGACTGAAGGCTACTCCAGAATCGCGATATGAACCGTGAATCCCAATTAGAGACGATGGATACTGGAACTCCGTACAGCCGTACTATCTCGTCAAGGTAAATCTGCGCCAGTCGATCAACGGTCCAAGTAACTTTGATGGCAATTAAGTGCACTAACTTGGTTAGCCGATCGACGATGACCCAGATGGCGTCATTCCCCTGTGGTGTCTTCGGCAGGCCAACAATAAAGTCCGTAGTGACATGATCCCATTTCCACTCTGGAATAGCAAGGTTCTGCATCTTCCCGCCCGGTCGCTGATGCTCAGCTTTCACCTGCTGACAGGCCATGCATTGTGACACGAAGAGCGTCACATCTCTCTTCATCCCGTGCCACCAGAAGGTCGTGCAGAGGTCCTTATACATCATGGTACTGCCTGGATGCAAGGTATATTTCGCATAATGCGCCTCCGAGAATATTTTCTTTCGTAGTTCTGAATCATCCGGAACACATAGTCGGCCATTCAATCTCAGCACGCCGGTCTTATCTTCCGCAAAGTCGGTCGTACTACCTGTTGAAATTCGCTCGCGCATTTTCTTTAGGTACGGATCATCCTTCAGAGCGGTCTTGATCTTTTCCAGCAAACTCGGCTCTAACTGCAGTTGTGCCAATCGTATATCCCTGGATCGAATCCGGAGGTTGATACCCATTTCTTCTAGATCTTGTAGTAGTCTGCGGTTGATGGATAGCGAGGCAAGATATTTTTGACTCAGAGCGTCTGCCACAATATTTCCCTTGCTCGGAGTGTAGTCGATCGTCAAGTCATAGTCTTTGATCAGTTCGAGCCAGCGTCTCTATCGTAAGTTCAATTCCTTCTGGGTGCAGAGATACTTGAGGCTCTTGTGGTCGGTATAGATCGCGCACGCCACGCCATAATGATAGTGACGCCACAATTTCAATGCAAACACAATCGTCGCTAACTCCAAGTCGTGCGTAGGATAGTTCTTCTCGTACGGCTTCAACTGTCTGGAGGCGAAGGATATCACCTTGTTTTGCTGTATGAGCACACATCCCAATCCCTGGCCTGAAGCATCGCTGAATATCTGAAAATCCTCTGGCCCATCCGGAAGTGCGAGTATAGGGGCCGAAATTAGTCGCTGTTTTAGCTCCTGGAAGGAAGCTTCACAGTCATCCGACCATTCATACACGACTCCCTTTTGAGTGAGGCGAGTCAATGGCGATGCGATCTTTACGAAGTCTTTCATGAAGCGTCGATAGTATCCCGCCAAACCAAGAAACTTTGAATCTTACTAGCAGACGCAGGCCGCTTCCAATCAACAACAGCTTCCACTTTCTTCGGATCGACTGCAATGCCTTCGGACGAAATGATGTGACTAAGAAAGGATATGATACTTAGCCAAAATTTGCACTTGCTCTGCTTTGCATACAACTGATTCTCTCGAAGTGTCTGGAGCACGGTCCGCAGATATTCTGCATGCTGCGCCCTGTCCTTCGAGTAGACGAGAATATTGTTAATAAAGACTACCCCAAATTTATCAAGAAAGGGTCGAAATACCCGATTCATCAGATCCATGAAGGCGGCAGGGGCGTTCGTCAGGCCGAATGGCATCACCAGGAACTCGTAGTTGCCGTACCGAGTGCGAAAGGCTGACTTTTGTACGTCGTCTGACTTGATCTTGAGTTGATGATAGCCCGAGCGGAGATCAATCTTCGAAAATACCGTAGCGCCTTGCAGCTGATCGAATAAGTCGTCTATGCGGGGCAATGGATACTTGTTCTGGATGGTGGCCTTGTACTACTAGAATGAGTCATATTAGCAACGTCCAAAAACGTCGCTAATAAGTAAAAATACGTCGCTAAATTAATTTAGCGACGTAATTAGCGACGAAATAAGCAGGTCGCCGAAAAGCTAGTCGCAGATCAAAAGTTCGTCGCCAACCGTCGCTCTTGCGATGAATAGTCTACGACGCTAAAACATCACAAACTTACCGATGTTTGACGACATTTATAGTACGTCGCCAATTTAGCGACGTATATAGCGACGTCTATTCGTCGCATGTGGTGACATGGCAAGGTTTGCCATGTCAGCATGCTGGGCGACGTTTAGCGACGACCCGTCGCAGTTAGCGACGTCCAGATACATATTTGCGACGTACTTTTGCGTTGCAAATCCGTCGCCAAACGTTGCAATCCGTCGCTAACATGCTAGAAACATAAAAAAAATAATATACAATTTTCAAATCCTGCACACTGTACTTTATATACAGTTTAAACAAAAATCCTGCATTTTATATACAGTTTAAACACTAATCCAGCACACTGCACTTTATATTCAAATCCTACACACTGCACACTACACTTTATATTCAAATCCTGCACACTACACTTTACACATTATACTGCACTTTATATCATCACAAACATCATCACAGACACATCATAGGGCCAATACATACAACTCATAACAAACATCATCACAGACACACATCCCGCATCACAAACATAAATATATTCAAATCCTGCATACTGTACTTCATAGACACACATCATCACAAACATCCAATAGAGTCAAATAAAAATGAAAGATGATAAAAAGTCTCCCACCAAGTGTATAAACAAAAGTGTACCAATAAACAATTTGCCTATCGGGCCAATACATACAACTCATAAAAAAATAATAAAATTACTGACGACCCCTGCTGCACATCTGAGATAGCATGTACTCAACTGCTCCTGTGTGAGCTGTACCGTAGGGGCAGTAGGATGCAGTGTAATGTCTACAGTCGACACCGTCGATGGACCGGGAGGACGTATCTGCTCCAGCTCTCGCAGTCGCTCAGCATGCACAACAAGGGTACTCACCATCCTCTGAGTACTCTCCTCAATCGAAGTATGTACCTGAGTGATTGAGGCAGACATGGTCCTCTGCGATTCCTCCAGCTCGACCTGTCTACGCTCTGTGTGCTGTGTAGACTCGGTGAGCGTGTGCAAGCTGGCAGTTGTAGCCTACTGCAGACTCATCAGCTCCTGTATACTGCGCTCGACCACATTAAATCGTTCGGTGATCATCGAATTGTCGGATCATCGCTCTACGGTATGGTGATCAGAAATCTGCTGCTGCAACGCGCGATGCAGCTCGTCGATCTGACGACCAATATCCTGAGCTCGTGATGACGCCTGCGAAGCTGGAGACTGCACACTGACAGAGGGGGCCCGGGATGACTCTGAAGCCAAATAGGCACCGTAGGATCCAGTACCGTAGTACGTACCATTCTGAAGACCACCAACGGCGGTCATCTAGAGGTCGTCCGGCAATGGAGCTGTAGGCGGCTGGGAGGAAGTACCATCCCCTCCCTCTGCTGGCGTACTAGCAGCAGCAGCCGCCTCCTCTGGTAGCCGAAGAATCTCGGCCTAGAACAATGTTTGCTAACGTCTAAGTGTTTGCTAACGTCTAAGTGTTTGCTAAAGTCTATATTCATATCTATTTTTCTGTTTTCTAAATTATAGTAAATTAATATAAAGAATAGAACGTACATATGCCTGCGTTGCCCTCTCGTTAATGAACTCCCCAGCCCTCTGATGGGTGACCAGGAAGACGGTCACCATGTTGGGGTCCTCACCCCTTTTTACCTGTTAAAATATATTATCTATTATTAGTATTAAACATTCTATCCAACTATATATAAAATGATGTCCGTCATAGAAAATGTACCAGACAACGAAAATGCTCCGTCATAGGAATGGAGCCACCACACCACTTACTGGCGCTCGACCGTGCCACCTTGGCCTTGTCAGACCGCTCCTGGTACCTGGCCTCGCCGAATCTAGCCTTCATCGCAGTCTACTGCTCTGGCGTGATCCAACCATGGATCGGCTTTTCGGAGCGATCACGAGACTTCTGGTCGTGGATCGCATCACGGATGAGCTTACCTGCGATGGCAGAAAATTGGCCTCGATCTTCGCCGGCCGGTGTGGTGGATAGAAATAGGTCCTCTACAAGAAGTAAAATAGAAAAGTTGTATAATATACACAAATGATTATTAAAATTTAAAAATAAACACATTTTTTACCTTGAAGTGGGCCAACCAAAAGGCCTTCCTATCTGCGGGAGCATCTGAGTAGTTAATCCAAGGCCCACCATAGTTCTGCCTCAGAAATAAACCCAGCTGTCTCTGTACTACAGGAGGCCGATATCTATACAATAATAAATTTTATGAATATATATGTACATATAATCATTTGAGAAATATATATGAACTAATTAACTTACTTCGTAGGTACGTCCGTCCAAATCTCCATACGTATCTCATCCGGGGGAGCGCATGGAGGGTCGCTCTCACCTCGTGCCTGGACAGGATCAGTCTGATCGCCGTCCTCCATATGCTCGGCGTCGGCTCTCCCCATGGAGCCGTCGACAAGAGGAATGCTAGATGCGGAAGGAATGCTGGATGCGGGATCAGGAATGCTGGACGACGAGGGAGGAGTCGCCAACCAGCTAGAACTGTCCAGTCCCGGTAATGGACCGGGAACAGAACGGTACACTGGTGTACTCGGAGATGAAGATGAGGGTATGGAATCTGCATCCCCAGCCCGAGGCACACGGGACTGCCTAATATAATATCCTCCGCGTCGTCTTCCTGTTCTAGTCATACCTGATAATAACATATGACAATAAAATAAATATACATATTTATATGATAGACATCACAGAATTTTGAAAAATATCATAGTCACAGATAAAAGTGTTACTAAAGTGTCACAGATTTATATGATAAAAGTGTCACTAAAGTGTCAAATATGATGATAAAACAAACGTACAGATTTAATCCTCTTCTGAAAATTCATCTACTTCGTTTAGCTCATCTTCTTCTTCTTCTTCCTCCTCTACATCTTCACTTTCATCTGCATCTTCCTCTTCAGATAATTCTACTTCTACACAATTAGATGTGTAATGAGGAACTTTTATCGTATCTACTTCTATAATATTTGTTACAAGAGGTAGTTCATCCTCTTGATAAGCTATATCGTCAACCTCAAATGTATTTCTAGCTTTGGTCTTGTATAATGCCCACCAGTCCGACCTTGTTGTTCTCCGTTTAGGATAACTTGTGAAGTACACGAGCTGAGCCTGACTTGATAGGACAAATGGTTCATAGGCTTGATATCGACGCCGATAGTTTATATCCACACGACCGTGCTTGTATACTTTCCAACCTTGACCTTCAATCGAATCGAACCAATCACACCTAAATAACACAATCTTAGCAGGCTCTATTCCATAACTATATGTCAGCTCCAAAATCTCCCGTAGGATGCCATAGAAATCGTTGCTCGCATCAACATCTTTGTAGTTCGAAGATCTGATACACAAACAGCTATTTTTGGTGGAATCGAGATCCACAAAGTTGTCTGTGATCGGGCAAGTTGTTGACTTGAACCTAAACCCATTAACACAGTAGCTTGGACATATTTTTGCAGCATAAATTGGTCCCTTGGCTAGCGTTCTAATAGACTCATTCTCAAGTCTTGCTATGGACAATCGACCTAAATACTACGAAAAAATAAATTAAGCTCATTCTCAAGTGCATATACAGAAAGGTAATTACAGAGTTCTCAAGTCTTACATATGCACTCAACTATGATGGAAAATAACGCCTCATTTTTTGTTCTAGTTCTTTTTCTGTTATGTATGGCCTACCTGACCTCATATCATCATTAAATATGCTGAAAACAACATCGTTCAATTAATGTAATAGTATAATAATCAACACTATTAAAATAATATAGACGTATTAATTACTTACCCCTCCAGCTTCTCTACTTCATCATCGTCCCAGTTGAGTAATACATACACCTGAACAGCCCTTAGCTTATCATGGTTCAGATATCTCTTCTTTATTTTACCCGATGGCTTTCCTGGAGCATTGAATACCTTCAGTATTATATCATTTCATTCATGATCTCCGTCGTCATTTTTGGAAGCCCTCGTTCTATTAGTTGCAACATGAGGCTTGAAATACATTGAACAAAAGTTTGTAATCTCCTCGAGAACATATTCTTTACAAATAGAACTCTCGACCCGTGCCTTATTTTTCACCTTTCTTTTTTAGGTGATTCAAATGTCGCTCGAACGGGTACATTCATCGATATTCGATGGGTCCACCAACACATGCCTTATAGGATAGATGAATCGGCAAATGCTCCATAGAGTCGAAGAATCCAGGAGGAACCACCCTCTCTAGCTTGTACAGTGTTACCGCAATGTCCTTCTCTTGCTTTTCTAGACGATCAACGAGCAATTTCTTAGAACAAAGATCCCTGAAGAATATGCTAAGCTCCGTCAATGGATCCCAAACTGCCTGCGGTAAGAATTCCCGAAATGCAATCGGAATTAACCTCTCTATGAATACGTGACAATCGTGGCTCTTCATATCCGTCAATTTGTTTTCCTTCGGATCGACACATCTTCTCAGATTTGACACATATTCGTCTGGAAATTTTAGGCCCTGGATCCACCGACAAAGTCTCACTTTATCCTCCTTGTCCAGTGAGAAAATTGACTTCGGCAGGAACTGTTTTCCATTCTCCTCTATCAAATACAACGCAGGGCATTTGCATATTTCTTCTAAGTCCAACTTGGCCTTGGGATTGTCTTTCATTTTTTTCTTTACGTCCATCACAGTATTAATTATGTTATCAAACACATTCTTTTCAATATGCATGATATCAAGATTATGTCTGATCAGATTGGTAATCCAATATAGCAGATCCTAGAATATGCTCCTCTTTGTCCAGTTATGATCTCTACCAAATCCATCGCACTTGTACCCAGTTGTAGGATCTTCGATAGCACTTGGAAAATCTTTAACCTCCTTCCATATCGTGGCTCCGTACCACCGTGGCGGTAGATCACCCTTCTCTACAACACCGGCACGGAATGCATTTCTGTTCCTTCTGAACGGATGATCTTTTGGCAGAAATTGCCGATGACAATCAAAGAAACACAGTTTTCTTCCATGTTTCAAGCGAAAAGCCTTAGTACGGTCCATGCAATACGGACACGAAAGACGGCCATGAGTTCTCCATCCAGATAACATTCCATAAGCCGGAAAGTCGTTGATGGTCCACATAAGGGTTGCCTTCATCTGAAAATTCTGTTTCCTGGAAACGTCGTACGTGTTAGCGCCTACTTCCCATAACTAATTCAACTCATCTATCAAAGGCTATAAGTACACATCAATGTACCTCTTGGGATTGTTCGGACCAGGAATTATATCGGTTAGGAACACGTACTGAGTCTTCAAGCACATCCAAGGCGGTAGGTTATACGGAGTGACAATCACGGGCCAACACGAATACTGGGATCCCGAAAGAACAAAAGGAGTAAAACCGTCAGAAGATAGCCCCAACCTGACATTACGCGGATCTGAAGCAAAATCAGGATACACTCGATCAAAGTGCTTCCACGCTTCTCCACCAGATGGATGATCCAACACTCCTTCAATCTGTTCTCGCATGTGCCAACTCATATTTTCGGCCGTCTCTTTCACCATAAATAATCTTTGCAACCGCGGCGTTAAAGGCAAGTAGTGCATTGAATCGGTCGATCTTCTTCCACCGGTAGACCTTCCTGTACTAGTTGTCTTATAGCGATCAGCACCACAAAATTTGCACACATCTGCATCCTTGTCGTCTTTGTAGTACAACATGCACCCATTACGACAAGAATCGATTTTTTCGTATCCTATGCAGAGCGATCTCAACATCCTCTTAGATGGATAGAAGTCTTTAGGTAACTTAGCACCCGTCGGCAAGATCTCTATAATCAACTCTAACACTCGGTTGTAGCATTCTTACGACATGTTAAAATCTGACTTAATGCTCAACAGTCTTGTAACCACCTCCAACGGTGAATGATCCTCACAAACAGGATACAATGGAGTCCTTGCATTCTCCAGCAACTCCATGAACTTTGCAGCATCGACATTCGGTGCCTCCTCCGCTGCATCATGAACGAAACTAGGCCCCGCAGCGTCGAAAACCATGTTCACGAACCCGTCGTCGTATGCATGATTATCTGAAACAAAATTAGGTCCCGTATGCATATACGGCTCAACATAAGGCTCCGACTCTGATGCTAAAGACACAAGTTCTCCGTGTGCGGTCCACTGATAGTAATTAGGCGTAAAATCCCTCGAGTACAAATGATATGTCACTTCCACTTCTGGATAATATTTCACGTTATGACATTTCACACACAGACACTTAATTTTGGTGTCGTCCATGTACTGAAGGAACGCCTTAGCAAACTGCAGGAACTGCTCTACTCCCGCTATGTATTCATCCCGCACACCACATATATCATCAGGACGATGATTGTACATCCTTAAACGATTCCGCAAGTAGTAATTCATATCCATTTGGAAATAATTTTGTAAAGATGGACACACATGTTCAGTGCAGTAACTAGTCAAACTAGGTGAAGTTGAGTTGACTAAGTCAATATCTTGGACAAACTAGTCAAACTGGGTGAAGTTGACTAAGTCTAGGCAATTATCCTTCACTAGACATAGACATGGAACAAACACCGATATTTGCAGTGTCCGAACTTCCTAGTGTATATTATAGTAGGGAGACATGGTAACCGTGTGTAGGGGTGCAACTCGGGCGGTTGGGTCGAGCTTGAGGTCAACCCGAGCCCAACCAGATGAATCATAAGCCTAATCCGAGCCCAAGCCTGGCCCGACCTCGGGTTCAACATATGAAGCCCAAGACCAAGCCCGGAGGATCGGGTTGAACTCAGGTTGGGTCGGGTCCATCGGGTAATATTGACCAACTGCTGACTTCCAGTCAACTGGTCAACTCTGGTTTGGTTTTGGGTCAATTCAAGTCACTTTTAGGCTAAGTTTGACTTTCGGTTGACTTTCGTTGACTTTTGGTCAAAATGGTCAACCGAGGTCAAAACTAGTCTAAGAGCACTAATCCTAACCATTACCAACCAAGACAATCAATTTCTAACCATATTCTAACACCTTAGACTCATACCTTAGCTTCTAGGCAATTACCTTAACTTACCCTATTACACCCTTTCATAGCTAGGGTAAATCCTAATTAGCTTGTGATACCATCTTGGTATCACAAGATACCTCAACCTGTCACGCTCACTCTAGCCCACATCTAACTCTATTACAAAACTTCTAATATAAAATCTTACTAACATATCTTCCACAATTTTCTCACTCTCTAACACAAACCACATCCTATTACCAAACATTTCCTTAACATATTATCTAACCACTAACATACTCTTCTAACTAAACGTTCAACTCACTAACTCACTAACAACACACACACACACAACATGAAGGGGGTTAAGTGACTGTTTTTGATGAAAAGGATGAATGGATGAATGAATGGTGAATGGGTGAATGAATGAATGAATGATGAATGGGTGAATGGATGAATGAATGGTGAATGGGTGAATGAATGAATGAATGGTGAATGGGTGAATGAATAAATGAATGGACTGCTATATGTGATAGATGAATGGATGGATGGTGAATGGGTGGCCGAATGAATGATACTGCAGCTGCTTGCTGCTGCAACTACAATTGCTGCTGCATATGCTGCTGCTGCTTATGCTACCTAGCTGCTGCTGCATATGCTGGCCTAGCTGCTGCTGCATATGCTGGTCTCAATACCCCTTCAACCACCACGAACACCACCACAAACCACCAATACAACACCACAACTACAACCACAACCTACCACAACAACTCCCTCCATTCTTACTCAAACTCACACACAACCAATAAACATATATATACATATATCAAGACACCTATATATATATACACTCTCAAATATAAAGAGACACACACACAATATTTCGGGTTCGTCGGGTAACCCGACACATGTACCCGAGACCAACCCGACTGTTGATCGAGTTCAAATATTTAACCCAAATCCGAGCCCGAACTCGAGTATCTTCAACCCTAACCCAGCCTATTAACGGGTTTATCCGATTGGGTTCGGGTTTAGCCCGCCCAAGTTGCACCCCTAACCGTGTGTCCGTGTGTGTGTGTGTGTCTCTGTGTGTGTGTGTGTGTGTCTCTGTATGTGTGTGCGTGTGTCCGTGTGTGTGTGTGTGTCCGTGGGAGAGGAGGAGGAGGAGGAGGAGGAGGAGGGAGAGGAGTTAGGTTAGGGTTTACCTGAGGAAGAGGAGGAGGAGCTCAGATTAGGGGAGAAGGAGCTCGTGGAGGAGGAGGAGCTCGACGGGGGGGGGGAGGGGGGGTAGGGGTCTCCGTGGAGGGGAGGGAGTCGCCGGGGGGGAAAGCGACTCCGGGGGGGAGGGAGTAGCCGGGGGGCGAGGGGGAAAAATAAAATTCTAAAATTTTCAAGTGAGGGGGAAAAAGGAAGCAGTGTGCCCTACGTAAAAAAGTTAGCGATGTCAAGAGGACGTCGCTAAACATCATAAACATTTTAATATATGGTGACATATTTAATAATATGTCACGGAACGTCGCTATTCAGCGACGTATTTTATCTCATGTCGCTGAATGTCACTATTCAGTGACGTTTTGCGATGTATAAGAAAGGAGTCGCTATATTTGATATTTAGCGACGTTATTTTATTTCGTCGCTAAATTACGTCGCTAATAGAGCATATTTTAGTAGTGTTGTTTAGCTCTCGGTAATCGACGCACAGACGTATGTACCCATCCTTCTTCTTCACGAACAATACGGGCGCTCCCCACGGTGAAACACTAGGCCGAATAAACCCTTTATCGAGCAACTCTTGTAACTGGACCTTGAGTTCCTTCAGCTCGGCGGGGGCCATTCTGTATGGTGTCTTAGAAATCGGTCGAGTATCGGGGAATGTATCGATGCTGAACTCAATTTTTCGGTCGGGATGCATGCCGGGTAGTTCGTCCGGGAACACATCGGGGAATTCTGCCACAACGTCGGTCTGACCCGCGTTTGCACCATCCTGTCGCATGTCTCGAACAGATGCCAAATAGCCTTCGTACCCAGAATGCAGCATTCTCCGAGCAGAAATTGCCGAGATCAGCATGCAGGTCGACGACGCCACACCACACGAAAAGCAAAATTCAGGCACTCCTGGTATACGGAAGGTGATGTCTTTCTGGCACAGTCGATGGTTGCGTTGCACGGCCCGAGCCAATCCATTCCCAAAATAATATCAAAGTCCTTCATGTCTAGAACTATCACGTCAAGATCGATCTTTTGACCGTCGATACAGATAATCATGTCGACGCAGGTTAAATTTGTGAGTAGTGGTGTGCCCGAAGGTGTACTTACGCTAAGGTCGAGATCTAATAATATTATAGGAAATTTGTGCTCGGCGGCAAAGTCTGCCGATAAAAAACTATGCGAAGCGCCTGAATCAAATAGTACACGAGCAGGCACATTATTGAAATTTAGTATACCTGTCACGACCGTATCTGATGCAAGCACTTCATCTCGAGTCATGGCGTAGACGCGGCCCTGAGCATTGGGGCGACGGTCTTGGCCATTTTGCGGTGCGGGTTGAGGTGCTCGAGGCGCCGAAACTTGATTCCCCGGACAGTGCTGTTGATGCTGAGGCGTGTTTAAGTTTCTTCTACGGTTCGGGCAATCTCCATGATAGTGACCTCTTTTTCCGCAGATGAAACACCCGCTATTTTGAACTTCACATTCGACCGCAAGATGTTCATTCCGGTTGCATTTTATGCAGTGAGGTCCCTAGTTCTGCGCCTGATGTCCTCCCTGGTGCCCATTGTTCGGATGCTTGGTCACGTTGTTTCATCCCGCGTGGCTAGGGCATTTGTGATTGTATATATGTACAGCACCGGCAGCACCTGGAGGGTATTGGCATTCAAGACGGAGGGCGTGGTTGAGAGACTCCTCCATTATTTTGTATTGTAGAACAGATACGTGGGCGTAGATAGATGGTCATAGACCCACTTCGAACCGTCGAGCACGACTTTCCAGGGAGGGCAGGAATTCTCCAGCAAATTTGGCTAACTTGTTGAACTATGCTGCATACTGCCGTACCGTCATATTCCCTTGCCTTAGCTGCATAAATTCATTTTTCTTTTCTTGACGAACGACTTCGGGGAGGTACTCAATCTCGAACGCCTCTCAAAAGGTGGCCCAAGAAATTATCGCTGTCTCGTCGTCGCGTCTGATTGCTCGCTTTTGCACGGCCCACCAGTCGTGCGCGTTCAATCGGAGTAGAAGTTTAGCGCATGCGACTTTCTTGGACTCTTCGACACCCAGAAGCTCGAAGTTATCTTCCAGCTCCTCCAACTAGTCGATCGCCACGGAGGGATCTTCGGTGCCGTTGAAGGAAGTGCGACAGCTTTTTGTGAATTGACACGTCGAAGTTTGAACTTCTCGGTGCTGCAGGTATAGGCTCGGGTACCTCCGGTTCGACTTTACTTCGTCTGGCTGTAGGCTCGGTTACGGCATGGGTTGTCGCAGAGTTGTTGTTGTCGGCTACAACTGTTTGAACGATCTGCTGAAGAGTATCGAGCTGCTTCTGCTGCAACTTGAATTATGCATCGAATCGGGCCTCGAACTGAGTCTGGCGTGCCTCCGTTTGTCGTCAATGTTGCTTATTCTGGCATTGACTCTCCTCAGCTTGTCGTTGTTGCGCTTCCAGCATACGCAACATCCGCTCCATGGCCTCATTAGAGGGTCCGGGCCTCGAGCTACTCGAGCCGCTCGAAGCACTTTCTTCATTCGCCGCCGCATTCACCGCCGTGCCTTCTGGGATTCTTGAAGGCAACTACATTAGTCACAAAACTTATTACGGGCTCACTCGTATGGAACGACATATCTCATCAATACGAGACCAACAGTTTTAAGACTAAAAACTCGACACTGGAGGCCAAGGACGTAAAGCCGTGCTTTGATACCATTATGTCACGCCCTGATTCGGTAAAATCGATAATCGTCCCTCGGGGCGTGATGCCGTGCAGGCCTAAGTTGTGCTTGCACAAGGCGGTTCATAAGGTTATCCGAAACAACAGCATTTGCAAGAGTACGTAGAGAAATTGAACACATTTATATAGAGAAGGAAACTTGTATTTTTATTGATAATAAGTTCGATTTACAGACTCGATTACAAAAGAGGACTCTCAGGCTTACAACCGATATCGATGAGATAGTCATTCCATACATTTACATCCCTTTTTACAAACATCAAAAAGACTCTCTAAGACCCGATCGGCGAGAGTTTGCACTGCATGATTGGGTTGGATTGAGTCTTCAAAATATTGCAGAGTTAGCCTTTGCGCTAGCAAGGCTTCAAAAAAATGAGCGTCGCCTTCAGTTCCTTGGCACGCTGTACTGGTTCTGGGTACCTGTTGAGAGCGAGGGTCAGCACATTACACTTTGTGCTGGTGCGTGGCAGTTTAAATCTCGTGCTCTCATTTGTTGAAGAAGTTAAGTGAGCGTGCATGCAAATGCTTAGTGAAGTTTCTAGCCATCCTACTCAATTCAACTTATATTTGAAGGCACAACCGTATATTGACGATAGATCTTACCTCCGGCAGAGCGCGCCATTGTAGCATAAACTTACCTTGTTCTTCCTTGTCATGTTGATAATAATAAAACATAATAGAGTGCATTCGTGAAGGTCACTGGCACGACAAGCCATCCTGAACATATAGCTTGGTAGACAGAGGTCCTTCAGCGTAGGTAGCGAGCCCCGTTGAAAGCTACTGCCTACCGTGGCATGCATCTGGCATAGCTATCCGTGTTTCTTCCTAGGCCGGAACGGTCCCGTGGCCTCGGAATACAGTTCGAAGAAACAATCGCCCTTGTCGACAAGTTGTCCATGACCGTGCTTAGTTAATTGTTATTTTAAGGCACATCTTTATTTATTGTTGCGACATTCATTTAATCGATTCGTCTTTCCTTAGTACGGTTCTATATGATACTGTAATTGCAAGTACGATAAGGTTATATGACAAGCATTTATATAGTTCGTGTTCGTGGGACGTCGTGTGACCGTTCATCGGAATATCATTCATGTCGTTGCATTACATCTAGCATAGCACATGTCTAGTATCGATAATGTATCAAAGAAGAGGTCGAGGGAAGAAGGGTTAGCCACTCACCTTAGTATTTACTTGAGGCGAGAAACTAGTTGGCCGTGCTAGACGTTGCCTACGCGATCACCTGAAATCGCACAAGCAACCGATTAGAACACTGTGTTATTCAAGGAAATTTGATACAAATGCGAAGTTAAAAACACAAGCCATGAAAACCATCAAAAACATTCACCAAAACGCATTCAGAAAACCAAAGCCAAAGAAACAATTATGGCATAAAAAGCAGAGCAACGGGAGGTCTCTCCCGACTCAGCCGCAGAGTCTATCCTCGAGGCGCAACCCGCTGAATATGGGACTTGGTTCCGAAGAAGCCATTCCGTAACGGGGAATGGATCTTAATTCAACCGTTGTCATGCCCCGCTCCCGTAGGAGCGATCGCCCTCGCTAAGGCGTGATGCCGCACGAGCCTAGATTGAGGCCGTGCCTCGCTAACTTATCAAGACTTATCCATGCTACCGCCTTGCGGCCTTCTTGTTCGACTCATAAACCAACTTAGACAAGACTTGTCAAACCTAGTATCGATTTCATGAACATCCCGACGCCAAGTATCATGCCAAGCACGGTGCCTATACTGCAGCCCAATCTTAGGCCCAGACATTGTGTTACCGACTAGACATTGTCACGACTCGCTCCCGAATAATCGGACACGAGTAGGACACGCCCAGCCTTCGTCGTTAGACACGACGAAGTAAGCTGTACCAAGCTAGGGAAATCTAACCAGATAACATAAATGTACACGATCACAGCATCTACATACGATCCCAGAAGATCACCATAATCCACATATATCATAAATGTACTAGTCATCAAGAATGAAATGTACTATAAATTCTAAAACAATATCTAAGAGTAAAACTAACAGTCTAAACCTGAAAATTCTAGCTAAATCATGACTCCATCCTGCTCAGCTAATGTCCCGGGCTCTGGCCCATACGGTAGAATGATATCCTGCAAGTATACCTGCAACATATCCAGTCAGAAGCGGAGCAAAGTACAGTTCTAGGTAATGAAACATGAACACGACATGAACAGAGTACAGGAGTACAGGAAATAAAATACAGGAATGAACATGAAAGTACAGGAAAGTAGTACAGGAAATAAGTACAGGAACTATAGTACATGAATGTAAAGTATAGGAACATGTAAAGTACAGGAATGAAACTATAATCCTGTAGTACCAGACAAGATAAGTGCACAATATCGAAATACATCTAGTCCATGTGACCGGCTGGGGTGAGTACAAGAGCATGCACAAGAGTACATGAATATGGTACGACTTAGGGCCCGCGTGCACGATGCGAGGCCTAAGCTAGGCACATGAGTATAGTAACCGGGATTGGTCACATGGCTAGTGTATTTCTCCACCCGACACTAATAAGTACTAGAACAAGAGTACAGGAGTACAGGAGTACATGATGTCGTGCCATGACGTGTCACAAGAAAGAGTACAAGAATGTAAATGCACAAAACCATAGAAAAGTACTTGCCTTGCTCCAGGATGATCGAGGGTAGGTAGTAACACTGGATGTACTCCTGTTATAATAGATACAACTTGATTAAGGTTAATTCTTAATATTGTTATCCGGTTAGCTATCTATCCATGAGTTTAACTATATATATAGTATTATCTGATGTCTAATTAACCTTATAGAGGTTTTAAGAGAAATTACTAAAATAGGAAATAATCAGTTTATATAAATTTTACTTAATGAACTTCCTTAGGCAAAATAACATATATATGTAAAACAAATTACCAATATTCTTAGTAGTAAAATACAGAAGAAAAATTTATAAACACATTTGCTGAAATTGGCTTAACAATTGTTAGTATGGAAACTATTAACTGAAAGCACAAGTTATATAAATGACCCAAGTCTGAATCTCCTGCAAAATTATACCAATACTTTCCACTTCTATCAAAAGTCATCTTACCAAAAATTACCCACAATTATTCACTTAACAACAAATATTATATCAGGACCCCCCTTGTTCTTGAACTGAGCAACTCATAATGCATGCTCCTTGCCCACCTCTAGAACACTACTTCACCAGTGTATGCAGCTGAAACCACACCACAGAACTGATCAATATATCAACACATCCTAACTCCAAATCTTAACTATCATTCAAGTCAGCAATATACAATCCCAGCCAACAAAACCAACCATATATTGATAGTTTTTCCAGAACATAAACAAAGTGAAATATGCAAGCAAGCCAGCCTGCAGTCTGACAGGTTCCAAAATTAGCAAACCACAACAGATCCTTAACTGTAAACCCAACTGAGACCATATACAACTACTTTCCTTCCCAGACACAACTCAAAGTTGTAAAAAGGTGGGAACAAATACTACTGAACATCCACCAAACTCAACAAAGTATAAACCAAAAATAACATAACAATTATACATTAAAACCTTAGCAAAATATGTATACCAACTGACTCACCATAGGAAGCCAATTCTTCCACTTAATCTAGTTCAAATTCAAAAATTCTAAATAATGCTCCAAACTAAAAGCACCGCCAAGAATGCAGACTCAAACCATGTTCGATTATAGACTCGCCACCGCAGTCAATCCCGACAACCGCAGAGTTCAAAATAAGACACGATTCTTGGATACGAACAACTGTTGGTCACGAACCCACAACTCGAACACAGCCAAATGCTGATACGAACGAAAATGGATATGAAAATCCGAAATCAACACTAAGTATAACCAGTAATTTGAAATGGATAAGGAGTTTAGGAATTACCTGAAAAGAGGCCTTATACCGAAGCAGAGATACAATCCATGAGTCGGACACTTCTTCCTCGTGTCAGAATTTGGCTAACATTCTTAATTCCCGTATCTTCTCAAACAATCATTGTTCTCCTATCAAGATCCATAATCCTGACAAAAATCCAATCCAGGGAGAACTAATACTAACCGATCACCAAAACCAAATCAGATCTAAACAAATTGAGATCGATACTCACCTCGTTATCGCGGGGGAAGAGTCAACGGAGAATCCGCTCGCGAGCGTTAAAGCTGGAAGAACTGCCGGAAGAGCGAAGAAACGTCGCTTGTCACAAGGCTCAGCCGCCGATGGGAACTCGATGTCGAGGTGGAGGTACAGCTGCAGGCGACTCAATTGTCGAAGAAAACAAAGACCGCCAGAGGAGGGAAGGATGAACTTCTCTTTCCGATGGTCGCGCGCGGTCGAGGAACACTCGCAACCCACTGGGAACTACCCCGCTGTCGGAGAGGAGGCTCGCGGTGGCCGTTCGGTCGTCGCTGGGAATAGTTGAGTAGCCACCGAAGCTCGCCGTGAACGAATCACATCGCCACCATCGAAGATCGGGCTCAATCGTCGATCCGTGCAAGATCCACCGGCTCGCCTTGGCTATCACCATTAAATTAGGGTTAGGGTTTGGGTCTGAATGTTTTTGGGGAAAAAGAAATTGGAGAGATGAATAACTCTAAAATTAATGAAAGAAGCCTCAGCCGAGTGGAGCATTCTCTCTCCTCCCTGATTATATAAGGAAAGATGAGGAAAAATAATTTGCAAATAAATATTCCTCATATGGTTAATTGCAATTTTAACACAAAAGTAGTTAGAAAGTTAAAAGGGAAAAATAAAGTTTGTTAAAATTCTTGAAGGATACTCTAAGTTAATTGCTAGAGTCTTCCTCTCCAAAAATCCTATAAGAAAATAAGAAACAAATAATCTACTGTCATAAAACTCATAAATCACAATGATGTCATTATCAATCAGGAAATTAATATTTACCAGGAATAAATCAAAAATTGCCAAAATTTATTAAAACGGGAAAGTGGGGTTACAAATCTCCCCCCCTTAGAAAATTTTGTCCTCAAAATTCAAAAGAGTACAGTGGACATGTTTTAGCAATCAAAGATAAAATTCAAAACTGAGCACTAAGTTAAACATGTTATAGAACCGAGCCTAGTCATGACTAGAAGAATAATCCATTTGGCACGACCATCTAAGCAAGATCCAAATCAGAGTTGAAGCATAATGAAAATAGAACCAAAATGGGCATGATTAACACCCCTAGCCATGTTCAAACAAAATTCAAATCATCGGTGTGATCAATAAGTACAAAGTATAGTCATTATAAAATATAAGCACGATTAGGATTATCTGGATATGATCAGAGATAGGACTTGGAAGGATTTATCATGACAAAATAAGCGAATAAAATGACATGATCGATAATGATCAAAAATTGGTCAAGTATGAAATGATGCGGGGTTTAATTAAGACCAAGTACGAAAATTTCAAACGAGGAGTTGAAATATCACGATCTAACAATGATCAAGAATCAAAATTGGCACGAGATGCAACGAAGTTTTAACTACGACTTAAGGCGTAAGACTATGAAGGCACGATCAAGCTCAAATCTTTAGCACAATTGACTAGAACAAGATAGACAAGTCACAATTAGGTAGGCATGATTAGGATCATAGTTTACACAAGACACGACTAAAATATAAGTACGATTTTTTTTTAGGAAATCAAATGATTTATCCATAAGATGCAAGGGAATTTGCCAAGATTGATCGAGAGGGTGTATAGAGTCTTCCAGGAAGATGCTAGTGTCAAATCAAGGTGAAGTACAAATATTTGGAATTCACGAAGAATCAACAATCATGTGAAGAGAAATATAGTTTCCATGGTACCCGAGAACATATCGATATTTGAAATCACTTTGCTTCGAATCCCTACCCCGCCAGTATATATCTGACTGCAGTGGACTTTCGACTCCATGACACAAAGTAACAATATGTTACCGAATATTCTGCCAACATTACCCATTTTCCAACAATCATTGACGAAACAATCCAAGAGATCAAGATATGAAGAATATGATAAAGTCTCAATAATACTCAAAAAACCGTGAATGTCTGAATCACTTCAACTTAGAGTTCCTGCCTCGCCAGTGCGCAGCTGGATGCAGTGAACTTTTGGTCTCTGTAATCCAGATAATGGCTGCAGTACGCAACTGCCACACCCTAGTAGGTCATCGAGTAGTCTCTCGACCTTATCCATAGGAATTTCAAAAGAATTCAAGGAATTTAAAATGAGTTCTTATAGTCCAAGTCACGAGAAAGATGATATTTCCTATCATTTAGAAAACAAGGAGTTCACTAGATACCAGAAAGCAACAGAGGATCCAACAAGGAGTTGTGGTACTTAAAAGGGACAAATAAGAAGATTTTAAACCTAGAACAGGGAACGAAGTTTCGAATAGTAATCAGAATCTCAATTGAAGTCTGGAATGGTAACAAGATTCCATATATGGGACATTATCCCGAAGGGATAACAGAGTCTCGAAGGATGAATTGAAGCAAGGTATCAGATAGGAGACAAGTTTCGAAATAAGAAATAAAATCCCGTACTAAAAATAAATTTCAATAAAATCTCGAATAACAATGAAACCTCGAGCAAAAACTTGAATTAAAAACGAAATCTCCAATAAGGTATACAGTGAAAAATAGAAAATCAAGTATCAACAAAGTCGTGAATAAGGAACAAATTCTCGAATAGAAAATCTCAACGAGGAAACAAGATTTTGAATAGTAACTAGAAAATAGGTTTCAAATAGGAAACAAGGTATTGGATCGTAAATATGAAACAGGCGAATCTCAATAGTAACAAAATCGTAAATAGAGAGCTAGTCCCGAATAAAGTCAAAATAAGAAATAGAATCTCAACAAGCATCAAATAGAAGCGAAGGTTCAAATACGGTTTCAGAATGATATTTCAAGTAGGAATAAACCTTGATTAGTACAAGTTTGATTGGCAAAATCAGAATATCAATAACAAGTTGGAACAAGTATCCCGAAAAACAAGCGAAATCTTGTATAGGAGACAAGGTCGAAACAGGTAGTGAACAACAACTCTCGAATAGAAAATCGAAATCATCAAAGGAAATAGGCAAACAATATCGAGTAGTGGATTTCAAACAATATCGAATTGTGGATATGAAACATATTTACTGAATAGGAAACAATATTTTGGAATAAGTTTCGAATATCATCCCAGGTTTCAAAATAAAAAATGAGAAGTTGCAAGAAATGATCTAAGTGCTACCAGAAATTTTAAGGGAAGACTGGATTACGAATCAAGATACATGATTTTCTCCAACCATGTAAGAAATGTCTTCTGTCTTTAGTCCGTCTTTAGTATTCTTCCGAGATCGGAATTACTTCAACTTCTTCAACTATCCTGACGTAGGCTGATCCCTGCGGTAGTGCTCTGTGTGATTGCTGAATCTGGATCTGAATCTCCCACTGGGCTGAAGTGCAGGGCTTCGGCAAAAATATACGGCTGCTGGCGTATTGGCTGCTGAGATCCTGTTGCTTTTCGGCCATTGTGATCCGCGACTTGCCGACAATCCTTCATTCGGTGAATGTGGGCCTGAATCTGCCTTTGATGATGTGGCTGAAGAAGCACCGTCTGAGTGTTAAGACACTTTGCAGGTCTAGGCTAGTAGTTGTCTTCGTCATAAGTCTTCATGTCTCTCATGGCCTTCAGCTTCCGGTCTCGTTCTATTATCTGTGCTATATTATGGATCTCCTGGATGGTAGCTCAAATCTTCAGAGAAATTGGGTCCTCAAAGGCTTTGATGGTCTTCAGAAGAGGTGACTCCAGGTTCTCGATCTTCTCCCCAGTACAAGATATACGCTCAGTGTCGGAGAAGTCCAAGGATCCATGAGTCTGAAAATCAGAAGTCCTTCCTAGCTCGGAGAATGTATCCACAAGTCTGACTTGGAAAGGATGGCATGCTCCCTCTGGTTGTCAAGGGCTCTTCAAACGTCTCTGTCAACTACATACTACCCATGGGGATAGTAAAATGATAGAAAGTGGAGGGGCTCGAAACTCTCAAGTGTAGGTAGATCAACCGTTCCGGTTTCGCATGCTTTTGAACTATCTGAAAAACAGAAAACTGTTAAAATAACCTAGACCTAAATACAACAAGTGTTTATAGAATATCAATATACCCGATGTATCCGATTCCCTATGTTGTGATCAAGTTTCCCTAGTTTAAATCAAGTCCCCCAATAGTACTCTAATACCTAGGTACTATTAGGATTGACCTGCATGGGCCACCACTAAAAACATGTCACGATCCGCTCCCGAATAATCGGACACGAGTCGGACACGCTCAGCCTTCGTCGTTAGACACGATGAAGTAAGCTGTACCAAGCTAGGGAAATATAACTAGATAACATAAATGTACACAATCACAGCATCTACATACGATCCCAGAAGATACCATAATCCACATATATCATAAATGTACTAGTCATCAGGAATGAAATGTACTATGAATTCAAAAACAGTATCTAAGAGTAAAGCTAACAGTCTAAACCTGAAACTTCTAGCTAAATCATGACTCCATCCTGCTCAGCTAATGTCCGGGCTCTGGCCCATACAGTAGAATGATATCCTGCAAGTATACCTACAACATATCCAGTCAGGAGCAGAACAAAGTACAGTTCTAGGTAATGAAATATGAACATGACAAGAACAGAGTACAGGAGTACAGGAAATGAAATACAGGAATGAACATGAAAGTACAGGAAAGTAGTACATAAAATAAGTACAGGAACTATAGTACATGAATGTAAAGTATAGGAACATGTAAAGTACAGGAATGAAACTATAACCCTGTAGTACCAGACATGATAAGTGCACAATATCGAAATACATCTAGTCCATGTGACCGACTGGGTGAGTACAAGAGCATGCACAGGAGTATATGAATATGGTATGACTTAGGGCCCGCGTGCATGATGCGAGTCCTAAGCTAGGCACATGAGTATAGTAACCGGGATTGGTCACATGGCTAGTGTATTTCCCCACCCTACACTAATAATTACTAGAACAATAGTACAGGAGTATAGGAGTACATGATGTCGTGCCATGACGTGTCACAAGAAAGAGTATAAGAATGTAAATGCACAAAACCGTAGAAAAGTACTTGCCTTGCTCCAGGATGATCGAGGGTAGGTAGTAACACTGGATGTACTCCTGTTATAATAGATACAACTTGATTAAGGTCAATTATTAATATTGTTATCCGGTTAGCTATCTATCCATGAATTTAACTATATATATAGTATTATCTAATGTCTAATTAACCTTATAGAGGTTTTAAGAGAAATTACTGAAATAGGAAATAATCAGTTTATATAAATTTTACTTAATGAACTTCCTTAGGCAAAATAGCATATATATGTAATACAAATTACCAATATTCTTAGTAGTAAAATACAGAAGAAAAATTTATAAACACATTTGCTGAAATTGGCTTACCAATTGTTAGTATAGAAACTATTAACTGAAAGCACAAGTTATATAAATGACCCAAGTCTGAATCTCCTGCAAAATCATACCAATACTTTCCACTTCTATCAAAAGTCATCTTACCAAAAATTACCCACAATTATTCACTTAACAACAAATATTATATCAGGACCCCCCTTGTTCTTGAACTGAACAACTCATAATGCATGCTCACCTCTAGAATACTACTTCACCAGTGTATGCAGCTGAAACCACACCACAGAACTGATCAATATATCAACACATCCTAACTCCAAATCTTAACTATCATTCAAGTCAGCAATATACAATCCCAGCCAACAAAACCAACCATATATTGATAGTTTTGCCAGAACATAAACAAAGTGAAATATGCAAGCAAGCCAGCCTGCAGTCTGACAGGTTCCAAAATTAGCAAACTATAACAGATCCTTAACTGTAAACCCAACTGAGACAATATACAACTACTTTCCTTCCCAGACACAAATCAAAGTTGTAAAAAGGTGGGAAAAATACTACTGAACATCCACCAAACTCAACAAAGTATAAACCAAAAATAATATAACAATTATACATTAAAACCTTAGCAAAATATGTATACCAACTGACTCACCATAGGAAGCCAATTCTTCCACTTAATCTAGTTCAAATTCAAAAATTCTAAATAATACTCCAAACTAAAAGCACCGCCAAGAATGCAGACTCAAACCATGTTCGATTATAGACTCGCCACCGTAGTCAATCTCGGCAACCGCAGAGTTCAAAACAAGACACGATTCTTGGATACGAATAACTGTTGGTCACGAACCCATAACTCGAACACAGCCAAATGATGACACGAATGAAAATGGATGTAAAAATCCAAAATCAACACTAAGTATAACCAGTAATTTGAAATGGACAAGGAGTTTAGGAATTACCTGAAAAGAGGCCTGATACCGAAGCAGAGATACAATCCAAGAGTCGGACACTTCTTCCTCGTATCAGAATTTGGCTAACATTCTCAATTCCCGTATCTTCTCAAACAATCATTGTTCTCCGATCAAGATCCATAATCCTGACAAAAATCCAACCCAGGGAGAACTAATACTAACCGATCACCAAAACCAAATCAGATCTGAACAAATTGAGATCGATACTCACCTCGTTGTCGCGAGGGAAGTGTCATCGAAGAATCCGCTCGCGAGTGTCAAAGCTGGAAGAACTGTCGGAAGAGCGGAGAAACGTCGCTTGTCGCTAGGCCCAACCGCCGATGGGAACTCGATGTCGAGGTGGAGGTACAGCTGCAGGCGACTCAATTATCGAAGAAAACAAAGACCACCAGAGGAGGGAAGGATGAACTTCTTTTCCGATGGTCACGCACGGTCGATGAACACTCATAACCCACTGGGAACTACCCCACCGTCGGAGAGGAGGCTCGCGGTGGCCGTTCGGTCGTCGCTGGGAATAGTTGACTAGCCACCGAAGCTCGCCGTAAATGAATCACCTCGCCACCATCGAAGATCGGTCTCAATCGCCGATCTGTGCAAGATCCGCCGGCTCGTTATGGCTATTACCATTAAATTAGGGTTAGGGTTTGGGTCTGAATTTTTTTAGAGAAAAAGGAATGGGAGAGATGAAGAACTCTGAAATTAATGAAAGTAGCCGTAGTCGAGTGGAGCATTCTCTCTCCTCCCCTGATTATATAAGGAAAGTTGAGGAAAAATAATTTGTAAATAAATATTCCTCATTTGGTTAATTGTAATTTTAACACAAAAGTAGTTAGAAAGTTAAAAGGGAAAAATAAAGTTTGTTAAAATTCTTGAAGGATACTCTAAGTTAATTGCTAGAGTCTTCCTCTCCAAAAATCCTATAAGAAAATAAAAAAACAAATAATCTACTGTCATAAAACTCATAAATCACAATGATGTCATTATCAATCAAGAAATTAATATTTACCATGTATAAATCAAAAATTACCAAAATTCATTAAAACGGGAAAGTGGGGTTACAGACATGCATTCAAGTTCTATACTCAATCCAAAGGCATACACGCGATTTGCCGCTATTCTGCCGACCCATCTACATGAGTGGTCACTAGCAATGTCAAGCTAACTTGGACTGGCTCGGGGATATCGGACCGTCCCTCCACGGGTAGCTAGCCCCGGAGGCGCCGAATCTCTCATGCGGTTATCCAGCATCCTATTTTGAGCCGCAACATGCTTCCTCCGGGCCGACATGATCCTGGCGCCCCGGCGATCATTCGAGAAGACTACACCTTGTCGACAAGTTGTCCAATGACCATGCAAGACTCAACTCGATCTATCAAATCCTTCCTTAACATGACCATGCTTTCCAACTTCTATCGGGACTCCCAAGTAGCAAGACCAATCTCGTGTGCGGGACATATCAAACTTAGTGAGACTCCCAAGTAGCCGGGACCGATCTCGTGTGCGGGACTTATCAAGACTTAGCGAGACTCCCAAGTAGCGGGACCGATCTCGACGACAACCAGTCGCGTGGACTTCCTTTGTCCGTGGCATACTCTTTACTAAATCCACTGTGGCTCGTGCCTTAGACAGGCCTGGTTCTCTAGGCGACGCTATCGCTCAAGTCGTATACCTTATACGATGAGCCTTGCTCTCGAGGGACTACGCCACTTGACAACCGCAGATAGAGCGGGACAGTGCTAGAAACGGCTTCGATAGCCTAGCACAACTCTTGTCTAACTTATTCGGGCAACGACTCGACGAGCAAAGGCTACGTCGAGCTTCGCATCGAGTGGACGGGTCGTGCACATGTTTGACTTGAATAACCAAGTTCTCGGGTGCCTAGACTTAAGCCAACGAGCCATGCAAGACGACTTAACCCATGGGACGTGCGAAGGCTATTCCAAGCCTTAGACGACGGGACTGTGCATGCTTTATCAAGCATTCACACGGGCGACGCCTATGACTTAGGCTAATTTGAGCGTTGGGACAAAATGACGGGACCGTGCGTGCTTTATCCAGCATTCACGCAGGTGACGCCTATGACTTAGGCAAATTCAAGTGTCGTGGCAACTTATCAACTTAGGTCAACTTCCTTCTCCCAAGCCACGGGACGAACGACCGAGTGTCATTTGAAAGCACGCTGATCCGACTTCTAAGCAGAACGTGAGACCATTTTCCATGTTCTAAGACATTCCGACCCGTCAGGATTATTCCCTTAGCTATGTAGATACGTCTCTTTTATTAACAAGCCTAACTTGTGCAAGTTGAAAACATGCAAGTTATTAAGTGAAGGCTAAGATGAGGCGAGTTCACCGAAACTACCCCACCTGTGTCGCCTCGACCGAGCGAGCCTTCGAGCAGTCGTTACAAGGCTAAGTCCGAACGCCGTCGGCGTTTCGATTCCTCCGATTGACTTTGTGGGACGGGGGACTACAACATACAGCACTCAGAACAAGTCTCGTCCTCTAGACTTTCCTGAAGGCAAGCCATCCTACCATTTCTATGGCCAAGACTTAATCGAGCCTAGACAAGGAACTATAACAGTCGACCGGGGTATGCCATAATTTATCGTACACACTCCGCCTACTCGTTTCTTTGATTCCAAGCCACGCTCGCACTACTTGACAATCTTTTTCCTTTAACACGATTTCCAGATCCTCAACACTTTTCCATTCCCGAGACTTACTTGAATTCAACGTATCACTTGGCTGGAACATGCACGCATTCCAGACGTCCCCAAAATACATGCATTCAGCCAAGCCGCATGATAGATAATTCGTTATTCTCACTCGAGTCGCATCGTGCACATACTCAGGCGTCCCTGAAATATATGCATGTCAGCCGAATCTCGTGAGGGGTATTCCTATACTCTTGATTCACTCTATCCATCCATACCAATCCTTAATATTAATCTTTCGATTGCTAACTCTTGAAACATAGCGTCTCGCCTAACCGCTAGACTATTTCTTAAGGCTAAGTCAATGTCAGGATTGGAATCATAGTTCCCCAACAATAATGCCAACACTCACCCCAATCCTAGGATGAAACCAAGTCAGAAACACGGGGTTTTCTACCCAAGCTCGCGTCACTCAGATTTCTAAACATCGAACACGATCACCTAATTTACATCAAGGCACGCGTTGCGCATATTCGAATCCATTCAATTCACCAATTAAAACCAATTCATGTATTCGATCACGAGGTCGTCTAGCTCGACAATATGTTGCACCCCAATCTCATACGAGTCCGATTATCCACAGTGGTTCATGAATCACCATGCAACGCTTTCGCGGAATAATCATTCTCATCGGGGCGTAACTCTCTAGACTAATTCATTTTCGATACACGGATTGGACCTACTCAATCCTCAAGTTCAATCATCAAGCACACTGAGTCATTCTCGAGTCCACCTTCGCGTCAAACCACAAGTCGAAGCAATCATATTGCCGCACCGTACAAGTTCGATCACCCCCGCTGTATGAATCACCATACCAGCGCTCACGCGAAGTGATCGCCCTAATCGGAGTGACGCATGTGCGAGGCTAGAGTTGCGCTCGCATAAGACAAGAACGTCAATGTTGTGGTTATCAACGAAGCAAATCCAAACATTTCATTTTCATCCAATCCAAGTTTGTTAGTCTGATCGTCATTCGTTCAACTAGAAAATCCTCGAGCCAAGTTGATCTTTTCCTCGACATATTTCAACATCCCGAGTATAGCATCCATCGAACAATGACATTTCACACGATTATCGTTTCTTGAATCAGAGTACCTCCGAGTTATTGCATATCGATGTTTGATACGCCTCAATACCATCGATGATGTACGTAGCCTGACGATCTTTCTTTGCAACGAACTCGAGTCATACAACTGATGCTATTGTCCGAATTGGATATACCACGATTCCATTCGATCAAATCCGAAATCATAAGTGCGATCCTCTAAGCTTTCCTCGATCAAGACATCCATTTTTATTCATCGTTCCGAATCGTTTTCTAACTCGCGTTGCTCATTCACAAATTGTCCGAGCGACATCTCGTTCGGGACATTCGAAGTCACGACCAACTAAGCATGACGCATTTTAAGGTTTTGTGCGATCGCATCGCCTCGCCGACATACTCGTCAATACTTCTAATTTTTAATTTTTTTTGCTCGAATGATTTCCATGACAAACCATACACCACTCAGGATTCGAGACATCTTATTTAATCCACAATCACATTTGCATCATTCGCTATAATATCTTTCAGATTTGTTCGACGAATCTCTGGCGTAATCGCTCACGTCGTCTCGACGTACTAAGTCGTTCGCACTTATCCTCAAAATCTAATCCAGTCTTTCGTGTACGCCTAAGCTTTAGTCCGATAGCTTTTCTATCGATAGACACTCTAAGTGTATTTTTGTTTCCGACTGAGCTATACTTAATATTGCTCGCGACTCGTTTGCACCAAAAGGTCGAGGTGCGCGACATGCGATACAACTTAGCCAAAAGGCCGTGTGCATAGCCATCCCGTACGGACTATACTCCGATCTTGCACGCTCATTTGCTAATGTCGACGTAAGACTAGTTGGGCATGCACGCGACTTGCTAACTTTAGCATGTGTTTTCTATCAAGTTAAGTTTAACATCGTTCGGCACAAAGGCCTACTGATGCATTCGACGATAGCCTACCAATGCGTTCGATTGAACGCTTGTACGAGCTTTTGAAAATATTTAGACTTATTGTATGGACATGCCGCAGAACATTTGAGAGAGAGCGCACACTTCTTTAACAATGACGAGCTTTCAAAACGGAGAAATTCAACTTGAAGTCCAAGGACGTAAAGCCGTGCTGTGATACCATTATGTCACGCCCCGTTCCCATAGGAGCGATCGTCCTCGCTAAGGCGTGATGCTGCACGAGCCTAGATTGCGCTCGTGCAACTTGAAAACATGCGAGTTATTAAGTGAAGGCTAAGATGAGGCGAGTTCATCGAAACTACCCCACTTGTGCGAGGAGTCGCCTCGACCGAGCGAGCCTTCGAGTAGCCATTGCAAGGCTAAGTCCGAACGCCGTCGACGTATTCCTCCAATTGACTTTGCGGGACGGGGTAGTACAACCATTCTCATTCGATCGATCCCGACCTATCGATCCCGACCGAGTCGATAGCGACAGTATTTCTTTCTCGTGCACCACGTAGACGGGAAACGGGGTACGATGTAGGGACGGGGCACTACAGTGAAGGCTTCTCAAATCAAGAATCCTCTCACCTATGCCAATGAACTCAGTACTTCTCTGTACACACAGGGAACAAGGCATCTCAACCAGAACCATGTTCCTAACATAATCAAGGAATATGTATCTCCGACTTCTCCTTATCCTGTCATGTAACCGATCTCTACGAACTTCTTTATAAAGCAAAATATCGTAGGGCCATCTCGTCCACCTGTAACTCCACATCAGGAACACCACTGTAATCATCACCATGAAGTAGTGATCATATATTGCTATCAATAAGCTAAATGATCTGTCTTCGATTGTTTGAACTACACTCGGACTCCTGAACTCATTATGGTGGACGAAGATGAGTTGCTATATGCTTCGGTCAACATGACATCTCGAAGTACTGGAGGTGGAGAATGTCCAAGATATAATGTATCCCACAATCCCAGTCAATAATACCTTGATCGTATCCATGACTCCGGCGAAGGGGTCTACCAAAATACATGGTCAAGAGGCCAAGATCTACTCGGTCAAAGGAATCTTCCCACTCCTTGTCTTGGAGATGTCCTCGGTCAAAGGAATCTTCTTGATTCCGACCAAGAAACAATCGGTCAAAAGAATCTTCTTTTCGACCAAGAAATAATCGGTCAAAGGAATCTTCTTTTCGATCATGAAACAATCAGGCAAAGAAATCTTTCTGATTCTGATTGAGATCTTCTCAGTCAAAGGAATCTTCCCACTCCTCATCTTGGGGATAGTTTCTTACATGATTTTGATGCTGATAGCGAGAGCTCTGATCGGACTATCGTTTCCACTAGTTCCTTTTTGATAGCAAGAGAAGTGACCGCCGATGTCACTAATAAAGAACAAGATGCTTCCAGCTCCGGCAATCAGGAGCAGCGGATCGTCGTCTTAGAGGCTAACTTAAAAACCATGGCTGAAATGGTTGTAAGTATGCATGCTGTATTCATAGCACAACACACTGTTCTGCCGGTTGTGAATCCAATTCCATTCCAAGAATATATAGCAGCATATGCACCCGTCAATACTGGGCTAGGGGTACAATCCCCTCTCAATGCTACCATGCCAGCTAAAGCTACTCCAAGTCAGTCTAGTGCTGGGGGTGGTACTTATCATACGGTTCTGCCTCTTAACACATCAAACTAATCTACTTCTCCTCGAGCATCAGAAGATCCTCTTGAGGCAGTAAAGCTTCTGTATAATCAGTTTGAAGCTTTTAAGCAGAAGGATGGACTACAAAAGTTAGGGATCAAACAAACCTACCCTATAGAGTAGAAGGAAGTTCCATTTCCACCTAAGTACAAGCCCCCAACCATCATGCTGTTTGACGGTAGCTCGTCTCCGAGTCAACATCACAATCACTTTGAGGTAATGACTGATCATCTCCAACCGAACGATGGTCTACTCACTAGAGTATTCATTGGGTGCTTGGCGGGTGCGGCCTATGACTGGTTTGGTAGCTTGCCAGATGTCTGCATAACATCTTTTGTGGGATTAAAGCAAATGTTCTTGGAACGGTTCTATGAGGGAACAAATGACATGACCATGTCGGCACTCATCAAGATCAAACAACAACCTAATGAAACTGCTGAACATTTTAAAGAGCGCTTCCGTCGTGAGGTACTCAAAATGCCCCTGGGTACTCCATATGTATTAACTATAGATACATGCAAATCAAACTTATTACCTATAGTCAGCATGTGGACTGGACCCACACAATTCCAAGACTGGGCCTTCTTTATAGTAAGTGCCAGGGCAGCCGAGGACAGTGCTGATAAATTCAAACAACTAGGCATCCAGATGCCTAATATTGACAAAGATGAACACTTTACAACCAACAGCGGTGGTCATTAGAATAACCGCAAAGGCAAAGAAGTTTTAGCCATCAACATGGGTCAATCAACATCTACCGCGATGACACCCCCACAGAGAGCACCACGTCCTAAGGAGGAATATTCATTTGACGAGGACGATATTATGAGCATATTTGATTGTCTGATCAAAAGCAACAAACTTCAACTGCTCAAAGCTAAACAGCCAGATGAAGTAGGTAAAACTGACAATCCCAAATATTGTGTGTATCACAGGTTCTTGGGACATCCAACCAGGGCATGTTACGTACTCAAAGGGAAGATCCAAGAACTGATCAACGCCAAGACAATCACTCTCCAGTAAGATGAAAAGACGGTGACTGCTAATGTTATCTCTTTGCAATTCGGTGACTTTTTTGCTCAATTAGTGATGGAGTTCGTCAACCTTCCGCCAGCATGAAATGACGGTCTCGTCCCTCTGTCAATTGATAAAGGGGAGATCACGTGGATTCATCCTGATTTGGTTGCTGACTCTGAATCAAAGATACCTGCTTCCTCTACCAAGTCGAGAAAGGCAGCCAAGTACAAGTCATGTCATATGACATCATTGGGTGGACACCTCCCACCTTTGGATGCTACATTCATCCCAGCTGTGATTTCACCTCCTTCTGCCAAAATGGTGGTACCAAAGCAGGAAATCAATTACCGGCCAAAATTCCATCTATACGGAAAAGTCCCATGAACTGATGATAAAGATGGGATATGATCTACAAAAAGCCCCTGGCTTGAATAAAGGGCAAGGGTCTCCTATACATCTTTTTCTGCGTCTTCACACAATCAATCCCGTGTTGGCTTAGGATTCTAGACAGATCCTTCATCCATCCAAAAAAAGTTTTTCAAAAGCAAGACTCGGATGAAGAGCTGCAATATGGTTTCATTTGCACCAGTTCTAGAAGAAGAAGCCATGGCTAGTACAAGATCTGGGAAGCTCTATCTCAGAGACTATCCAGAGGGACAAGAAAATGCACTCACTCCTTCTCCAGTCTTCGATGCCCCTCCAGCATCTTCTTCACCGGCTGTCAATGTTCCTTCGGCGTCATTGCCTCAAACGAAACCTGTTCCACCCAAACCAACAACAGTTGACAAGGGCAAACAGCCAGCTCGCTTTGATAAAATATTAAAGAAAACTCCACCTCATGGACTCGAAAAGCCGTATAATTTTGACATATTGGCTCAATTAGCCAATACTCCGGCAAGGTTATCAAGTTTTGAACTCCTGCATCTCTCGAAGGAAACTCGGGAAACATTAAGTAAAGCTTTGATGCAAGCTGATGCTTGTTTGGCCCATCTTAAGAAACCGGACGAAGAACCGGCAGCATGCTCTCACTGTCATAGTGTGATAGAACTAATTCCCAATATCATCTTCACTCAAGATGATATTCTTCTGGAGGACAATCGACATGACCGACCTCTCTACTATATGGGGTATGTCGATACCATGAAGGTTGATCGCATTCTAGTCTACCCGAGATCTACACTCAACATTATGTCGAAAACTTTGTTGGATGTACTTAAAATCCCAGTCCATAACCTCTCTACAACAATTATGACTATTCTGGGGTTCAATTTCGAGAGAAGCGAACCGTTGGGAAAGATTCGCCTAAAAGTCCAAATTGGCAATCTTTGTACAAAAGTCACCTTCAAGTGATTGACAATCACATCTCCTACAATATATTGTTAGGAAGACCGTGGTTGCATGAACATAATATCTTGCCATCCATTCTTCATCAATGCTTCAAGTATGTCGATGACAATAGAGAAGTACAGAAAGAAGTGGCTAATCTTAATCTCTTTCGAGGCATCGAAGCATATTATACGGACTCCAGAATGTATAATGAAGAGTTCAAGAAAGTCGTACTAGCCATGGATACTGAAGAAGACCGAAAAGAGAGTCTAGATGATATCTTGGTGATTTTGGTCAAGGGACGCACTTCTCGTCCTTCGTCTTCTCAGACGCTAACCATCAATCTTTCTGCTTCTATCAAGCATCCTCCTGCTGAAAAGATGGGGCATAGGGAGCTCACCTCTTCTAAGCCTCTTATTATCGACCTTCGTCCTAACAAGTCTTCTTCTTCTCCTCTTGTTATCAATCTTAGCACAAGCCATCGGCTAAGGTCAAGAGCACTGTTGTAAATAATGATGTAAATATCAATAAAGTAGCATCTCCTTTGCAGTATCTTGATGTCAATCATTACACACGACTTTATCAAGAAATCCTAGATAACTTTGAACCCCTTACCTTAAGAGTAGTTCAACCTCTTTAAGATGAAGTACCATTTGAATCAGTACAAGATTTATTTTTTCTGGTTCCCTCCTAGAAGAAATATGAACATCCTATCCTCTTCAGCAAAGGGTTGAATCAAAAGGCTATATCCAAAAGCGATTCTGAAAAAGACGATAATGGACGACTTCAACTACGTCATTATAGTCAACAGTCTAAGAACATCATCCAAAAGATGGGCTACAATTTCAAATCCGACCTCAACGGTGGCAGGAAAGTACCTACCCCAAAAGGAAAGTCACTGCAATATTATAACAAAATAAAGCGTGGGTTAGGTTACACCTCGCCAATCTCAACCCCAGATGTTTCTGAGTCTAACAAAGAAGAACGATCTAACTCTTCCAACTCTGTGTCATGGAATTCAGACACCAGCATAAGGCACGTTCATCGAGTGACTTTATCTTCCAATATGGTGACTGTTGAGTTTTCGGAGGATGACGACGACTTCATCGAGACTCCTAAAACTGAGCCCTGGGTACAAAAGATGGATACCCAGTAGGAACTTCGCTTCGAGCAGCGTGAACCACCCATAGAGGATCAACTGGTCCAGATTGACGTTGGAGACGAAACTTCTCCAAGGCCGATCTTCATTAGCAAAAGTCTTCCTGAAGCAGATAAACAAGGTCTGATCCAGCTCATTATGGAATACATTGATGTGTTCGCCTGGAGCTATGAAGACATGCTGGGATTAGATCCTCAGATCGCTACTCACAAGCTCAACATCCTACCGAATGCTAGGCCGGTCAAGCAACAACAGCGTCGATTTCCACCCGATATGATGGATGCTATAGAAGGTGAAGTTAAGAATCTTATCGCTTGTGGCTTTGTCCAGAAAGAACAAAATCCAGACTGGGTAGCTAATATCATCCCAGTTATGAAGAAAACAGGGAAGGTCCAAGTCTGCATCGACTTTAGAGACCTTAATGAAGCTTGTCCAAAAGATGAGTTCCCTCTTCCGATCACTGATGTCATGATCGATAACACTTGCGGGTTCGAACGAATGTCTTTCATGGACGGGTTCTCCGGGTACAATCAGATCAAGATGAACCCCGAAGATGAAAAACATACATCTTTTTGTACTCCTCTTGGAGTTTACTGCTATACTGTCATACCATTTGGTCTTAAAAATGCTGGTGCAACCTATCAGCGGGCCATGAGCACTATCTTTCGTAAACATTACGGAAGACAGTCGAATGCTATGTTGACGATATTGCTGTCAAGAGTCGTCTAAAGGAAGATCACATCCAAGACTTGTAAAACCCCTATTTTTTAAATTATTTTATTTATTTATTTATTATTTATTAGACTTCAAATTTAATTTATACAATTTATGGTTTCTATTAATTATTAAAAATGATCTTAGCCATTGTTGAATTTTGGAACACTAGACGACCATGACTTTTAGTGCGGAAGTTGTAGCAGTGTGCCTTGACTAGTGTACCAGTCATGCCGGGGGAAGCTTAGCCATAGTGATGTTCAAACTAGGAAAACCAGGCCAAATTGTGAATTAACTTATTTAAAGTATTTTAATTAAATATTATTTTATATAATGATTTTTAGATGACCCGGTTTGTCCAAATTCAGCCCGAACCGGGCTCGAACCAAATTTAAGCCCATGTATGCATGGGATGGGACCAAGGTAGCCATGTAGACATATTTATATATGTACAAATATTTTCTAAATTATTTTTGAACTTTATATACAATTTCTAATTATTTAATTATTTGTACAATTATTGGTATTTTATTATTAAAAATATTACGCAACGTTGTACAATTTTTGAACTCGGAAAAGGTGTGTGGTATAAGCTCACCAAAACCACCATAGGACTATTTTTGTTATTTTATATTTTTAAAGTTATTTTTATGGTGATTAAATATACATATTCATTGCTAGTAGATATCATTATTATTTGTGGTCCTATTTATGGTCAATTGAAATTGTATATATATAAATATCTTTAAATGCATTATATATATGGATGGATAATATTACTTTTTATTTTAAAAATTTTGAAGATTTTATGGTGAATATATGGATATATATATATTTGTATAGATATATACATATAATGATTTAAGCTTTTGGTTTAAAGAGTTTTGGAAAAAAAAAGAAAAAAAAAAGAAAAGGAATATATGGTCGGCCCCACAAGTGGGAACCGACCACATGCCCCCAAGCAAAGGAATAAGCAGCAGCAGCAAGTTGCCTTTGTGCGCCCAAGATGGGTCGAACCCCCTTTAACCAAAGCAACAGCAAGTATAGGCCGACCCCCTCCCTCCACTTAACACACACACACACACACACACACACACACACACACACACACACTGTTAGCACCCTGAAATTCGGGTTAATTTTTTTTATTTTATTTATTTTCTGACTGTTTGGTTTCATTAAATATTTCATTCTATTTATTTATCTGTTAGTGTACTTTTTTTATGCCATTGATATTTGGAGTATCAGGGATGTTCAACTCTGGAAATCCTCTTCACGAGTTTTGGAGTGGACACGATTACCTTCATGACGGTATATGGTGTCTCACCCAAACTTGTTCCCTTGTGCCCTTTTTTTTCGCTGAACTTCGGGTCGAATTAGACCGTTCGATCAGTAATTGATTTTCCCACTTTTTTTTCTTCGATCATTTTCAGCGCGTTACTATGATATTTAAATTGGGAGCGCAAGACCAGTCATTTCCTTGAAACCAACTCCTCATTGATGATCTACTCGAGACGCTCGTCACCCATGACCTTCATTTTCCACTCATTCATGTCATTTTGGGCTCCATTTGATTCGCACAACTTTCCCGACGCGTGACCCGATTTTATTTCACGCCACGGCGTCACATTCATTTTCTAACTTGATTTGTGGGTCCCCTGTCGACCAAAACCTGTCAGCCCCAACTATGGACATGGCCCACTTTGAGCCTACTATCCGTCCGACACTTATGTCCCATTATTTGGAATCCCCATGTGCAACTTATTTACTCATGATCATCAACATCTAATTTTAATTCGATTTTTGTACAATGTCCAGTTTTGACCCAATCTGGCTCCACCGAGCCCAGTCCAGCTCCATGATTTTCTCCATTATGACACTCTAATATTTTGTTGCCCAAAAATATCAGATATCCATTTACCCATTTTTCCTATATTTAATAGAATTTTTGTTGAATTAATCTCCATTGGAACAACCTATTTTCTCTATTTAATTCCTAGCCTTTGGATTGTTCAAACTAATCCTATCCATTAAATTCCTCATTCATTTTTCCCCAACCCTTGGCAGCCATGTGCCGGCCCTAGTTTCAAGGATTGGATAACTTTCCTCTCTCCCTCTTATCCTTTCTCTCTCTGTCCTTTCTATTGTTCTTATCAAACCATGCAAAAACCACAACAATAAAAACTACACCAACAACAACTCCATCACAACTCCATGGAAACCGACCACTCTCTCTCTCCAGTCCGACCACCTCTCCTCTCCTGGCTTGGCTCCGGCCACTGGCCGACCATCGCCGTGGTCAGCCGACCATCTCCACCATCCCAACTTCCTTCTCCTTCTTCACCATTCTACCTCCACTCCATTAACTCCAACTCCTCCCATGCAAACCCAACCAACGTCCCAGTCCGACCACCCCTTGCTCGCCGTGGCTCCGGCCACCTTGGTCGAGCACACCGGCCATCTTCCCAACCTCTTCCTTCCTCCACCATGAATCTAGTCACCACCACCACTTAACCAATCCCATGCACAGCCGACCTTCACAACAACTCACCACCACATCCAGCCGTGCTTCGCCGCCACCACCAGCCTCTGGCCTCGCCGGGCCTGGCCACGCGCGCCCCGCGCAGGCCGCGCTGGCAGGAGGCCGAGCACGGCGCCACCAGCAGCAACTTTGTGCACACAGCGCGCACGGATCTGCGCGAGCGCGGGGGGGGCTTGGACGCGCCGTCGTCGTCCACCGTGCTCCGACGACCCGTCGTGGGTGGCCCCCTCCCTCGGGCGCACCACTGGGGTAGGCCCCATGGCGGCCAACGTCCTCCGGAACGCGCCGTCGAGGCGATTCGTGCGTTTTGCACGACGTCCCGTCGTGACGCGCGCGAAATCACGTTCATTTGGCGCTCCGTCGCAGCGACTTCGCACGCATTTTCCCGGAGATCCGACCGTTGGATCGTCGATTTCTTTGCTCCGTCACAATCTCGGTATATCCACCTTCGCTCATGTCAATTTTCGTCCGTTAATTTTATCGTTTGATACATGAAAACTGGCCACCAAGTTGACCGTTTAAATTGTATTAAATTTGGACAGTTTCGTGGGGCCAACTTCGTCAGCTTGTATCTCCTCCACCGCAGCTCCATTTGGCGTGCTACCTGTTCCTGTGCGAAGCTGGTATAACCCTCTTGCTACCCCTTTAGTTTCGTTTTATTGTGAGCTTGTTTGATTGGTTGAATTCGACGGCAAAGTTGGCCGTTCGAATTCGTAATTTCCAACTTATAAAATTCCATTTTTGAACACGGGACACCAGATTTCATTTCTGACACCACCATTAGATTCGTGGCATCGTTCTGGTATGTTTTCATATAAAATTTGTTAGATTTGGAGAACGTGGGCCCGGGCACATTTTTCGGTGCAAAGCGGGTCCCACATTCTGGGTCAACGGGACTTTTTGATGCCGGCTCATCGGAATCCAATTCCGGAGATACCGTTGAGTTCGTATCGTCATTCTGGACTCATTGACAGGTAGTTTGCTGTGTTTTGAGAACTTTGGCTCCGGCACGTATTTCCGTGCAAACCGGAATCCCAAGTTCTGGTCAACGGGCCAAAATGAGATCGGGTCAACGGAATCCAATTCTGGAGATACCGTTGGGTTCGTATCGTCATTCTGGTTGCGTGGAAATATAATTTGCTATATTTTATAGACTTGTTTTCTTGCACATTTTTTGGTGCAAAACGGCTCCGACACGGACACCGTTTTGACCCGAAATTACCTTTTTGCCCTTGTGTCCAAATTGGACCGTTGGGTAGGCTATTCTAGCTAATTTGACCATTCTGGACACGTTGGCGATGTTCATTTCATCGTCCGACAATGTTTGTTGATAATTTCTCTGAGTTTAACTTTTTTATAATTAATTAATAATTAATTCATATAATGTTCGTATTTTGGGATTAGTACAACGAAACTGAGATCAGCCAATTCCAGTGATCTCACATCGCTGAAATTGACAAGTTGGACACGTGGATCACTATAATGAGATTATCAACCTTACCGATAATCTTCTTATCTCGATTTGCGTGACGTAAGTTTCGACGTACAAATAACGAAGTACACTTTATATTAGACTAGAATTGCCCCAGTTTGACCAGAGTTGACCAGTTGACCCAAAGTCAACTGTAAGCCAACACTTGACCTAGTTTGACTAGATTATTGACCGGAGTCGACCTAGAGTTGTTTTGACTTAGAAGAACCTAGAATAATGTAGATTGATTATAGAGATTCATTTATTACAACTTGAACCCCCTTGTAACCTGTGTTGCTTTAAATAGGACTCTGTGGCTTCAGTGGGACCTCCCTATACTTATCAGCTGTTCAGGTTATCGAGGCGAGTACATTCTCTGACCGTTTCATACTTGTCTGGATTTACATTCTTGCTCTAGATTACTGTACTTGATGCTGACACGATTGTTATCACGGATTGGTACTATATGGATCTCCTTTTGGGATGTTATCCCCTTGTATTCACTAAATACATATTGTGATGTGCGTTTCACTTCCATATTGTATTTATTGAATACCTATATCCTTGTATACTCCTTGTGCATATTGTACTCTCAGTATCACATGAGTCCCAGGGATAGACCATTGTACACTATTGTATAACATTGTACAACTATTGTATAACATTGTACATCTATTGTATAATATTGTACATCCATTGTATAACATTGTACACTATTGTGCAAGATAACGTAACTGGAGTAGATCCTTGTGTATTGATTGGGGAGGGGGAGTAGAATTGGTTATATACTCAAATCCTATTGTACAACATTGTATAACTATTGTATATGTCTATTGTACACCCACGTACAATGGAGTTACCATTGCATTTTCCTAGCCCGTTTACATAACCAGATTGTACTCTAAATCACATGTTCCTTACAGTTCTTATTTATCATATTTAGATATTTCCTGTTATTAAATCTCTACTGTTTTCTATACATTCTTCTTTCAGCGTTTCATGTACTTTACTCTATTGCATGCTTTATATTTCCTAACTCGATATGAACTGTGTGAGATGTTTTGTGCTCGCTCCCGTCCTGACTGGACCTGTTGATAAATTTTACAGATAGCCTGGAGGTGCCTGCTAGCCTAGAGGAGACACAGTAGGGTTTGTTAGGTAGTTATTTCATTTTGTCTGGAGTTGTATTTACTTTGTGGATTACTGTATCTTTATTGAGTTTTGAGATGTACTTCTGGGTTCATGTATCTTAGACACTTAGATTTCTATCTCCTGTACCTCTTTTGGATTTCATGTTTTATCTATTCTTATCATGCTCTACCTTAGATGTGATTGAGTTTGTATCTGCTATGTCACCCCCATTCGGGGAGTATAAACTGTTTAGTCTTATACTGTTAGATGCATTGAGACCTAGGACAGCGTTCTACCGCCGACACTGCGGCGTAGGCTGGGCTTTGTTACGTTCTCGTGCCCTAACTCTAGGGTGCGGGTCGTGACACGTTTTTAGTGGTGGCCCATGCAGGTCTAGACTAAAGTGTAGTGGTATTCGAACTAGAGTACCACTACAGCCTGCAGTATGAATATGATATATTTTGAAGGTACTCAATCACAGATAGGAACCCTTGAGAGATTTCCGGGACGACCTTGGAGAATCTTATTTAACTTCGATTTGAAAACTCTCTTTTTCCTTGATTTGATTCATTTTTTTACTTTTGTTGTTAAATTGATTTTTATGGATTATTGTTGAATTTGAGTTTGTATTTATTTTGATGGAAGATTTTCGAATTTTGAATTTTGATGTTCGTTAATAAATTTGATTTGATTTTGAGTATTCATTATTGATTAATTTAATTTTTGGCAAGATGAAATTATATGGGCTAGGTCATCTATGTTATGGAATCTAGTCTTCTATAGTCACATTAGCCAGCATGGTGAGGACATATAGTCTGACTCTGGATATATTTCTCGGGTGTGAGAATTTAAGGTTTTCGCAGCCAAGCATGCGGCACCGCGAAAATGTTAAATACCATGATTCTAGAAATATGTGCATAAGTCAAGGGCTCTGTGATTATCGTAGCCTTGCTTACTAGTATGACGAGGATTTAGAGTACCATGATTTTGGATAGACGCATATGATTATCAGATTGTACTTAAAATATTTTGAACATGTTTTCTCTACTTTTTCTCAGTCATTCAAAAAAAAAGGAATTATTATTTGTTGTTTTGCCTAGTTTCTTGTCATTTGACTTAAGAGTATGTTTAGTTGTTTTCATAAACCTTTGTGTAACTTTTTGCTATGAGTTTTTTTCATAATACAATGAATCGATGATTTTGCTAAAAGGCCTCATGTTGGATTTGATATTTTAGCTCTGGATTTCAAAATCGTTCCTTCTTTAAACAGATAAGCAAAACAGATTTTATCGTTATTCTTTCTTGCTATTTTTCTTGTTTTAGATTATAATAAAACTGTCTTGATTTTGTCAATCACCTACTCTGTAATTTTTGGTAAGAATTTAAATGTTGGTCCTGATGTAGAAATAATTTTTTATTTTATTTTATTGGGACATGAGAATATGTATATGAATATGTATAGCAAACACTTTGCCTAACACGTATGCATGCTACACTTGATTTTTTCACATATCTAGATACATATTAATATGTCGTTGATGTTAGATTGTCAAAACCTCAATATTTCTGGTCCTCTACTTTTCCATGTTTAGATTCGTAATTTAAATGAAAATTTCATGTTATTAGTTATGTTTACATCACTGCAACATGTTAATATGACACTTGTTTAAATGTTAGCTTATTTTCAGATTTTGTATGTAAATGCTGAACTAAAACTGGGTTTAACCTTTCAATACTAAGCTATAACACTGTACCAGGACACACACACATGTCTACTCTCTAACCATATGAACATGCCCCCATACACATGATGCTAGTTTTCCCTCTCTAACGCTCTCTCTGTATATATATTGTGATTGGATTTCAATGCAAGTGACTTTCGATTCTTTAACTTGTGATTTTGATTTTCTTGGGATAGTACTTTTTTTTTTCAAATGATTGGTAGTTACCTTCCTTTATTTTTTTTTATGAGTACCAGTTTTCATACGGGGTGGTAGACAACCTTATAGTTTTGATGGTTGTTGTTTCTGCATCTTTTCTCGTTTAGCACCCTGGATTTGTTTGTGTGTTTGATACCCTATGACCGTTGGTTAGCATGACTAGTATACCTAGATGAGACTTTCACTACCACCGTATGCCATGACCCTGTATGTCGTCCTTTTGATCACATGATTTGTTTTAATCTGGGACTTTGATTATGGGGGTTTGACCTAGAGGGAGTAGGGACATTTTAATTTCGAGGACGAAATTTTTATAAGGTGGGTAGGATGTTAGCACCCTGAAATTCGGGTTGATTTTTTTTATTTTATTTATTTTCTGACTGTTTGGTTTCATTAAATATTTCATTCTATTTATTTATCTGTTAGTGTACTTTTTTATGCCATTGATATTTGGAGTATCAGGGATGTTCAACTCTGGAAATCCTCTTCACGAGTTTTGGAGTGGACACGATTACCTTCATGACGGTATATGGTGTCTCACCCAAACTTGTTCCCTTGTGCCCTTTTTTCTTCGCTGAACTTCGGGTCGAATTAGACCGTTCGATCAGTAATTGATTTTCCCACTTTTTTTTCCTCGATCATTTTCAGCGCGTTACCATGATATTTAAATTGGGAGCGCAAGACCAGTCATTTCCTTGAAACCAACTCCTCATTGATGATCTACTCGAGACGCTCGTCACCCATGACCTTCGTTTTCCACTCATTCATGTCATTTTGGGCTCCATTTGATTCGCACAACTTTCCCGACGCGTGACCCGATTTTATTTCACGCCACGGCGTCACATTCATTTTCCAACTTGATTTGTGGGTCCCCTTCGACCAAAACCTGTCAGCCCCAACTATGGACATGGCCCACTTTGAGCCGACTATCCGTCCGACACTTGTGTCCCATTATTTGGAATCCCCATGTGCAACTTATTTACTCATGATCATCAACATCTAATTTTAATTCGATTTTTGTACAATGTCCAGTTTTGACCCAATCTGGCTCCACTGAGCCCAGTCCAGCTCCATGATTTTCTCCATCATGACACTCTAATATTTTGTTGCCCAAAAATATCAGATATCCATTTACCCATTTTTCCTATATTTAATAGAATTTTTGTTGAATTAATCTCCATTGGAACAACCTATTTTCTCTATTTAATTCCTAGCCTTTGGATTGTTCAAACTAATCCTATCCATTAAATTCCTCGTTCATTTTTCCCCAACCCTTGGCAGCCATGTGCCGGCCCTAGTTTCAAGGATTGGATAACTTTTCTCTCTCCCTCTTATCCTTTCTCTCTCTGTCCTTTCTATTGTTCTTATCAAACCATGCAAAAACTACAACAACAAAAACTACACCAACAGCAACTCCATCACAACTCCATGGAAACCGACCACTCTCTCTCTCCAGTCCGACCACCTCTCCTCTCCTGGCTTGGCTCCGGCCACTGGCCGACCATTGCCGTGGTCAGCCGACCATCTCCACCATCCCAACTTCCTTCTCCTTCTTCACCATTCCACCTCCACTCCATTAACTCCAACTCCTCCCATGCAAACCCGACCAACGTCCCAGTCTGACCACCCCCTTGCTCGCCGTGGCTCCGGCCACCTTGGTCGAGCACACCGGCCATCTTTCCAACCTCTTCCTTCCTCCTCCATGAATCTAGTCACCACCACCACTTAACCAATCCCATGCACAGCCGACCTTCACAACAACTCACCACCACCTCCAGCCGTGCTTCGCCGCCACCACCAGCCTCTGGCCTCGCCGGGCCTGGCCACGCGCGCCCCGCACAGGCCGCGCTGGCAGGAGGCCGAGCACGGCGCCACCAGCAGCAACTTTGCGCACACAGCGCGCACGGATCTGCGCGAGCGCGGGGGGGGCTTGGACGCGCCGTCGTCGTCCACCGTGCTCCGACGACCCGTCGTGGGTGGCCCCCTCCCTCGGGCGCACCACTGGGGTAGGCCCCATGGCGGCCAACGTCCTCCGGGACGCGCCGTCGAGGTGATTCGTGCGTTTTGCACGACGTCCCGTCGTGACGCGCGCGAAATCACGTTCATTTTGGCGATCCGTCGCAGCGACTTCACACGCGTTTTCCCGGAGATCCGACCGTTGGATCGTCGATTTCTTCGCTCCGTCACAATCTCGGTATATCCGCCTTCGCTCATGTCAATTTTCGTCCGTTAATTTTATCGTTTGATACATGAAAACCGGCCACCAAGTTGACCGTTTAAATTGTATTAAATTTGGACAGTTTCGCGGGGCCAACTTCGTCAGCTTGTATCTCCTCCACCGCAGCTCCATTTGGCGTGCTACCTGTTCCTGTGCGAAGCTGGTATAACCTTCTTGCTACCCCTTTAGTTTCGTTTCATTGTGAGCTTGTTTGATTGGTTGAATTCGACGCCAAAGTTGGCCGTTCGAATTCGTAATTTCCAACTTGTAAAATTCTATTTTTGAACACGGGACACCAGATTTCATTTCTGACACCACCATTAGATTCGTGGCGTCGTTCTGGTATGTTTTCATATAAAATTTGTTAGATTTGGAGAACGTGGGCCCGGGCACGTTTTTCGATGCAAAGCGGGTCCAACATTCTGGGTCAACGGGACTTTTTGACGCCGGCTCATCGAAATCCAATTCCGGAGATACCGTTGAGTTCGTATCGTCATTCTGGACTCATTGACAGGTAGTTTGCTGTGTTTTGAGAACTTTGGCTCCGGCACGTATTTCTGTGCAAACCGGAATCCCAAGTTCTGGTCAACGGGCCAAAATGAGATCGGGTCAACGGAATCCAATTCTGGAGATACCGTTGGGTTCGTATCGTCATTCTGGTTGCGTGGACATATAATTTGCTATATTTTATAGACTTGTTTTCTTGCACGTTTTTCGGTGCAAAACGGCTCCGACACGGACACCGTTTTGACCCGAAATTACCTTTTTGCCCTTGTGTCCAAATTGGACCGTTGGGTTGGCTATCCTAGCTAATTTGACCATTCTGGACACGTTGGCGATGTTCATTTCATCGTCCGACAATGTTTGTTGATAATTTCTCTGAGTTTAACTTTTTTATAATTAATTAATAATTAATTTATATAATGTTCGTATTTCGGGATTAGTACAACGAAACTGAGATCAGCCAATTCCAGTGATCTCACATCGCTGAAATTGACAAGTTGGACACGTGGATCACTATAATGAGATTATCAACCTTACCGATAATCTTCTTATCTCGATTTGCGTGACGTAAGTTTCGACGTACAAATAACGAAGTACACTTTATATTAGACTGGAATTGCCCCAGTTTGACCAGAGTTGACCAGTTGACCCAAAGTCAACTGTAAGCCAACACTTGACCTAGTTTGACTAGATTATTGACCGGAGTCGACCTAGAGTTGTTTTGACTTAGAAGAACCTAGAATAATGTAGATTGATTATAGAGATTCATTTATTACAACTTGAACCCCCTTGTAACCTGTGTTGCTTTAAATAGGACTCTGTGGCTTCAGTGGGACCTCCCTATACTTATCAGCTGTTCAGGTTATCGAGGCGAGTACATTCTCTGACCGTTTCATACTTGTCTGGATTTACATTCTTGCTCTAGATTACTGTACTTGATGCTGACACGATTGTTATCACGGATTGGTACTATATGGATCTCCTTTTGGGATGTTATCCCCTTGTATTCACTAAATACATATTGTGATGTACGTTTCACTTCCATATTGTATTTATTGAATACCTATATCCTTGTATACTCCTTGTGCATATTGTACTCTCAGTATCACATGAGTCCCAGGGATAGACCATTGTACACTATTGTATAACATTGTACAACTATTGTATAACATTGTACATCTATTGTATAATATTGTACATCCATTGTATAACATTGTACACTATTGTGCAAGATAACGTAACTGGAGTAGATCCTTGTGTATTGATTGGGGAGGGGGAGTAGAATTGGTTATGTACTCAAATCCTATTGTACAACATTGTATAACTATTGTATATGTCTATTGTACACCCACGTACAAAGGAGTTACCATTGTATTTTCTTAGCCCGTTTACATAACCAGATTGTACTCTAAATCACATGTTCCTTACAGTTCTTATTTATCATATTTAGATATTTCCTGTTATTAAATCTCTACTGTTTTCTATACATTCTTCTTTCAGCGTTTCATGTACTTTACTCTATTGCATGCTTTATATTTCCTAACTCGATATGAACTGCGTGAGATGTTTTGTGCTCGCTCCCGTCCTGACTGGACCTGTTGATAAATTTTACAGATAGCCTGGAGGTGCCTGCTAGCCTAGAGGAGACACAGTAGGGTTTGTTAGGTAGTTATTTCATTTTGTCTGGAGTTGTATTTACTTTGTGGATTACTGTATCTTTATTGAGTTTTGAGATGTACTTCTGGGTTCATGTATCTTAGACACTTAGATTTCTATCTCCTGTACCTCTTTTGGATTTCATGTTTTATCTATTCTTATCATGCTCTACCTTAGATGTGATTGAGTTTGTATCTGCTATGTCACCCCCATTCGGGGAGTATAAACTGTTTAGTCTTATACTATTAGATGCATTGAGACCTAGGACAGCGTTCTACCGCCGACACTGCGGCGTAGGCTGGGCGTTGTTACGTTCTCGTGCCCTAACTCTAGGGTGCGGGTCGTGACACACACACACACACACACACACACATATATATATATATATATATATATATATATATATATATATATATATATACAAACCCTAAAATTTCTTCCACCTTCATCCTCTCCTCCTTCCTCCTCCCCATTTCACGGCGAAGCTCGGACGCACCATGGCGAAGCCGTGCTCGCGAAAAAGACAAAGGAACCATCGACAACAGCAGCAGTAACGAAACAGCGAGGTACTCACCTTCTCTCCTAGTTTCCTCCCATCTAGTTCGATCATTTTTCGATCTACAAATTTCTACGCGTAGCCCCCATGACCCTTTTCGAGATCCCCCAGGTGGATTTCGACATGGCCATCCAATTTGCTCAAAAAATCGAGACGAAGTTGGAGAAAAATAACTTTTCTGGAATATTAAAAACTGTTCCAAAATACCAACTTGTCGGCCACTTTTCTTTCTGTACAATAGGATTTTGTAGAAACTAATTTAAGACAGTCAAAGACAACATAACCGAGATTGTAACGTACCTTCTGGATTCACTTTTCATCTAGTGTGTAAAAAGTTATACGTTGTTAAAGTTTTACGAAAAATTGTAAGTTCTATTTTCAAAAAATAGAAAAACACCAGATACGGCGTGCGCCCCGACAAACCAGGCGACGTGGTCGCACACTATACGTCTCGAAAGGCGCGTATGGATGTCGTCGATGTGTAGGAACTGATGGAACCCGATTTCGTTGCATGTGCGCGACGAAATCTGTGCGTATCCGTCGAGATACCCTGTATCGACCCTTTGCAAATTAAGTCACAACTTTGTGCATGCTCATCAAATCGTGACGAAACTTGTGCCATTAGACTCGAAATAATTTTCTGGTCCTGTGAGCCAAGTTTGGTTCAATTCTGAGAAGGTTGACTGGGACGCTATTTTGGCGGGCCCACAATTCCACTCAACGGGCGATTTTGTCCATAGCCCACCAAAATTGGACATACCGTTGGGTTTATCTCATCAAAACAAATTTGTAGACATGTAGTTTGACGACTTTAGAGACCGTAGATATTAGCCCGTATTCGGTGCAAAACGGGTCCAACGACGGACATCGTTTTGACCCGAAATTATGAAATTGCCCCTGTTCCAGAATTTGACTTTTGGACAGACGTTTCCTAGGCATATCTTTTATTTCAAACTCGTTCGTAATGTTTGTTTCAGCATCCAGAGCTTCTTATGGATTTTGACTTTCTTGTTGACGATTCTGTTTGTTAGATTTTGCTGCTTCTCGTACCACCCTCAGGCAAGATACCTTGCCTTATTTACTGTTATAATTATATGCACCTTTATTTATTTATTTACTGCATATTTATTATCTGTTCTTAGTTGTGTCCATTACTTGCTATTTTTAGTTCACTTTATTTTGATTTCAGTTATTTTTCCTTCTTATTTTTTTTGCATATGGACCTAGTCTTAGCGAACTACCTTCTGTTAGTGACCTTGGGTGGGAGAAGACAGTTAAATGTATGGGCTACCCCAAATCCTGCAACTGTAGTAACTGCGCACTACGGTAGTCGAGTCGCGAGGGTCACTAGCCTCGAGCTATGTGGACTGATGGATCACGTGGGCCGCTAGCCTCGAGTTATGCCGGCTGATAGTATTGGTACTTGACGTGTGTGTGTTATGAGTTATTACCTTGTCCTGGGGGAGTTAGCCTTCACCTGTCCATACATCGATATGTCTTCTAAATTGCCTACTAGAAAGGTTAGAAGACCTTAATAAATTTCATGTTCCAATCATGGCATGAAAAAATGTCACATCATGGAATAGTAAGTTACCCCTTATCCTTGTTTGGTTGTAGGGGTAGCCTACTATTTCGATGATGGGATATTGAGCCGTGTTATGGTTTGGACACCTTTACTTTATCTTTATTTTATGGTGCATTTATATTCAGTTCATATGGCATGTTCTTCCTATATCTAGTTACGTCCCTTTGAGGACCTGGCTATCTCTCCAGGTGTGTGTGCTTCTGTGATATTGCAGGTGTTCTAGTCGAGGTTGCGATCTTTTCTATTCATTCGGAGATGACATGTCTTGGATTTTTCTTTGTTACTCCCGCCAAATCCTTTCCGTTTCCATGTATATTTTTTCTTACTTAGTGGTAGTGGATTTGTCTCCGCCCAACGTATTGTACAAAGACTTATTACAGTTGATTATATAATATGTTTTATTCTTTATTTGTGGATGAGATTAGATTACTCTTAGTTTACTGCATTTTACAGCTTATGTATTCATACGAGGTTTCCATATATTGGAGTATACTTCGTATGTATGCAGCTGACATGAATACGTACCTAGTCCTAAGTAATTTGGGACTGGGGCGTTACATGTTTTTGTGGTGGCCCATGCAGGTCGAGTTTGTCACTTCGGTTACGTTATTGTACCGGTGTGAGCCTGCAACATAGGATTGAAATTTAGGAATCTCATCCATACAGCTTGGCCTCTTCCCTTGGCTTCAAATTTCGAACTCTCGTTCGACTTCCTTGAATTGCATCTTGGTTGATTCCTTTCTACCGTTGATTCTTATTTTCATGCTTAGTGTCAACTAGGAAGATGACTACATTAGTATATGCTCATAGGTCACACATATGGCTAGAATGGTTTTATTGGCAATTGGAATACATTTAAGACACTAATTAAGTTAAAAAGGCTTTTTTTGTGTGATAGTAATTTGTAAAGTAGGATGCTACCAAGGAAGGTTTTAATCTTGAGATTTCTAAATAGTAAACACCATAGGATTTATACTGCAGGAAGAAAAAAAAATAGCTAGAATCTTTATACCCTTGATTTAAGAAATTGATTGGCTTTTTGAGATTTGATATTTATGATTTATTGGGTTATAGTTATACATCTTTGAACAAATATAAAATTTATTTGATTTTCGAGTTTTGATGTTTATGATTTATTGTATTATAGTTATACACCTTTGAACAGTTATAAATTTGGTTTGAAAATGATCTTAGCTTTTAAAAATGGCCATAGAAATTATTTAAATTTGAGTTGTACAACTTGCAATTTTCGTGTTTAGTAAATTTTGAATTTTAAGTGGAAGTAATGACGGTGAATTTTGGTTTAAAATATTTGAAAGTTATGAAAATGATTTTTGAGAAATTTTTATTTTAAATGGTGTCCTATGATTGAGGATTTACAAATCTATTTAGATTTTTGGAAAAAAAAGATTTTGACTGATAAAATTATTTAAAAATTTAGTTTAATGAGGGATTGCTAATATTAAAATTTTTGGGAGAATTTTGAATTGATGTGATAAAAGGTTATTTTGATTGATTAAAGTAAGTTTCCATTTAAAAGTTGTGATTTTGTTGGAATAACTTAGCATGAGTAGAAGTTAAAATTGATGAGAGCATTGAGCTTAATTGTTGAGATTGCTTTTAATATGCTAAGAGTTTTATTATGAGTTATTTAAAAAATTTATAGTGTTAAATTTTTGATTGATTGTGAAATTTTTATGGATTCGTAAATTATGAACTCATGAGTTAAATAGTTGAATTTAAGCGTTAATTTTGGAAAAGGTTAGTAGTAACGTGATAAAGTTTGCTTTGAGATTTATGAAAGTGATTTAAATTTTGGTCATGATTAAATTGAACGACTTGCAGTGAATACAAATTTTGGGTGGTTATTTTTGAAAATTTTATTTAGAGACTTTTGGAGAAAATTTGAGCAAAATTTTAATGGTGGACAACCAAGAGAGTCCAAATAAGATGGATGAATTCCATAGTATTCCACACTAAACTGCCATATCACTCATGACCATGATAATAGTATGTACACAAGTGTTGTTAGTCATCTACCAAGCTATGTGACTATATTTCCACCTCGACTTACTCGACCTTCCTTCAATTCTAGATCTTTTAATTGCGACCTTCTAACCCATTTGCAACTTGAATAATGAGTTAATGGTTCCTTAACTGTATTCGTCTAGGAGACTATCTTCTCTCCGAAGTTGTGTTACTAAATTATTTTTACTGGATTATCTAATTTTATTTCTTGCTTTAACTTGATCTTCTTTATTTTTTTTGTGCACTAATTATCAACTCGGGAACTCCCACTTTCTATTTTTGATCTTCTGGCGTCCCCTACTGTGACTTGGATAGTTGGAGTATAAAACTAGACTTTTCCTTCCAACAAATTTTATATGTAAGACCTAGACGAGCCCACCTTCCTGTAGACATATCATGTCCCACCAAAACCCATCTCCTTGTACTCTATTTCTTGATATGACATTATGGTCAAAATGGCCAAACTATAATCTTTACCATGATACCGATATATTTTTCGACCACAGATAGGGATTCAACCTCGACTCAATTCTTTCGACCCGATATGTGAGTTTGTTCTACTTAACTCCTTAAATGCTTAAAATTATGCTTTATCTTGATTGCTTGACCCATTGTCCCATCACACTACTAGTTTAACTCTTGTAAGTTGGGTAGAATACCTCACGACCCAACAAATCCTTTGTCCTTATGAATCGTGTTGATAAGCTCACTTAGACTATAAATTCAGAGGACCTTAACTTATCTAGACAACCAAACCATAAGTAAAGAAAACTAGGACAACTGTATAGGCCCACACTTCGGGCGAGCCTTGATTTTAAAAGATCATGGACTATTTAATTTCCTTCATCAGTACCTCCCTTGCTCATGTTTTGACTATCTCATGCTGCTAATGTAGCTTCAGTTTTGCAAGCTTATTTTGTTATCAAGCTTGATCATGACGTATATTATTGGGTGCACCCACTAATATATTATCTAATCAGAAACGGTGCATGATGGTCTGATCAACCTATTGCACTTTGGTTCGCTTATCATATATTATTCTACGTGGATGAAGACATAGTAAACTTGCCTTAGAGTCTCATCCGCGACAGCCTTGGCAATTCTCTTTTGAATTATTTTTGCCGACTATGAACCCCGTAATTCGTACTCAATATATAACACCGTCTTTGAAACCTTTGTTGTTATTGTCTTTTACTTATTTTGGAAAGACAAGGCACTGTACTTGCTAGATAGACTCAAGGTATCATCTTTGGTTGCCCAATCGATTAATTATACACAAATGTAGATAGCCACCGACCGACTCATGTGGCTGTATCCTCGCCTTTAACAACTCCTCGTTCCTTAACCCTAGAATTTTTATCGTGTCCTCCCAATTATTCTTGAGCACTCGAGAATGATTCTAATCGTTCACTTAAATCTAACTCTCAACCCAGATGATTAGTATCCAGTTTTCTCTCAAGGAACCATATCTCCCAAACGTCTAATTATCCTCTTTGATCTACTAAATTTTTCACTATTTTTATTCGGGTTATCAAATTTTGTCACCTTCATTAGCAACCCTTATTAAATTCCATAATCATGGTATATTTTTGTATATATCGACTCCATAATTTTCTATTGCATGGTGGTGTTGAACGCCGTTTTATCGCCTTCTCCAAAATTTTAATTGCATTTTGGTATTGCCGAACTCTTCCTATCCCTCAACCCTATCTACCCTATTAATCCTAAATTTCGAGGACGAAATTCATGTAAGTTGGATAGGATGTAAAACCCCTATTTTTTAAATTATTATTTTTATTTATTTATTATTTTATTAGACTTCAAATTTAATTTATATAATTTATGGTTTCTATTAATTATTAAAAATGACCTTAGCCATTGTTGAATTTTGGAACACTAGACGACCATGACTTTTAGCGCGGAAGTTGTAGCAGTGTGCCTTGACTAGTGTACCAGCCATGCCGGGGGAAGCCTAGCCATGGTGATGTTCAAACTAGGAAAACCAGGACAAATTGTGAATTGACTTATTTAAAGTATTTTAATTAAATATTATTTTATATATTAATTTTTAGATGACCCGGTTTGTCCAAATTCAGCCCGAACAGGGCCCGAACCAAATTTAAGCCCATGTAGGCATGGGATGGGACCAAGGTGGCCATGTAGACATATTTTATATATGTACAAATATTTTCTAAATTATTTTTGAACTTTATATACAATTCTAAATTATTTAATAATTTGTACAATTATTGGTATTTTATTATTAAAAATATTATGCAACGTTGTACAATTTTTGAACTCGGAAAAAGTGTGTGGTATAAGCTCACCAAACCACCATAGGACTATTTTTGTTATTTAATATTTTTAAAGTTATTTTTATGGTGATTAAATATACATATTCATTACTAGTAGATATCATTATTATTTGTGGTCCTATTTATGGTCAATTGAAATTGTATATATATAAATATCTTTAAATGCATTATATATATGGATGGATAATATTACTTTTTATTTTAAAATTTTTGAAGATTTTATGGTGAATATATGGATATATATATATTTGTATAGATATATACATATAATGATTTAAGATTTTGGTTTAAAGAGTTTTGGAAAAAAAAGAAAAGAAATATGTGGTCGGCCCCACAAGTGGGAAACGACCACATGCCCCCAAGCAAAGGAATAAGCAGCAGCGGCAAGTTTCCTTTGTGCGCCCAAGAGGGGCCGAACCCCCTTTAACCAAAGCAACAACAAGTATAGGCCGCCCCCTCCCTCCTCTTAACACACACACACACACACACACACACACACACACACACACACACACACACATATATATATATATATATATATATATATATATATATATATATATATATATATATAAACCCTAAAAATTTCTTCCACCTCCTACCTCTCCTCCTTCCTCCTTTCCACTCCACGGCAAAGCTCGGATGCACCATGGCGAAGCCGTGCTCGCGAAGAAGACAAAGGAACCATCAACAACAACAGCAGTAACGGAACAACGAGGTACTCACCTTCTCTCATAGTTTCCTCCCATCTAGTTCGATCGTTTTTCGATCTACGAATTTCTACACGTAGTCCCCATGACCCTCTTCGTGATCCCCAGGTGGATTTCGACATGGCCATCCAACTTTCTCGAAAAATCGAGACGAAGTTGGAGAAAAACAACTTTTTTGGAATATTAAAAACTGTTCCAAAACACCAACTTGTCGGCCACTTTTCTTTCTGTACAATAGGATTTTGTAGAAACTATTTGAAGGCAGTCAAAGACAACATAACCGAGATTGTAACGCACCTTCTGGATTCACTTTTCATCTAGTGTGTAAAAAGTTATACGTTGTTAAAATTTCACAAAAAATTGTAAGTTCTGTTTTCAAAAAGTGGAAAAACACCCGATACGGCGTGCGCCCCGACAAACCGGGCGACGTGGTCGCATACTATACGTATCGAAAAGCGCGTATAGATGTCATCGACGTATGGGAACTGATGGAACCCGATTTCGTTGCATGTGCGCGACGAAATCTGTGCGTATCCGTCGAGATACCCCATATCGACCCTTTGCAAATTAAGTCACAACTTTGTGCATGCTCATCAAATCGTGACGAAACTTGCGCCATTAGACTCGAAATAATTTTCTGGTCCTGTGAGCCAAGTTTGGTTCAATTCTGAGAAGGTTGACTGTGACGCTATTTTGGCGGGCCCACAATTCCATTCAACGAGCGATTTTGTCCACAGCCCACCGGAATCCAAAATTGGACATACCGTTGGGTTTATCTCATCAAAACAAATTTGTAGACATATAGTTTGACGACTTTAGAGACCGTAGATATTAGCCCGTATTCGGTGCAAAACGGGTCCAACGACGGACATCGTTTTGACCCAAAATTATGAAATTGCCCCTATTCCAAAATTTGACTTTTGGACAGGCGTTTCCTAGGCATATCTTTTATTCCAAACTCGTTCGTGATGTTTGTTTCAGCATCCAGAGCTTCTTGTAGATTTTGACTTTCTTGTTGACGATTCTGTTTGTTGGATTTTGCTGCTTCTCGCACCACCCTCAGGCAAGATACATTGCCTTATTTATTGTTATAATTATATGCACCTTTATTTATTTATTTACTGCATATTTATTATCTGTTCTTAGTTGGGTCCATTACTTGCTATTTTTAGTTCACTTTATTTTGCTTTCAGTTATTTTTCCTTCTTATTTTTTTTGCATATGGACCTAGTCTTAGCGAACTACCTTCTGCTAGTGACCTTGGGAGGGAGAAGACAGTTAAATATATGGGCTACCCCAAATCCAACAACTGTAGTAACTCCGTACTACGGTAGTCGAGTTGCGAGGGTCACTAGCCTCGAGCTATGTGGACTGATGGATCACATGGGCAGCTAGCCTCGAGTTATGCCAGCTGATAGTATTGGTACTTGACGTGTGTGTGTTGTGAGTTATTACCTTGTCCTGGGGGAGTTAGCCTTCACCTGCCCATACATCGATATGTCTTCTAAATTGCCTACTAGAATGGTTAGGAGACCTTAGCAAATTTCATGTTCCAATCATGGCATAGAAAAATGTCACATCGTGGAATAGTAAGTTACCCCTTATCCTTGTTTGGTTGTAGGGGTAGCCTACTGTTTTGATGATGGAATATTGAGCAGTGTTATGGTTTGGACACTTTTACTTTATCTTTATTTTATGGTACATTTATATTCAATTCATGTGGCATGTTCTTCCTGTATCTTGTTACGTCCCTCTGAGGACCTGGTTATCTCTCCAGGTGTGTGTGCTTCTGTGATATTACAGGTGTTCTATTCGAGGTCGCGATCTTCTCTATTCATTCGAAGATGACATATCTTGGGTTTTTCTTTGCTACTCCCGCCAAATCCTTTCCATTTCCATGTATATTTTTCCTTACTTGTTGGTAGTGGATTTGTCTCCGCACAACATATTATACAAAGACTTATTACAGTTGATTATATAATATCTTTTATTCTTCATTTGTGGATGAGATTAGATTACTCTTGGTTTACTGCATTTTACAGCTTATGTATTCATACGAAGTTTCCATATATTGGAGTATACTTCGTATGTATGCAGCTGGCATAGATACGTACCTAGTCCTAAGTATTTTGGGACTGGGGCGTTACAAGACTTAAGGACTATCTTTGATCTAATGCGCCAGTATCAACTCAAAATGAATTCCACCAAGTCATTCCTAGAAGTCTCTAGTGGCAAATTTCTCGAATTCGTTATTACCTCTAAGGGTATACACGTTGACCCCGAGAAAGTCAAAGCCATTCAAGAGATGCATCCTCCATGCAACCTAAAAGAGCTAAAAGGATTCAAGGGATGGCTTGCATACATCAGAAGATTCATCTCAAATATCTATGGATGCTGCAGACCATTCACTCGATAAGAACTATCTTTGATTTAATACGCCAACATCAACTCAAGATAAATCCCACTAAGTCATTCCTGGGACTCTCTAGTAGAAAATTTCTCGGATTCGTTATTACCTTTAAGGGTATACACGTTGACCCCGAGAAAGTCAAAGCCATTCAAGAGATGCATCCTCCACGTAATCTAAAAGAGCTATGAGGATTCCAGGGACGACTTGCGTACATCAGAAGATTCATCTCAAATCTCTCTGGATGCTGCAGATTATTCACTCAATTAATGAAGAAAGGTGTATCTTTCATTTTGACTGACGAATGCCACCAAGCATTTGAAGACATAAAGCAGTACTTGATGAACCCTCCAATCCTAGTGCCTCCAATTATAGGAATACCCTTCCTGATGTATGTTCGAGTAATGGATCATCCCTTGGGTGCTGTACTAGCCCAAAAGAACAAAGAAGGCTATGAGCAAGCAACCTATTATCTCAGTCGTACAATGATCGGTGCTGGATATCGATACAACCTGGTAGAAAAAGAATATCTAGCCTTGATGTTCACCGATCAGAAAATGCGATATTATATCACGGGCCAGAGCATTCATGTCATCTCCAGAGTCAACCCTCTCCGAATCTTGATGAAGAAGCCTAGTACACTCAATTCCAGACTCGCTACATCGTCTATATTGCTAGCACAATATGATATGATCTATGTCCCATAAAAGTCAGTTAAGGGGCAAGCCATGGCTGATTTCTTGGCGGCTCATCCAATTCCTGAGACTTCTAAACTCTATGATGGAATTTCGGATGAAACTCTGGAATCTAACATGACTTCAGAAAGAATCCTTGCTTGGTGTCTATTCTTTGATGGTGCATCTAGAATCGGACCCAAAGGTGCTATCGTCGCAGGAGTTGGAATCATTCTTGTATCTCCTGAAGGACTGGCCATTCAAAGAGCCTATTCCCTGGACGAGCCATGATCTAACAATGTTGCTGAATACAACACTCTACTCATCGGTCTTCAATTAGCTAAACAGTTGGATATCGAGTATCTGGAAGTATATGAAGACTCTAAACAAATTATCAATCAGGTTAGAGGCACATATGAAGTTCGACATCAAGACCTGATTCTATACCATGAAGCAGCAGTAAAATTGGCTGCATTATTCAAAGGTTTCTTCATCGTACATGTACGTCGAGCATACAAGACAGACGCTGATGCACTCACTAATCTAGCAGCAGTGTTAGCGATTCCTGTGAAAAAACAATAGATGATTGTCATCACTAATAGGGAATTATTCTACATTGAGAATAATTTGCATCTGGAATCTAGCAATTCAGTCGAGATTTGCACTACTAGTGAAGACTAGAGGGCTCCTTTCATCAACTTCGTAATACATGACATCTTACCTGAAGATCCTATAGAAGCAATGACAATCCATCGGTGGTCGCTCCGATTCTACTACAATCACACCTCCAAAACACTCCATTGAGGATCATTTGACAGTATGCTTGTATGCTGTCTTACGGAAGATAAAGCAAAATAGATACTACATGAAGCCCACGATGGTGTCTGTGGTGCACATCAGCCTGGTCCTAAACTACAAGATCGGATCCGACTTATGGGATATTATTGGTCTACCATGGTGTCAAACGCCATTGAATATTCAAGAAAATGTCGAGCATGTCAAATCTATGCAGATTTTATTCATCAACTATCAGAATTTTTGCTTCCGACTGAAGCATCATGGCCCTTTGAAGCTTATGGCATGGATGTCATTGGTCCCATTAATCTGCTTTTATCCTGAGGACATCTGTTTATCCTAGCTATAACTGATTACTTCTCAAAATGGGCCAAAGCTATACCTTTAGCCGAAGTCAAGACAAGCAGTATCATCAACTTCATCAAACATCATGTGATCTACACATTCGGCATTCCTCGACGAATCATACATGACAGCGGACCTCAATTCTTTAGTTAGAAGTTTACTTGATTCTGTGATAACAATCGATTCAATAATATTGCTTCGATAGCATACAATCCAGCAGCTAACGGTTTGGCGGAAGCATTCAACCAAACGATCATCAAGCTTCTCAAGAAGTTTGTTTCTACTAATAAACAGAATTTGAGTAAAAAGCTTGGGAAATGTCTATGGGCCTATCGTACTACTGCATGCACTCCGACTGGCTGTACATATTTCTCTTTGGTATACAGATGCAAAGCTGTCTTGCCATTGGAGATTCAAATCCCTTCTCTAAGGATTGCAATTGCCAATGAACTCACAACAGAAAATAATGATCATCTTCGACTTCAGGAGCTTGAAGCTCTTGACTAGAAGCGGCTACTAGCTCAATAACACATCGAGCCATATCAAGCCCGTATCTCAAAAGCTTTCAACCGTAAAGTCAAAGTATGAGCATTTCAAAAAGGCGAGCTAGTCCTTACTGTCAGACGTCCTATGACTATGACACACATGAGCAAGGGCAAGTTTGAACCAAAGTGGGAGGGTCCCTATGTTATAAGCAAAGTTTTCTCTAATAGAGCTTGTCAACTATCGGGGATGGATGACCGAATCGCTATGATGCCTATTAACGGCAAGTTCCTAAAGAAGTACCATGTTTGAAAGTCTGTACAGTATTTTCAGATAAATATTACATATACTTCGAATATTTGAATTATGTACTCGTCTGCAAAATCCCCAGCGGAGTCTATCCAGATCATATGATACATCCTCATTAACCCACAACATCTACTACAATATTACAAACACCAACTTTTGAAACCCAACTGTAACGCTCCAGTCCCAAAATACTTAGGACTTAGTACTGTGGACACACACAATAAAAGAAGAAGAAAATGATGTCTTTTCTTTTATTGGCGCCAGGCACCACAAGTCGAGTACGCCTGAGAGATCCTGCGCTGAGGATCCCTGAGTACAAAAAAGAATTCTGGGGAATGGGATGATAGAGATCGAGCGGCAGTTGCTCCTTTACTCCGTTGACACTCCGATTACAAAAGTGGGAGAAAACCTAAGAAAATTGCTAACTCTCGGCTCACTAGCAAGAAGTGCAGCAATTTGGCTCTTGAAAATGCTCTCCGTTCTCTGTTTTGAAGAGCGGTGAGGCCCCCCTTTTTTAGTCGTTCTCGAGCTAGAATGATGTTATGCGCCCACATGAGGAAATATGATGGTTCTTATATGGGCGCGTTGTCCTGCTTTGGGTGCATAGGATGTAGGCGCATGTAGAAGCATGGAAAAGAATAAAGAAAGTTCTATGCGGCTCAGAGAGCCTATGCGGTTCAGAGGTCCATGCGGCTCAAGAGTCCATGCGGCCAGAACATCCTATGTGGCCCAGAGAGGAGCCACGTGGCCTTCAACAGCTCCTCCCTTCGTCTTTTGCTGCATTTAATGCACTGACGGCTGACAGCTCTGACGAATGACAACTCTGACATAAAGGCGCAATAATGACCGACATAAAGGAGCGTTCCTAGGGAAAAGGAGGAGATCTTCTCACAACTGGCAGAATCCACCGAGCCCCGAGGCATGCGGCTGCTATATTTATGCGGCCGCCTACTTCATGCGGCCACCCAGCTTCATGCGGCTGCATCCCTTATGCGGCCACCCGTCAGCATGCGGCTGCCTATCCTCATGCGGTTGACCCATCTTCATGCGGCTGCATCCCTTATGCGGCCGCCTATTAGTATGCGGCTGCCTATCCTCATGCGGCTGCCCATCTTCATGCGGCTATTCATCCCCATGCGACTGCCCATCTTCATACGGCCGTTCATCCTCATGCGGCCCACTCATATGCGGCTCTGCCAAGATAACCCAATGGAGGACACGTGGCGCTTGTCACAATGATTGAGACACGTGGCAGTCTTATCTTCCTGGAATTATGGGTGCTAACAAATCCTAAATCAGATCTGTTGCAATCACCATAATTGCCCATATCAAGTCAAATCGAGCAAATTGGACACGTGGCAGGCCATTACAAGTCGCGAATATTCATGGCAATCAACATTTACTGCCCACAGAGATTTGATGCAATCTACACTAATTACCTAGATTTGCTACAATCAGAATGAACGGCCCAGATTAATTGGTCCTTAACCGCCGACATATCAAGGAGGCAATCATTGCAAACCCTAATGATGGCATCCCACTCCTATAAATAGCAAGGTGCCATTCCCTTGCAAAGAGGACCTTTTTTTAAAAGAGAGCACCAGAACACTTGGAGAGACAAAGGCAGACACAGAGAGAACAAGGAGAGCATTTCTTCATTAACGCCAAACAGATCTTCCCCGGAGCCAAGGCAGCATCCGATCGTCCAAGGAGTAAGGCAGAGCTGTCGTCGCTTTCCCGAGCCTCTACCGTCACCCCCCAGAATCTAAAATAAACAATTGTACTTAGATTGCTGTACCTAGGTTTTCGTCCCTAGGATTTCTTTGTACAAACGAGTTTGTATCGTGAAGTAAAAGTCCAGTCCTCCGATAATTGTTCTGTTCTTTTATATTTCATGGCAAACACGATGGCGACTCTGCTGGGGACAAACTTCTCCACGGCTGAGAAGTTGGTGATGCAATCGGATGCAGCCAAACTTGGCTCCACGCTACAGAAGATGGTCGTCCGCTTCGACCAACAGACGTTTGAAGAAATGCTCTCCGACGGGAGCGCTGGCCCGGTCCAGAAGCGAACCCGCACAAAGAAGGCTCGCATGGAGTGGAGGCCAAAATTATTTGCTCCTCCCCAAGCCCTGGACGGAGTACTCTCTGCTACCCAAGACGGCGAAGGCGACTCTCATGCGGCCCTACTTCAAGCCATAGAGGACTCTGCTGTCCCCAAGTCCGACAGAGGAAAGCACTACGATGCTGGACTTGCAGGGACAAAGAGTGATTCTATGTGCTCCAGAAAGAAGCCGAACACTCATGCCGTAAAGCATATTTTGAAGTACCTGAAAAGGACTAAAGAGTATATGCTAGTTTACCAGGCAGATAGTTTAGTTCCCTTGGGGTATACAGACTCAGATTTTCAGTCAGATAGGGATTCTAGGAAATCTACCTCAGGTTATGTGTTTACTTTGGGAGGTGGAGCCATTGTGTGGAGGAGTATCAAGCATTGGTGTGTGGTGTCACACAGAAGATCATATTATCAGTTTCCTATGGAGTATATAAATAGTTCACAACCTAGATGGACTTGGACAATCTATTGGAAAGGTTGTAGTGTAATCTGGTATTAGTCTATCTTGACTATAGGTTTACACTAGTACACTTTGTGTGTATTGAACAGGACCACTTGAGGTTGTTCTCTTTGTACTGACTACATAAATGAACAAACACCTCTGTTATTATGGATGCTTGTACTCTTAATCCGGATATAATAACCGACATGTATATGCAGTGTGCATTACTTTGACTCATAAAAGAGTGAGATTCATTGTGGATCAACAACCTCTATGAATTGGGTAATAACATTGTATGTATGATGGGCTGTTGATTATAAATGGAATCCATCTCCCGATACATCGGGTTGATGATGTCCTCTTAAGGAGCTCATAAGGATTGTCATGTAAACCCTGCAGGTGGATTATATCCGACATGACAAATAAAGTTGAGCGGTACTACTTAAGGATAAAAGATGTCGAATCAATATAGTTGTCAGTAACTTAATTTGATCGACGGACATACGATATCTTAACATGGAGAGCCAAACGAGCATATAATAAAAGGAGCCCACAAAAATAATTTGGGATTAGGGAGGTAGTGCAACAATAGCTCATTAGTGGACCGAGCTATTGTTAATGGGCCTGGATTGTGTGTTCGGACTGAACACGGGATATCCAGATCCGTTAGGAGGCCTAACCCTAATTTCTCCTCATGGTCCCTGCCGTAGCCTATATATATCCTCTATTCTCTGGCCGCCAGATTACGAATCAGAAATCTGAAATTTTCTCTAAATTCGTGATTCACGTAAGGAGAGGAAAGAGTGCTGCCAAGGAGAAGAAAAGGTTGGGAGATCGTCGCCCACACGACGTCCAACTCGAGGAAGGAATACGTGCAGAAGATCTTGGGGTCGTCCGCTTGAGATTGCCAGGAATTACTTGTCTCCTTTCCGTCGCAGGTATAATTCGTGAACCCTAGTTTCCGCCTATGATGGGTTAGAACACGTATTAGATCTGTTTAACTTTCTATTGATTAATACGCACACCAAAGGAAGCGTCCTGGGAATCCCCAGTTCCATCAACAACTGCCTGCCGCATGAAGACTATTGACTCCGGCCGCATACTGCCTGCTCCATGCAGCTCAGGCTCAGTCTTCGATCGCCTCTCCTATGGTCCCGATTTCTTATGTGCCCAAGAGAATATGTCTGACTCTCTGCAACATCACTTTGACTCTGCCTACTATGCGCCTTCAGGCACTAGAGTGAAGAAGTCAAGGGCAGCGCGAGCATGGCGAGCTCAGTCGGCTGTCCCAACCTCTTAAGGAGCTCATAATTTTATTTATGTGATTCTCAGGATTTCAAAAATGGGTTCTTTCAGTCCACTTATGGTGATTCTTAAAGAAAACAAACTTACTGGGCCTAATTATATTGACTGGAAACATAATTTAGACATTGTTCTGACTGCTGAGGAGTACAAATATGTACTTGTTGAGGAATGCCCACCTAAGCCTGATGCTAACTCTGATGAAGAGGTCAAAGAGGCATATAAGAAGTGGAAAAAGGCAGATGAGATGGCGCGGTATTACATTCTGGCATCTATGTCAAATGTACTACAACATCAGCATCAGGCCATGGCCACAGCTTATGACATGATGTATAACCTCAAGGAACTCTTCGGACATCAGAGTAGAGCAGCTAGGCAGTTTGTTATGAAATGTTTGATGAATACAAAAATGGCTGAGGGTACATAAGTAAGGGATCATGTTCTCAAGATGATGGGTCATCTGAATGAGATGGAGATCCTTGGAGCTGAAATCAATGGGGAAACCCAGGTCGATATCATTCTCAGGACTCTGCCTAAAAGTTTTGACAATTTCTGCCTTAATTACAACATGAACAAAAGGTTGTATAGTTTGGCAGAACTTGCAAAAGAGCTACAGGATGCTGAATCTCTCTTTAGGCAGAGTGGTCATATTTTTGTTTCTGAAAAGGCTTCTAATTCTAAGCCAAAAGGCGGTAAGAAGAAGAATAACATTCAGAAACAGGCAAGCTCAGCAAAGAAGGGCATGGGACCTCAAGGCGCGGTGAAAAAGCCGAAAGGCAAATGTTTCAAGTGCAAAGGATCAGGACATTGGAAGACTGATTGTCCACTTCTCAAACAAGGGAACAAAGAAGGTATATCTCATTTACTAGTAGTTGAAACATGTTTAGCGGTGTTATCTACCGGCACCTGGTGTGTAGATACAGGAGCCACTAATCATGTCTGCAATACATTGCAGGGGTTCCAGGAAACCAGACGGCTCAGTGATGGAGAGATATGCTTGTTCATGGGTGATGCTACAAAAGTATCGGTCGTTGCATTAGGAGATGTTACTTTATCTTTTGGTAGAAATAAGTCTTTGACATTGAGAGATTGTCTTTATGCACCTTCACTTAGAAGGAATTTAGTTTCTGTTTCTATGTTAGTTAAGGATGGATATTCAGTTTATTTTAATGACAATATTGTTATTAGAAAGAATAAACATTTTATTTGTTCTGGTGTATTGGTTGATAATTTGTATGTCATTAATCCTATTTCGCCCACAATGCAACTTATGGAAATGAATAATATGTCATCTAACTTAAATAAGAGAAAAGAACCTTCTTGTATGAACCAAACATATCTTTGGCACTTACGATTGGGGCATATTAACCTAAGAAGGATTCAAAGACTGGTTGAAGATGGACCTTTGAGTTCATTGGAAGTGGAGGCCTACCAGTCTGTGAATTCTGCTTAGAAGGTAAAATGACCAAAAGGCCTTTTACGGCAAAGGGGTATAGGCCAAAGATGTGTTGGAATTGGTTCATTCTGATTTGTGTGGACCCATGACTATCCAAGCAAGAGGTGGTTTTGAATATTTTGTCACATTTATTGACGATTATTCAAGGTATGGATACATTTATTTGATGCGCCGTAAGTCTGAGTGCTTTGAGAAATTCAAAGAGTACAAGGCTGAAACGGAGAAACGTCATAGAAAATGTATCAAGTCATTACGATCAGATCGTGGTGGCGAGTACCTCTTTGGAGAGTTTAGGGATTATTTATCAGAGGCTGGGATTGCATCCCAATTGATTGCACCTGGAACGCCCCAACAGAATGGTGTAGCCGAAAGAAGGAATAGAACTCTTATGGAGATGGTTAGATCAATGATGAGTTTTTTGGATTTGCCAGATTCATTTTGGGGATATGCCTTAGAGGCTGCAGCTTATATTTTGAACTTGGTTCCTTCTATGCCAGTACCTCTTACTCCCACAGAGTTGTGGATTGTGCGTAAGCCTAGTCTGAAACATGTTCGCATTTGGGGTAGTCCAGCACATGTGCTGAATGGGAAAGCAGATAAGTTGGAATCTCGTACAGAAGTACGCTTGTTTGCAGGCTATCCAAGAGGAACGAAAGGAGGTTTATTTTATAGTCCTAAGGATCAGAAGGTCATTGTTAGCACCAATGTCCGATTCTTAGAGGAAGACTATGTGATGAACCATAAACCCACAAGTAGAATTGTTCTAGAAGAACTGAGACGTGAGACACCAAGTACTTCAGTACCAACAGTACAAGAGGATGAACCACAAATAACTGCACAACGTGTCACAAATGTTACACCACAACCGATAGTGCCTCATCGTAGTGGGAGGGTTGTGATACAACCTGATAGATATATGTTCTTGGGAGAGTCGTCAGATTTCATCCCTGAGGAACAAGATTATGATCCCTGTACCTACAATGAAGCACTCCAAGATAAAGATGCAGAGTCTTGGCAAAAAGCAATGATATTTGAAATAGAATCTATAGATTCTAATCAGGTCTGGGAGCTTGTAGAACCACCCGTTGGTGTAAAAGCCATTGGATGCAAGTGGGTCTATAAGAGAAAAAGAGGATCAGACGGTAAGGTTGAAACCTTTAAAGCTCGGCTTGTGGCAAAAGGTTTTACTCAAAGAGAGGGTATCGATTATGAGGAAACCTTTTCTCCTGTAGCCATGCTTAAGTCTATTCGGATTCTTTTATCTATTGCAGCTCATCTCGATTATGAGATTTGGCAAATGGATGTCAAGACAGCTTTCCTTAATGGAAGTCTTGAGGAAGACATGAAGCAACCAGACGGGTTCATTGAAAAGGGCCAGAAGCATCTTGTTTGTAAGCTCAAAAAGTCCATTTATGGACTTAAGCAAGCTTCCAGATCTTGGAACATATGTTTTGATCAGGTGATAAAATCCTATGGATTTGATCAATGTCAGGATGAATCATGTGTATACAGAAAGTGTGACTGAAACGTGGGGGTATTCCTAGTACTTTATGTGGATGACATCTTGCTCATTGGAAACAATGTGAAGGTATTATCTGATGTAAGGGTATGGTTATCCAAACAGTTTAATATGAAGGACTTGGGAGAAGTAGGTCACATCCTTGGGATCAAAGTTCTACCAGATCGCAAGAAAAGGATGTTGGGTTTATCCCAAGCTTCCTATATCGATACTGTACTAACTCATTTTAGTATGCAAAATTCTAAGAAAGGTTTTTTACCTTTTAGACATGGAATTGCTCTATCGAAGGAGCAGTATCCGAGGACACCTAAATAGATAGAGAACATGAAGGCAGTTCCTTATGCTTCAGCAGTAGGAAGCTTAATGTAAGCAATGCTATGTACGAGACCAGACATCTGTTTTGCCGTAGGCATGGTCAGCAGATATCAGTCTAACCCAGGACAAGAGCACTGGACTGCCGTAAAGCATATTTTGAAGTACCTGAAAATGACTAAAGAGTATATGCTAGTTTACCAGGCAGATAGTTTAGTTCCCTTGGGGTATACAGACTCAGATTTTCAGTCAGATAGGGATTCCAGGAAATCTACCTCAGGTTATGTGTTTACTTTGGGAGGTGGAGCCATTGTGTGGAGGAGTATCAAGCATTGGTGTGTAGTGTCACACAGAAGATCATATTATCAGTTTCCTATGGAGTATATAAATAGTTCACAACCTAGATGGACTTAGACAATCTATTGGAAAGGTTGTAGTGTAATCTGGTATTAGTCTATCTTGACTATAGGTTTACACTAGTACACTTTGTGTGTATTGAACAGGACCACTTGAGGTTGTTCTCTTTGTACTGACTACATAAGAGAACAAACACCACTTTTATTATGGATGCTTGTACTCTTAATCCGGATATAATAATGGACATGTATATGCAATGTGCATTACTTTGACTCATAAAAGAGTGAGATTCATTGTGGATGAACAACCTCTATGAATTGGGTAATAATATTGTATGTATGATGGGCTGTTGATTATAAATAGAATCCATGTCCCGATACATCGGGTTGATGATGTCCTCTTAAGGAGCTCATAAGGATTGTCATGTAAACCCTGCAGGTGGATTATATCCGACATGACAAATAAAGTTGAGCGGTACTACTTAAGGATAAAAGATGTCGAATCAATATAGTTGTCAGTAAGTTAATTTGATCGACGGACATACGATATCTTAACATGGGGAGCCAAACGAGCATATAATAAAAGGAGTCCACAAACATAATTTGGGATTAGGGAGGTAGTGCAACAATAGCTCATTAGTGGACCGAGCTATTGTTAATGGGCCTGGATTGTGTGTTCGGGCTGAACACGGGATATCCAGATCCGTTAGGAGGCCTAACCCTAATTTCTCCTTATGGTCCCTGCCGTAGCCTATATATATCCTCTATTCTCTGGCCGCCAGATTACGGATCAAAAATCTGAAATTTTCTCTAAATTTGTGATTCACGTAAGGAGAGAAAAGAGTGCTGCCAAGGAGAAGAAAAGGTTGGGAGATCGTCGCCCACACGACGTCCAACTCGAGGAAGGAATACGTGCAGAAGATCTTGGGGTCGTCCGCTTGAGATTGCCAGGAATTACTTGTCTCCTTTCCGCCGCAGGTATAATTCGTGAACCCTAGTTTCCGCCTATGAAGGGTTAGAACACGTATTAGATCTGTTTAACCTTCTATCGATCAATACGCACACCAAAGGAAGCGTTTTGGGAATCCCCAGTTCCATCAACAACTGCCTGCCGCATAAAGACTATTGAATCCGGCCGCATACTGCTTGCTCCACGCAGCTCAGGCTCAGTCTTCGATCGCCTCTCCTATGGTCCCGATCTCTTATGTGCCCAAGAGAATATGTCTGACTCTCTGCAACATCACTTTGACTCTTCCTACTATGCGCCTTCAGGCACTAGAGTGAAGAAGTCAAGGGCAGCGCGAGCATGGCGAGCTCAGTCGGCTGTCCCAACCTCTGACCGTTCGAGCGCCCCACATACCGTTATGCGGGCGTCTGATGGGAAGTTGTACAGAACCACTCGAGTCCCGCCCCCGACGGCGAACGGACAGAGCGGTTCCCAAAAGTCTCCCAAACCCCAGGGAGCAAACTTGGTCGTTCCAAACCCATCAGACTTGTGTGAGGTTATCCTCCACAAACGCAAGGAAAGAGAAGGGGTCTCGGTGTGCAAAGAGTCTTCCCACGGACGTCACTGCACCGAAATCATTGTCAACTGCTGTTGCAACAGCACAACAGTACAAGAAGACCGGCGGTCTGTCTTCCAAAGACTGCAACGACCGAGTTCAGAGGACGAGGTGCCTCCTGTTGTCTCCTGCAACTCTATTCAAAAAATCTCTGCTGATTGGAGTGGGAAGAAGATAAGCGTTTCCAGCCTGAAGATTTCAACCACTGTGACTAAGAAACCACCATCTAAACGGTTGTCCACCACCGGAGTTTTCCAAGGAACCCGTTCGAAGATGAAATCTACTACAGTAGGAGATTCATCATCCACACCACTGGGGGTTACGGAAATAGGGGGTAGCACTCCTCAGAACATCCACAAAATCCAATGTTCCAAGGAGATGAGCCCGATGAAGCAACTCTCCCGTCAGATACAGCAGATGCCGACGTCTCCGAGGACGTCCATGACTCTCAAGATGAAGCAAGCTCTAAAGTTGGGGGTACTATTCCTTCTGAGTCCGAACCAGAGGAGAACATTCCCACATACCCCGATGACTTCTCGGTACATGGGTATGACTCGGAGGGCACGTCCCCCACCGTTCCTTCCATCTCCCCTCATGTAAAGACGGTGTTCATGACGGACAGCAACTAAGGTGGTTCCAGTGATCGCCAACGCATCGACACTCTGGAGGCCATACTGCATGCCTTGGTCAAGTCTGTAGACGAGATCAAAGCGGCCCTTCCAACTCTGTAAGGAGGGACGCCTGGCCAAACAAGCGCGGGTCCCGTGGTCAATGCGGACTCGAACTCAGTGGCACCGAACCCGGGCAACAATCCTTCCGAAATGACGGCTTCTACCGCTGCGGATGAGGCCAGGGAAGCAAGAAGAGAGGTCCAGGAGCTCCGAGCCATGTTTCACGCTCGAGAAACCTCTCAAGACCTCAGAATACGGCAACCATACCCTGCTGCATGGAGGGATGTCCCTTTCCCACCAAGATATAAGCCGTTCAACATCAATCCCTATGATGGCAAGACCTCCGCAAGTCGATACATCACTTACTTCGAGGTCACCACCGACCATCTGCCCTATGACGATGCCATCCTCACACGATTGTTCATTGGAGCATTGGAAGGGGTCGCCTTCGACTGGTATCGCAACCTGCCAGACAACTGCATCCACTCCTTCGCCAGCTTCAAACGCATGTTCTTGGAGAGATTCTACGAAGTAGGACAGGACATCACAATGTCCACCCTCATGGACGTCGTCCAAGGAAAGAAAGAGCTGACAAGAAACTATATCGAGCGGTTTCGCCAAACCATAATGAAGTTGCCATCTGGTAACCCAGATTCCTCCTTGATTGAAATTTACCAAAAGAGATTGCTCCCAACAATCAGTCTCTGGATGGGCGAAAGTCAATTTAAGGACTGGAAGACATTCATCATCAGTGCCACTAGCGCCGAAGAATGGTTGAAGAAGGCTCGCCAACTGGGATTGCACATCTCGGAGGGAGAGAGCAAAAGCAAGCGTCCTAATACCAACAACGACAATAGGGGTAGCCCCTCTAACAATCGGGACAACAGGGGTAAGCAGGCTATGGTAGCCGACATAGCCCAGAAACCTGAGTCAAAACCGGCAGACAAACAATGGCCGCAAATGACCTACTCCTTCGAAGATGGCCACGTCAAGCCCATCTTGGACATGCTCATACAAGGAGACAGAATTCAGCTCCCTCCACCAAGACGGGAACCTCGGCCGACCGAAATGGAGAGCCCAAAGTACTGCCATTTCCTCCGCTACGTCCACCATGCTACACACGACTGCTACCAACTGAAACGATACATCCAATATCTCATCGATTCGAACGCTCTGGCCATCGATTTCAAGAAGGTAACCGTGGCAGCCAACATGGTATCCGTACAGTTCGACAGCTTCCCTCCAACGGAGACTCAAGACGGCGTGGTACCCATCCCTCTGGCGACGATGGAGATTGCTAATCTTCCACCTCCTCGGGATCAAGCTGTTGGTCTAGTGCCCCTCACCACATCACTGGAGGAGGGCATATGGGTCCATCCGGACCTGGTACTTAAAGTGACTCAGTCCACACCACCTTTCGTTCGCAAGAAAAAGAGTGGAAAAATCAGATCCTGCTGCACAATCTCAGCAGATATCGAAGAAGTCACGGCTGTCGTTACCCGGTCTGGGGCACAATCCCAACCTGTGGCTGATAACTCGACTGAAGATCATCAGCCAGCTACTGCTGACGCTCCAGGACCTTCTCAGCCTCCGACGACCGACAAGCCTAGACCGAAGGAGACTCGCTTTGACAAATCCCTCCGAAAAGATGCACCTCAGGGGCTGGAGAGGCCCTACAACTTCAACATCTTTGCGCAATTGGCCAATACACCAGCCAAATTGTCATTATACGAGCTCCTGAGACTCTCAAAGGATGTTCGTACGGCTTTGAGCGATGCACTCCAGAATGCCGACGCCTATCTGGCTCAGGTCAACCTCACAGGAGAGAGCCCGCCTGCAAATCTCCAAGACAGCACTTGCACAGGAGCGATGCCCAACATTGTCTTCACTCCGCAGGACATGCTCATCAAAACCAATCTGCACGATCGTCCGTTATACTACACTGGATACATAAGGGACGTAAAGGTGGACCGGATGCACATTGATCCTGGTTCTTCCATAAGCATCATCCCGAAGGGTCTGCTACATCATCTCCGCATTCCTATGCATCGCCTAACACCAACAAGCACCGCCATCAGCAGTTTCAATTCGGACAGGAGCTACCCAATTGGAAAGATTCGCTTGAAGTGCCAGATTAGCGATCTTCAGTCAGAAGTGACCTGTTACGTCATAGATGCGGATACTTTATACAACATCCTCCTGGGATGCCCTTGGATACACGATTATATGATCGCACCTTCCACGCTGCACCAGTGGTTTATTCGACAAACATAGCTTCGTAAGGACATAATTTGCCGACATCGATCCCTTCAAAGGGGTCGAATCCTACTACTCGGATTCCTGCCTATACGAGAAGTCAAAGAGACACCTGGATGAAGATGTACAAGCTCGAACTGAAGAACCTCTGACAATCCACCTCCAAGCTCGCAAACGTGGCAAATTCGTACCCCTTACGGTCGCTCTGTGTAAGGACGCAATCAGCCTCTCGGCACAAGAAGGGCAGATGATAATCCGGCTGCCAAGGTCCGGCCAAGCGCCGAGACCCACAAGGGAGCCACTGACAATCAGGCTACTGAGAGTCGGCTGGCCACAAGCAGAGAAGCTAAATCCTTCTGACAAGCCAATGACGATACGTCTTCCCAAAAAGAATCATCACCCCGATGCAAAGTCTGGGACTTCTAGTGAGCCAACAACTCCCCGCCCAGCATCGAATACCAAACTGGGGGTCGCTAGTTTGCCAACAACTCCACGTTTGGCTCCACCAACGGAACCCCTGATGATCAAGCTGCCCAGGTCATCCTCTCAGTCTTCATTTATACAGGGGGTGACCGAAGAAAAATCGGAACTGGCCAAGTATGTGGCTGCCCACATTGATGTTCCCTCCGCAGATGATGTAATCCCGCTAGAAAAGATACCTTACTTCATCAATAAAGGGTTATCTTTGAACTACCTCGAGCTTAATAAGCTTTGTACAATGTATGCTATGGAACATGGTATAGGCACTCACCTACACACACAGGTGACAAATGTTTATGCCGCAAACCAGCTTACTCCAGTGGAAGATGCCTACCGCATAATTGAGGGAGGGGACCATCCAATCATCTTCGGCCGGAAGGACGATCCACAGCCCTTCACCATAGAGAAGGTCGATCTCGAATCAGATGCCGGGAGATTGCCTCTTTATCTGTACAGCCCCCAATCCAAATATCTCATACAAAAATAGGGGTATGATCTGGAGACTACGCCAGGCTTGAACTAGGGTACTGGTCGACGATTACCTTTAAAGCCGCCAGTCCCAGCTGGCAAACAACGGGACTACTACAGCAAGACTCGATGTGAATTAGGGTATGTTACGCCCACAACAACCCCTGAAAGTTCAGATGAGGAATGCGATTGGCATTCACATTCAACCGGGTCACCAACTTCTGATTCAGATACCAGCATCGAAGATGTATTCAGACAAGTCCTGTCAGTCAATATGGCATTTGCCGACGCTTACGAAGAAGATGAGGACATTCCTAAAATTCTTGAGTTAGGGCCGTGGGCCTAACAACTGGATGCACAATGGAAAAAGCGGTTCGAACAGAGAGAACCTCCTACTGAGGATGAGGTTATACAGGTCGACCACGGCAGCGAATCTTCTCCAAAACCAATCTTCGTCAGTAAAAGCCTGATAGACGAAGAGCGAGAATCACTATTGGAACTTGTCAAAGAATATATTGATGTGTTCGCCTGGAGCTATGAAGACATGCCAGGGCTAAACCCCGAAGTTACCCTTCACAAGCTCAACATTCGGCCAGATGCAATGCCGGTCAAACAACAACAGCGACGCTTCCGCCCGGGCATCATGGATGCAATCGAAGCCAAAGTCAACAAACTGATAGCCAGCGGCTTCATTCGTGAAGAACGACATCCGGACTGGGTCGCCAACATAGTACCGATCCTCAAAAAGAATGGAAAGATTCGAATCTGCATCGACTTCCGCAATCTGAACGAGGCATGTCCCAAAGATGAATTCCCCCTCCTTATCACAGACATCATGATCGACAACACATACGGCTTCGAACATATGTCCTTCATGGATGGCTTCTCGGGGTATAACCAAATTAAGATGTCTCCTGACGACGAAAAGCATACATCATTCAGAATACCAATCGGCACATACTGCTACACAGTCATGCCATTCGGTTTAAAGAATGCTGGCGCCACATATCAAAGAGCCATGGGTATCATCTTCAGAGACCACTTGTGCAAGACTGTGGAGTGCTATGTTGATGACATCGCCGTCAAGAGTCGTTATAAGGGAGACCATCTGCAGGATCTGAGGACGATATTCGACCAGATGCGAGCACACAACCTAAAGATGAATCCCACAAAATCCTTCTTGGGTATATCCAGCGAAAAATTCTTGGGTTTTATCATTACTGCCCAGGGACTTCATGTAGATCCAGAGAAGACGAAGGCAATTATGGAGATGGGTCTCCTGAGAAATCTTCGCGAACTCAGAGGCCTTCAAGGGAGGCTAGCTTACATCAGGAGATTCATTTCTAACCTCTCCGGGTGATGTCGGCCATTCACCCATCTCATGAAGAAAGGCGTCTCGTTCGTATGGGACGAAGAATGCCAACGTGCCTTCGACAGCATCAAAGAATATTTGTCGAACCCTCCAGTCCTGGCGGCCCCTGTTGCTGGAAAACCATTCTTGTTATATGTACGAGCAATAGAGCATTCCCTCGGAGCTCTGCTGGCACAAAACAACAATACAGCCCATGAACAAGCTATATATTACCTCAGCCGAATAATGGTTGTGCCAGAGCACCGATACACCGCCGTAGAGAAGGAATGCCTCGCCCTGGTGTTCGCTATTCAAAAGACGTAGCACTATGTCACAGGACAAACCATACATGTGATCTCACGAGTCAACCCTCTCAGGGTCCTCATGACTAAACCAGGGGCACTCAGCTCCCGCCTCCCCACATGGGCAATATTGTTATCTCTATATCATATGGTCTTCGTCCCACAAAAGGCTGTTAAAGGACAAGCTCAGGCAGACTTTTTAGCAGCCCACCCAGGCTCAGAGTCGTCCAGAGTATATGAAAGAATCCCAGATGAGGTCGTCGACTCACATGTGGCCTCCCACGATGACATATGGCGAATGTTCTTCGACGGTGCTTCGAGAACTGGACCCAAGGGCCACATCGTCGTTGGACTCGGGGTGGTGTTGATTTCTCCTTCCGGACTAGTGATCAATCGTGCTTACTCCCTCACGGAACCCTGCTCTAACAATATGGCCGAGTACAACGCTTTGGACATCGGCCTCCAACTTGCAAGAGAGCTGGGGGTAGAATATCTGGAAGCATACGGCGATTCGCAGTTAATCGTCAATCAAATCCGGGGTTCATACGAAGTCCGCTATGAAGACATGATCCCCTATCACCAAATAGCCATCAACATTATTTCGTCATTTGAGGGATTCTTCATCGAACACGTTTCCAGACTCCAAAACATCGAAGTCGATGCCCTAGCAGGCCTTGCCGCTTCCCTAGCAGTGCCAAATCATGCTCATCATTCGGTTGACGTGATAGGCCACGAACTGGTCTGTCCCAAGAACAACGTTCAATTCATGGCGAGTTATTCCGCTCAGACGATCGATGAAGCGCCAGACTGGAGACAACCATTCATAGACTTCGTAGTCTACGATATCCTGCCCGAGAACCCAAAGGAAGCCACTTCCATTAGAAGGCGTTCTCTCAGATTCTTCTACAATACAGAGACGAAAATGCTGTACCGCCGATCCTACGATGGATTACTGCTTCGATGCTTGTCAAACGCAGAAGCCAAAGAAGCCGTACGCGAAGCTCATGACGGTGTCTTCGGGGCCCATCAGTCTGGCCCTAAATTGCAAGACCATCTTCGCCGAATGGGCTACTACTGGCCCACGATGGTAGCAGATGCTAGACTATGCAAGAAGGTGCAAAGCCTACCAAGTCCACGCGGACTTCATCCACCAGCCATCCGAGTTTCTACATACGACGGTGGCATTCTGGCCATTTGAAGCATGGGGAATGGATATCATCGGTCTGATCACTCCACCTTCTTTTCGAGGACATCGTTTCATACTCGCCATTGCAGATTACTTCTCCAAATGGGCGGAAGCTGTTCCGCTTGCAGAAGTGAAGACTTCAAACATGATCAGCTTCCTCAAGCATCACGTCATCTATCGCTTTGGACTGCCCCGAAGGATCATCCATGATAATGGTCCGCAGTTTGCAAGCCACGCCTTCTATCGGTTTTGCGACAAACACCGAATTCGGAATATTGCTTCAATGCCATACAATCCGGCAGCAAATGGATTGGCAGAAGCATTCAACAAAACCATCATCAAGCTACTCAAGAAGTTTGTGTCTTCCAACAATCGCGACTGGAACGAGAAGCTTGGAGAATGCTTATGGGAATATCGTACTACAGTTTGAACAGCCACCGGGAATACGCCATTCTCCCTGGTGTACGGGAGTGAGGCAGTCCTCCCATTGGAGACTCAAATACCCTCGCTTCGCATCGCCCTTACTTACCAATTGACGACGGACGATAACTACCGTCGCCGGCTACAAGAGTTGGAGGCCTTAGATGAAAAGCGCCTCTTGGCTCAGCAACGAATCGAGCTATACCAAGCACGCATCTCCGGAGCCTTCAACAAAAAGGTTAAAATCAGAACATTCCAAGTGGGCGATCTCGTCCTGGCAGTTCGGAGGCCGATGGTCATGACTCATAAAACCGTCGGCAAATTCCAGCCAAAATGGGAAGGTCCATTTATCATTGAGGTCGTATTCTCCAACGGTGCTTACCGCCTCACAAAACAAAACAGAGACCTGCTCATGTTGCCCGTCAATGGCAAGTTCCTCAAGAAATATTATGTCTAAACGACATTTTTTAGATTTTTGAGTCATGTACCCGCTGGTACCGCTGAACTCATATCCACAAAATTCCAGATTTTTGATTCATGTACCCGCTGGTACCGATGAACTCATATCCACAAAAATTCCATATTATTGAGTCGTGTACCCGTTGGTACCGTTGAACTCATATTCACAAAAATTCCAGATTATTGAGTTACGTACCCTCCGGTACCGCTGAACTCATATTCACAAATATCCCAGATTATCGAGTTATGTACCCTCCGGTACCGCTGAACTCACATTCTCCATATCCCAGATTATCGAGTTATGTACCCTCCGTTACCGCTGAACTCACATTCTCCAAATCCTAGATTATTGAGTTATGTACCCTCTGGTACCTCTGAACTTACACTTTGATTCCAAAATTCCTGGATTGTCGAGTTATGTACCCGCTGGTACCCCTGAACTTACATCCCGGTCACTCTTCTGGGAAGAAAGTCATGTATAACCATACCTCTGAACTTTCTTCCTGAAAGAGCTTCTTCCTCATGGTCTATTACCCGCACTCCCAGTGCACAAAAGGGTAACAGATCCACAAATTTCCAAAACGACCATGTCGATGTTACCTCTGAGTCGTCTCAATTCCGCCAAAAAACAAATCACCCCTCTACATAGAACTTCCATGTCCTCATTACCTCTGAGTCGTTCTATGTACCCCCTTCATTGAGCCCACTCCTGCCATGTCCTCATTACCTCTAAGTGGGAAGGCTCCGTCGTGCTTGCCATGTCCTCATTACCTCTGAGTAAGTATGTTCATTCCTTTTCGACTTATTATCCGTACCCACAACCGGAGTACGCCAAGGATAATAGGTCCACAAATATTCTCCGTTGAGTCCACTCCTGCCATGTCCTCGTTACCTCTGAGTAGGAAGATTCCGCGGTGAAAAAAAATCCCTTATACTTGCCATGTCCTCATTACCTCTGAGCAAGTATGTTGGTTCCCTTTTATTCTATTATTCGTATCCTAAGCCAGGGTACGCCAAGGATAATAGGCCCACAAATGTCCTTTGCTAAGTTTCTTAGTACAGGCCCATCATCTCTCATCATGTCCCGGGAGCCCAGCTACTCCACGATATTCTTTCTTCCGCTACCAGGAACGTCCATGACCACCTCACAGAGGAACTGTTCAAGGTATCCCCAATCAAACTTGTTATCCGTATCTAAAACCAAGGTATGCCAAGGGTAACAGGTCCACAAACAAGTCCCCCATGCGGGGCAAACATCACCATAATACCACAAGCACAACAAGCAGTACAGGTAAACGGTAGAATAAAACATACTCTTTTATTTGGAAGATGGAAATAATACAAGTTCTAGGGACAACGTCCCACATAAAGAAAGGAGAAGAACGAAAATAAAAAGAAGAAAAAGGGCGTCTATGGTTCGACATTACATAATTCCAGGAGACGGGTCTTTACCAAGGCGGTCTCCCGTTCAAGCCGCTGCCTAGCTCGACGCTCGGCCTCATGGGACAACCGCTCCGTACAATCCAAGTCCATGTGCGCCCGCCAGCCCTCCTCAAACTTCTTCAGAGCGCATTCCAGATTAGCAGAAGCTCTGGAAACCCTTTCGGCATCCTGAATAATCAGCTCATTGTCCACACGAGAAGCATCAAGCTCAGACTCCAAGAAGGCCAGCTTCTTCTGAAGATCGAGAATCTGCACCCTGGTAGCGATTATCCCCTGGGAGGCGGTCGCCTCCCGAGTCCTGCAAACCTCACTCCGGTGGCTCAGTTGGTTGTACAAAAGAGACAAGTCGCCAAGGTCCTTTGATGTAGCCGTCTTTGATGTATCTCGCACGAGCCTTATCTTCTCCAGGGTGGTGGTGAGGAATTCCCTCTCCTGATCAATTGCTGCAGACAAATCAGCTTGTCGCAGCACTTGAAACTGGGCCATCAGCTGATCAGCCTCCAGCAGCTTGGGCTCCAGAAGCGTGGCTATCCCTTCCCCACCAGGAAGGGTTTTGAGAATATCAATCTGGCCTTGGACGCATTGTCGGGCCAAGGTGAAAGGAGTCCCCCGCTCCACAACAGCGTCTACTCCCCTCTTCAAATGGCGATAGAAGCTATCAACCACATCCTGCGATACCTCATACAGAACTTCTGTAGAGGACGATGTCAGAGGAAGTGTGGCCAACAGTGTCGAGGAAGACGCAACAGAACTTGCCGCCCCTGCCACAAAGGAAATAAATTCTAAACGAAAGGACGCCTGAACAGCGGCCAATTCCTCCTCCGCGGCCCGAATGATTTGGATACTCGGTAAAGCTGAGAGGTCAACCCCCAAAGTCATACTAGCAGAGGAAGATACAGGGGCCATTGCCCTTTGTTCAGGTTGTGCCGCCATATGAACTCCTGAACTCGATTCGGCGGGAGGCCTCTCAAGACAAGTCGGAAGAGTAGGGGGCATCCTCCCCTCCACTAGATCCCTTCTGGCAGAGCCTACTATAACAATGTCCGTCATCGGCACTGAAAGGGCAGGACCTGTATGCCCAGAACAACCATCAATCAGGCTAACCCGAAGGATGTGATGATAGAGCGAATAGGCCTCCTCATTAGTTAAAATATGGTTTATCTTACCAGGGGATGGTTGTGAAGGCTGAGACTTGTTCACAACCACCATAGCCCCCTCACCTATGAACCCCGGGCCAAATTCAGCTGGCTCTTCTGCTTCAGCCGTCCCAGAGAGGGATATGGCTCGATCGGCGTCACCTTGATGAAATTTAGCAGTTTCGGGGACAGGTTCGTCGAAGCCCCCGTCGTCTCGAGTCACGACCTCGGCAACCTGAGATTCCTCTTCTTCTGACACCTAGGAGAGGGAAGAAAAATAATTAGGATCGAAGCTAGAAGAAAGGAAGAACTAAATAGAGGTGGTAGTGACTTGTTTTACCTCTGACGCGGGATCAACTTCCTCGCCTCTTTTCCTTATAGTTAGCTTGTGATGTCTGGTCGCAGCCAGTTTTCAGGAGCGAGGAATACAGCCAACAGGAGAAATTTGCCTGCTACGCTTTCGTATAGGACCAGGTGCAACGGGTGGCTGATCCGCCACCACCTCATCTGGCAGAACAGGCGGCTGATCCGCCCCAACATCTTCCACCGGAAGGGAAGAGTTATCTGCATCATGCTTGTCGCCCTCATCATCCGCAGTAGTGGAGTCTGAATCTTGCACTTTGACTCTATTCTTCCTCTTTCTCGTCTTGGCTCCCTGGGACCTCTCATCCAGGCCAGTACCAACAATAAAACTGGCACCCGGGTTAAAACCGACAGGGAGTTTGTTCGCCATAACATGGTACAAAGCCGCCATATACAGAATCTCTACCGACGCCTTAATAGCAGGAACCGAGAAAATGGTACGAGTATGGAATGTATTATAGTAGTGCCAGGCCCTGATACCGTCAAGAAGGCTACCTTCAAAACCCAGATAAGAGCTGGGACTGTCCAGAAAAAGCTGGCTGTATCCAAACTGTCGGGCAAACCTGCTGGGCAGATAAGGCTCCAGGAAGACAGCATTGCGGTTGCGATACACCAAATGAGCGGGGCGGATGTTACGCAGCCACAGAAGCATCTGGCCGTCCAGAAGCTGAGGGGGACCAATACCGTCGAGATGTACAGCTGTTATTTCCTCAGTAGTAAAATGAGGGACAGATACGAAAAAGCTGTACATATCTGCTCTCGCCAGCGCCATCCGGCATGCGCGCATGGTCTCGTACTCCCAAGTCTCATTACGATAACGGAAGATAAAAGCATCGTTGTCAGTTACGCCATCTTCAGAGCCCGGTCTCATCAAAGGCGGATAGTGCATCAGCAGCCACCCTATCAGATAATGATAGGGTAGCTCAGTCCGTTCAAAGTCTTTTGTCACATCGCGGGCGATGACCTTGGATGTAAAAGTGTGGAGGCCACGGTGTATGCTGCACACCATGGCCGGAAGGAGAGCTAGTTTGACTCTCAAAACTAGCTTCACAGTCGGGAGGATAAAATTACAACTGATCCTCTCAATAGAACCAGCTCCTCCCGAGACTACGCAATTCTGCAGCCATACCATCAAGAATCCCGCCAGGAGTGCCTTCTCTGACAGCTCTTGGGTATTCTGATAAAAATAGCCAAAAGAGTCAGTTTGACTCCCAAATCTGTCACTAGTGGTGGCCACCCTCTTGGCCGACGATACCAAGGCTTGAACCGCCTCACGGGATTAAGGACGTCGGGAAGTAACTCGACCTGAGGCACCCATCGAAAAGAGATAGCGTACCCAGTCCTTAGTGTGGGGAGCATTCCCTTTCGAACTACTATCCTTCTTCGCTATCTGCTGACATGTGCTATAGTGGCACAATATCTCTTGATAAATAGCCACGAAGCCTGGATACCGTTCCTCCAACTCTTCGAACTCCTCATTCGTAGGAGTGTACGCCTCAAAAGCTTCATCCCCTCAAGGAAGCTTGGAAACCGCGTGCATTTCATGGAGTGCCAGCCCTATTTCCCCTACAGGTGTATAGAAGGTTCCCGTACGACGGTTATACATCTCTAGCAGAGCTATAAATAATCTCTTGTTTGTGGGCAAGCCATGACTGGTGCCCCGAATAGCATGATAAAGACCAATCACACACAGAAAGGCCTCATACTTTCGCGAGATCCACATACACAGATTGATCCATGAGGGAATGGGGTGTATCCAACTCGGAAGCATCAACCGGCCAATAGGATAGGAGCCCTTCCGAGCAAGTTGGTTCAGGAAAGTGTCGGCTGCAGAAAACGTAAAATTGGGACCCGGCACATTCAGGAAAGTGCCTGGGGCCAATCCCATTACATAGCGGCTGGCATGCACCTTGCCCGCACACACTGACTTCATGCTGTTGTTATAATGGATGTCTCCCACAAACATCCCATTTCGGGTAGGGGTCAAAGACTCTTCCATCTTTCGATCCAGTGGGAGCGTATTAAACCAAGATAGTGGAAAGTGACGCTCCATTTGGGGGATGCGGATCGCCATCCCGTTAGAAATAAAGCTCCAGTTCTCTGACACATCCAGAACTTGACTATTCTTCACAGTCAAGGCGTCTCCGAAGAAGAACGCAGGCTTCAGGTATTCCCCTTCTAATTTTCTCGAGTTCATCATAGCGCAGAGAAAATAGAAAGGCTGGTTCTTGAGGGCATTCAATCTCGCTGGAGGCTCGTCACTAGGTAACTGGTCTGCCACATACCGAACTATATGGTCATACCTATAGCCCATAGCGGCTTGGGCACGACCTACCAGGGGTTCTCTAGCAGCATTAACTGGCAAATTCACTGAGAAGAAAACAAAAGAAATAAGTTATAAGATGGCCAAGGAAAACTTACTAGTGCCCTCAAGCCTATGCGGCTTGGATTCAATGAAGCCTCAGGTAGCCCAACTCAGAAAAAAGCTTATGTGGCTCCGACTAATGGAGACTCATGCTGCAGTGACTAAATAAAGTTATACGGCTCTGATCAACCGCAGTCTCATGCGACAGAGTTCGAATAAGTTTAAGAGGCTCATACGACAAAACGAGTTCAGGTGAGCCTATGCGGTCCAGATCAAATACGCTTATGCGGCTCAATGCAGATAAGTCCATGCAGTCCAGTTTGAATATGCCTATGCGGTCCAAATCAAGTGAGCTTATGCGGCCCCGTTAGGAAAGTGCTTATGCGGCCACAACAACAGATCTCATGCGACTCAGACATGGAATATACCCCATGCGGCTCGAGACGTATATGCGATACACAGGAAGATGAAGGCTTGTGCATAAAAGATACGACGTAGCCATGATAGTCAGGGTTCCAAACTCACGCAAAAGTCCTTACCGGCGATGGCGGGGTGGACGTCGGGGTGAACAACGGGCACGACAGCCGGCAGGGGAGCTGTCACATTCATCGCCTTAGAAGCAGCTTTCTTACCCTTCGCCGCTGACGAAGACGCTGCCTTCTTACCCTTCGTCGCAATAGTCTTCTTGGGAGCCATTACTATGATCGGAGAAGGAAGACAAAGAATGAAAGAAAGTTAGGGCAGCAACAGTTGAAAACGAAAGAGAGAGTAAAGAAGTCCCTCCGACTGAACACGTCCCTAGTTATATGGCACTTCGATCCACGTGTAGCATGAAAACCGATTCTTCGGTTATCGAGACGAACCGACTAAATCTGACGACAAATCAAAGGTAATTAATGCAAAAGATTTGCACACGTGGCAGGATGACGTAGCAAGGAGCCCATGCGGCCCAACGATCTATACGGCCAGACAGTCCATGCGGCTGGTTGACCAATGCAGCTTAGATGGCCATACGGTTGAGGAGACTATACGACTAGGACATCCCTGCGGCTAGAATATCCTATATGGACAGAGGAGTTTACACATAGCCATGCTTCTCATTCAAAGTATTTTAATTTTGCAAATTGAAAACTTTGAAGGGGGTCTTGTAGAAGCATGGAAAAGAATACAGAAAGGTCCATGTGGCTCAGAGAGCCCATGCGGTTCAGAGGTCCATGCGGCTAAAGAGTCCATGCGGCCAGAACATCCTATGCGGCCCAGAGAGGAGCCACGTGGCCTTCAACAGCTCCTCCCTTCGTCTTTTGCTGCATTTAATGCCCTGACGGCTGACAGCTCTGACGAATGACAACTCTAACATAAAGGCGCAATAATGACTGGCATAAAGGAGCATTCCGAGGGAAAATGAGGAGATCTTCTCATAGCTGGCAGAATCCACCGAGCCCCGAGGCATGCGGCTGCTATATTTATGCGACCGCCCGCTTCATGCGGCCGCCTACTTTATGCGGCCACCCAGCTTCATGCGGCTGCATCCCTTATGCAGTCACCCGTCAGCATGCGGTTACCTATCCTCATGCGGTTGACCCATCTTCATGCGGCTGCATCCCTTATGCGGCCGCCTGTCAGCATGCGGCTGCCTATCCTCATGCGGCTGCCCATCTTCATGCGGCTGTTCATTCCCATGCGACTGCCCATCTTCATGCAGCCGTTCATCCTCATGCGGCCCACTCATATGCGGCTCTGCCAAGATAACCCAATGGAGGACACGTGGCACTTGTCACAACGATTGAGACACGTGGCAGTCTTATCTTCTTGGAATTATGGGTGCTAACAAATCCTAAATCAGATTTGTTGCAATCACCATAATTGCCCAGATCAAGTCAAATCGAACAAATTGGACACGTAGTAGGCCATTACAAGTCGCAAATATTCATGGCAATCAACATTTACTGCCCACAGAGATTTGATGCAATCTATACTAATTACCTAGATTTGCTACAATCAGAATGAAGGGCCCAGATTAATTGGTCCTTAACCGCCGACATATCAATGAGGCAATCATTACAAACCCTAATGATGGCATCCTACTCCTATAAATAGCAAGGTGCCATTCCCTTGCAAAGAGGACCTTTTTTGAAAAGAGAGCACCAGAACACTTGGAGAGACAAAGGCAGACACAAGAGAACAAGGAGAGCATTTCTTCATTAACGCCAAATAGATCTTCCCCGAAGCCAAGAAAGCATCCGATCGTCCAAGGAGTAAGGCAGAGCTGCCGTCGCTTTCTCGACCCTCTACCGTCACCCTCCAGAATCTAAAATAAACAATTGTACTTAGATTGCTGTACCTAGGTTTTCGTCCCTAGAATTTCTTTGTACAAGCGAGTTTGTATTGTGAAGTAAAAGTCCAGTCCTCCGATAATTGTTCTGTTCTTTTATATTTTATGGCAAACAACGCATACAGGCTGCGAGATCATGGGTTGGTCGTGGTGTTGACGTGGTCGCATGTTTCGGTGCACGACTGCTCGTAGAGACTGACGTGGCCATGCGCTTCGGTGCATGTTTTGATCATGGCTTTGACTGAGTCAGGCTTGGGCGCATAGCCATGTCTCAGGCTATGTGCCCTTATTTCGGAGGAGCTAGTCTTGGGAGCCTGAAGCTTCACTAACTGGGCGCATGGAGCTACACTTGACTGGGCGCATGGAGCTTCATTGAGTGGGCACATGGAGTTACATTGTCTTGGTGCATGGAGCTTCATTGAGTGGGCGTATGGAGTTACACTGTCTGGGCGTATGGAGCTACACTTGACTTGGGCGCATGGAGCTATATTTGCTGAAAATTTTTCATGCTTCTATAGGACCCCCTTCAAATTTTTTGATACTTGAACAAGTTCGAAATACTTTGAAAAAAGCATGGGTCGTCTTCTCGCGAGGCAATGGGCTCATAGCACGGCCCTCTCCTTGGGCGCATAGTATTGGGCCAGCCTGTCAGGGAGATACGACTGTTAAGATTTTCCTCAAAATCCGAACTGACAGATTCATCAGAACAGAATTTGAAGCGGTCCATCCTTTATACGTCGTCCATGTCAGTGAGGGACAATCACATAGTATGTAGGGGGCTAATCCTTCACGTGGACACATAGGCTGTAGTGGGCACATACAACACAATGGGCGCATACAGCAGGCGGGCGCATAAGAAGTGGCCCGTGCCTATAAATAGACCCTGGAGGAGAGAGAAATTTTATTATTCCTTTCTCTTTTAATTTTTTTAGAAAACTCTTTATCTTCTTTCTTTGAGAACCATGTCTCCCAAGGCCGCTAAGAGATCCACGAAGGGCAAGGGGGCTGCGTTGAGTGGCTATCCTCCTGCGGCAGAGTCCTCGGCAGTCCAGGACCCGATTTTGGGTGAGGGCATACTTCAAAAAATGAAGTCTCGAGCATTAATTTACGACGCTCGGACTTCTCTTCTGCCTGGGTGCTTGCGTCTAGGAAAACATACTTCTGTGAGTATTACTATACGCCCACAGAAGTCATACGCCAATACTGTGGTATGCTATGCGCCCACGTGTTGCCATGTTATGCACCCTTTAAGCTGTGGCACGTTATGCGTCTGCAGACTGTCTGAGAGTTATGCGCCCACATGTCTTGTTTTGGGCGCATATCCCTTTGGGCTCATAGCCCTTTGGGCACATAGGAGTCTTCAGGACTTAGTTTTTTTTTTTGACAGCTTTCTGAGTCTGACTTTCTTTCTGCCCCTTTTCATATTCTATAGGGATCTGGCTAGCAAATTTCTCCAGGACCGGTATTGGCGATTCTGGGCATGGTGAAGATGCAACACTTGACACAAACATCAGAGAGCTCTGGACTCTTCGTATTTTGGAAGTGTTTTCCTTAGATGGTAGGAAAAACCTTTATACATCGAAAAGTCGGACGGAAGTTGGGCGTTGCCGTGAAAGTTTTGCATTCACGTTTCTTCAAGTAGGCAAAAGCAACACTAGAGATATTGTTTTGAAGGTATGGTCTCTTGAAGAAATGGGCCCACAACGTCCGCAATATGGAGGAGAGGAGGTCACTATTTGTAGATGTTTTAGCATGCTATATTTGCCCTCCTCCGTGTAGCTTCTTGAAGGTTCAACAGCCTTGTTTGCTTGCTCAACAGTAAAATATGACCTCCTTCGATGAAAGCATGGTGCTGCCAAGCTGGCCAAGCTATGTGTTGAGTAGCGGATTCTTATTCTTTTGGACATCAATGTAATCTTTTACTTCTTATCCAGATGAAGGGATGAAGAACCTTTTGTTTTGCTCATGAGATGTAGTCCTGTGAATGTAACTGATTTTGAATAGACAGAGTATATTGGCTCCATTCCCCGCTTGTGGTATCTGTGGTACTTTGTATTAGAAAGCCGAATACCGCATTTGTGTAAAGGGTATCCCGCTGAAGGACCCCCTTTTTTTTTCTTTGGACCTATTGCCCCTTTGTGCATCCGAAAATGCGAACAAATAGATTAGAATGATACTTTCTTGGACCTATTGCCCTTTGACACACCGGTGGTGCGGGTAATTGATTTGAAACGAAACCCAACAAAGGTAACATGGTCGTGATTGGTTTTGTGATCTTGACACCATGTCTTTTATCCCAGATTGGGTATAGGTGTCGAGTCGGATGACTATCGATATCAGAGGTAATATGAACGTGACACATGATAATCAAGAGCATTTTTGCCCTCGAGAGCATAGCTGGGTATGAGGAGCGGGCCAACACTCCGAGGAAGGTCTTGAATGATCTGGAGGGTCGGGTGGCCAGGTTCCGGGAAATCAAACAGCAGAGTCCGACGTCACTGTTCCGCGCAGAGGACGAGGCTTTGATGACAGTTCTTGCGGAGGAGAAGGCTACCTTTCAGGCAAGGAAGGACACCCTCGTTCAGGAGATTAGCAAGCTGGCTGACCAGTACAGCTAGTTCAACACTACAAGTGAGGCACGTGCTGCCTCGAAGAATAGGTTGGCTATGCAGATCACTGAGAAGCACAATCACATTGTGCAGATCAGGAACGAGATCGCCCAGTTGGAAGCTGACTTGAGGGCGGCATCATCTGAACAAGAGGATTATCTGTCCCAGGCTGCCATGACTGCCACCGCTTCTGCCCGTTTAGAAGAGCAGCTGGCGAGGTTGGAGGAGGAGCATCAGAGTCTGATCCTCTTTGAAGATGAAGCCGCTCGCCAAGAAGAGGCACGGAGCCGAGCTGTTGTGAAATCTGAAGCCGAGATTGTTGCTCTGAGGGACAGCATCAACCGCCTGTGTATCCCGTAGATTTTTGTAATTCTCTTTTTTTTGGCCATCACAGCTCTTGTACCTTTTTTTGTCTCTTGATAGACGTTTAAGTACAAAATGAAGAATCTTTTCAGAAGTGAATGTGGTTTTATAAAATATTGATGCTAGAGGTAATGTGGACGTAGCAAGGATATTTCTAAAGGGTATTCCGCTGGAGAAATTTTATGTGGAACTATTATCCGATTTATATTCGAAGGATTCGAATATAGATAATAAGTTGAATGAAACTGCTAGTAGAGGTAATATGGACGTAATAGCAGAGGATGTTCTATATCTGACCAGAGGTAATATGGACGTAGAAAGATATATAGCATTAGGAAGGAGTGGATTGTTCAGAGGTAGTATGGACATTACTATCTTTGATGAATGCTTTGCTCAGAGGTTATGTAGACGTGGCAAAACATTTGATCATTCCGCTGGAAAAATAATTATCGGAAAATAATTCAGAGGTAATAGGGACGTAATTTGTTTTCGTCAAACCGAGTTTGGATGGAGTCAAAAACAAAAATGATTCCACTGGAGAAATATTTAGAGGACCTATTATCTAGGGCGTATTCAAGACTCATGAAATACGGATAATAGTTAGATAGTTTTTTTTTAAATCATATAAACATCGCACTGTACATTTACATGACTGAACATATGTGAACATTATGTAAAAGAGGTTACACATAGTATTTCTTCAGGAACTTGCCATTGATAGGCCTCATGAGCAAGTCACCGTCAGGCTTGGTCAGCCGGTACGTACCGTTAGAATACACCGATTCTATGACGAATGGACCTTCCCATTTAGGCTGTAATTTCCCTTTTGTTTTGTGCATCATGACCATCGGTCTTCTCACTGCTAGGACCAGATCGCTGACTTGGAAGATCCTTTCCTTCACCTTTTTGTTGAAAGCTCTGGAAAGGCATGCTTGGTATAGCTCAATACGATGTTGAGCTAATAAGCATTTTTTTGTCTAGCACTTCGAGCTCTTGGAGTCACAGACGGTAGCCCTATTCAGTAGTCAGCTCGCTGGCTAGGGCTACGCGAAGGGAAGGAACCTGGATTTCTAAGGGAAGAACTGCTTCGCTCCCAAAAACCAGAGAGAATGGCGTACTGCCTGTTGGAGTCCGGACCGTTGTATGATAGGCCCATAGACATTCACCGAGCTTCTCGTTCCAATTGCGCTTATTTGAAGACACGAACTTCTTGAGAAGTTTTATGATGTTTTGTTGAAGGCTTCTGCTAGCCCGTTAGCCACTGAATTGTAGGCAGTAGAGGCTACGTTCTGGATTCGATTCTTATCGCAGAACCGATAGAATGCATGGCTTGCGAACTGTGGACCATTGTCATGGATGATCCTACGAGGTAGGCCAAAGCGGTAGATGATGTGATGTTTGATAAAACTGATCACATTTGATGTCTTTACTTCGGTGAGCAGTATAGCTTCCGCCCATTTGGAGAAGTAATCGGTTATAGCTAGGATGAACCGATGTCCTTTGGAGGATGGCGGGCTGATCGGTCCTATGACGTCCATGCCCCAGGCTTCAAATGGCCAAGATGCTGTCGTCGGGTGTAGAAACTCCAAAGGTTGATGAATAAAATCGGTATGGAACTGGCAAACTCTACACTTCTTTGCATATTCAACAGCATCTGGTATCATTGTGGGTTAGTAATAACCCATTCGCTTGAGGCGATCTTTTAATTTCGGGCCTGGTTGATGTGCACCACAAACTCCATCGTGATCCTCCCGGAGTGCATGCTTGGCTTCTGTGTCTGATAAGTATCGTAACAGTAGCCCGTCGTAAGAGCGTCGGTACAGCATCTTGGTAGCTGTGTCGTAGTAAAATCTGAGGGATCGTCTTTGGATGGATACTGTTTCCTTCGGGTCCTCGGGAAGGATTCCATAGACAGCATAGTCTATGAAGGGAAATCTCCAGTCTTTAGTATCGATGTTTGTTTCCACTGCATAACTGTGATGAATATACAAGGCATCTTTCACACAGAATAGTTCTCGACCAGACACTGTGATCGACTGCTGAGTATTGGTAGGAATGGTCAACGAAGCAGCGAGACCGGCTAGAGCAACTGCTTCTATATTCTATAGTCGAGACACGTGCTCGATGAAGAATCCAGCAAAAGTAGACGCCAGCTCGATTGTTGCTCTGTGGTAGGGGATGAGATCTTCGTGGCGAACTTCATAATCCCCTCGGACCTGACTAACTATTTGCTTGGAATTGTCGTAAGCTTCTAGATAGTCAACTCCCAGTTGCTTTGCCAGTTGTAGGATGATTAATAGAGCATTATATTCGGCCACGTTGTTGGTGCATGGTTCCATGAGAGAATATGCATGGTGTATAACCAGATGATCAGGTGACACGAGCACGACACCTACTCCAGCCACGATATTCCCTTTGGGTCCTGTTCTTGATGCGCCGTCGAAGAATATTCTCCAAATGGGGATTTCTTTAGTTGCAGTGTTAGACTCCACCACTTCGTCGGGGATTTCGTCATAGAGTTTGGATGACTCCGGCACCGGATGAGCTACTAGGAAATCATCTAATGCTTGGTCTTTTACTGCCTTCTGAGGAACGACGATCATATCGTATGGAGTCAACAACATTGCCCATGTAGCTAAACGGGAATTGAGAGAGCCTAGTTTAGTCATGAGTATTCTGAGAGGGTTGACTTTAGATATAATGTGGATAGTCTGCCCAAACACGTAGTGGCGTGTCTTCTGGATGGCAAATACTAGTGCAAGGCATTCTTTCTCCACCGGTGTGCATCTGTGCTCGGCACCCACCATTGTGCGGTTGAGGAAGTAGATCGCCTGTTCATGGCTGCCTTCGTTCTTCTGAGCTAAGAGGACGCCAAGGGAATGATCCATAGCGCAGACATATAGTAAGAAGGGCTTCCCGATTACTGGAGCAACTAATACTGGAGGGCTTGTAAGATACGCCTTGATGTCGTCGAATCAGCGTTGACATTGTTCAGTCCAGATAAAAGATACGCCTTTCTTCACGAGCTGAGTGAATGGTTGACACCTTCCAGAGAGGTTCGAAATGAATCGTCTGATGTAGGCTAGCCTTCCTTGTAGTCCGCGTAGCTCTTTGAGGTTTCTTAGAGGGTGAATGTCGAGGATAGCCTTCACTTTTTCTCGGTCCAGATGTATACCCTTTGAAGTGATGACGAAACCAAGGAACTTGCCGCTGGAGACTCCCAGAAAATACTTGGTTGGATTCATCTTGAGTTGGTGTACACGTATTAGTTCGAACACCATTCTCAAGTCTTGGAGGTGGTTGCCCTTGAGACAACTTTTGACTGCAATATCGTCTACGTAGCACCCTACAGTTTTGTGCAAATGATCACAAAAAATTGTGTTTATGGCTCGCTGGTATGTTGCCCCTGCATTCTTCAATTCGAAGGGCATCACCGTATAGCAGTATACCCCCAACGGTGTTCGAAAAGATGTGTGCTTCTCGTCGTCGAGAAACATCTTGATCTGGTTGTATCCTGAGAACCCATCCATGAAGGACATCCGCTCGAAGCTGCAAGTATTGTCGATCATTACATTAATGATCGGTAGAGGGAACTCGTCTTTCGGGCATGCAGAGTTCAAATCATGGTAGTCGATACAGACTCGAACTTTTTTATTCTTTTTTATGACTGGAACGATGTTGGCAACCCAATCTGAGTGTTGTTCCTCACGAATGAATCTACTAGCAATGAGCTTCTTTACTTCATTCTCGATGGCTTTCATGACGTCTGGTTGGAATCGTCGTTGTTGCTGCTTCACTGGCTTAGCTTTCGATGAGATGTTCAGGCGATGCATGGCGACTTTAGGGTCCAAGCCTGGTATGTCTTCATAGCTCCATGTGAAGACGTCGATGTATTCTCTTGTAAGCTGTATAAGAGATTGGCGTTCATCGCCAGATAGGCTTTTGCTGATGAAGATTGGTTTGAAGGATGCTTCATCTCCTAAATTGACTTGGATAACCTCGTCTTCGGTAGGTGGTTCCCGTTGTTCGAAGAGTAGCTCCCACCTGGTGTCCATCTTTTGAGCCCATTGTTCGAGTTCGATTGATTGGACATCGTCTGTAATTTGGTCAGCAAAAACCATATTGACGGACAGAGTTACTTTTAACATGTCGCCGATGCTGGAGTCTGAGTCCCAGAAGGAGGAATCAGAAGAATGATAACAACGATCTGCTTCATCATCTGATCTTTCGGGAGTTATTGGAGGAGAGATATAGCCCAAACCAACACTACTTCGTTGATAGTAGTTCTCGGGTTTGCCCGGGGGAGCAAAGTATTGTATTGGCAACCGTCGTCCTCGGCCGTAATTTAGCCCTTTGTCGCTTTTGATGTCATATCCCATATTCTGGATGATGTTCTTGGCCTGCTAACTATACCGAAAAAGTTGTATTTTCTCAGAGTTATAGTCAGCTTCTGTGTTGTGCTTGGGAGAAGTGGAGTCTGGAACGAACTTTCTCTCGCCAATTATACGACCGAAGATGATTAGCTCTTCATCTTTCTTTCTGGCTGGAACGATGAAGTAGAGGATATCTTCAGGGTAAACTTTTCCCCGCAGATGAGGTATTGTGACCGGCATACAGAGGTGTGGTCCTATGCCGTTCTCTAGAGCATATATCGTATCTATGTAGTGGTTTATAATTCAAAGATAAACCTTTACTAAGGAAATACGTAAGTTCTTCTTCAGGGATAACATCATCCGCTGAAGGTATATTATTATGAGTATTGATATACTCATTGAGAGGATCATCATCTGGAAGAGGAGCTACAGTCTTGGCCGAGTTCACTATGTAGGGTAATTCTTCAGGATTGGCGGGACGGATGTCAGTAGGTTCCTCCCGGGGTATTTTGTTGAGAGTGATGGTCAGTGGCTTGACCTTGTCAGGGTTCTTCTTCTTCATCCAGATTGTAAGAGGCTTCGGAGTACTTTTTGGAGTAGTACGTCCTTCGACTTGGATAATCAGGGGACCAACGTTGGAGGTTGGACTTACTTCAGCTTCATTATCAGCTTTATTGCCGTCATCCTTGGGGGGTTGAGACTGATAGAGTACTGAATCTCCATAATAAGCTTCGATTCCCTTGAAAGGATCAACATCAACAAACTCTGTCTTCACGACACTGTCGTTGTTGACGTACTTGAAGCACTGGTGGAGTGTGGAAGGAACGATCATGTTCTCGTGTATCTATGGATGTCCAAACAAGATGTTATAGGATACATTGGCATCGATCACATGGCAGAAAACCTTCGTTTGGAGATCACTGATCTGACATTTGAGACGGATCTTGCCCAGTGGATGGCTTCGACCAGCATTGAAAGCCATGATAGTTGTGTTGGTTGCGGATAGCTTGTACAGAGGGATTCCCAGAATTTGAAGCAAACTTCTAGGAATGATGCTGAAGGAGGATCCTGGATCGATGTGCATGCAGTCCACCTTGATCGCCCGGATATGCCCTGTATAGTACAGGGGTCTATTATGACGATTATTTTTGAGTAACATGTCCTCCTGTGAGAAGGTGATATTGGGCACCACTTCCATAGTACTGTGGCAGAGGGGACAGGAGACATAATCTTCAGAGGGGGCTTTGACTTCAGCGAGGTAAGAGTCAGCGTGTAGTAATGCCTCACGAAAGGCCTTCCGTATTTTTTTGGAGAGTCACAATAGATCGAATAGAGATAACCTGGCAGGCGTATTGGCTAGCTGAGCCAGTATCTCAAAGCTGTAGGGCCGATCCATGCCTTCGGAAGCTGGCGCCTTTAGAGATTTGTCAAACCGTGTCTCCTTCTGCTTGGATTTGTCCCTGGTTTGAGGCTTGGACGGACAGGCTTTTGAGCTTGTGGAGGCATCAAGAGCTTGAGGAGGTACTGCTTCTTCTTGTGCGGGATCGTACGTCCGAAGATAAGTCTTCCCCGATCGCGTCTCGCCAGATAGAACCTCGTAGATGGGGGAGGATACCATATGGCATGGCTTGAATTTCTTGTCCTTTCTTGCTTTAGGAGGTGCTACCCCCTGTGTCACTTCTTGGACAAGGTCTGGGTGGACCCACATGATCTTGCCATGTTCAGTTGTGTGTGGAACCAAAGTCGAGTTGCGAGCTGGTGGTAGGTTGACGACTTCCATCATCGCCTTGGGGATCGGGACCACGCCATCTGGGACTTCTGTAGGAGAAAAGTTGCCAAACTGAAGAGAGATCATGTTAGCAGATACGACCTTGTCTTCAGCTTCGAGGTTGATCATTTGACTGTCGATAAGCTGTTGTATCTTCTTCTTTAGGACGATGCAGTCCTTGGTGGAGTGATGCACATACTGATGATAGAGACAGTACTTGGGATCATTGAGTTGGCTCGCCTCTGCAGGACGTCATGGTGGAGGCAATGCCAGCTTATTACCTTTCGTTAATGTGTGGAAGATGGTGATTCATCGTCTTCTTCGAAGAAGAAAGTCTCCTTAGGGTTGTCGGAGGCACCTTGAGAATTGGAAGCTCCTTTGGATGTTTCGACTTTCAGGACTTCTTTCCCTCTACCCCTTCGAACAGTGATAGTTTTAGGATGCTTGCCCTTGTCTTCGGATTTGGGTGTCTTCAACCCCAGTATTTCCAAGTTAGGAACGTCGTTTTTAGAAGCATCAGCGGCCCCAATGAAAGAGGGCCATGTATCATATTTATGTATACCCAGACAAAACTTCACTGTAAGAAGGAAGTTATGTCGATAAGTATCTATAAGTTCTGAGTTTGGTATGTCGAAGGGCATCTTCAGTGCTAGCCGCCTGAAGCATTCGATGAAGGCAATGACAAACTCAGCCTTCCTTTGCTTGGTCTCAATGAGTGTGGACATGCTAACATGCATGCCGCTCTCGTAAAACCTGTTGAGGAACATCCTCCCCAAGTCTTTGAATTAGTTGATGCACCCGTCAGGCAGACTGCAGAACCATTCGAAGGCTACCCCCTGCAAGGTGCTAATAAATAGGTTCGACAGGAACTGATCGTCTCTGGGTAAGTGCAGAGTCTGTGTGTTGAAGTACATCATGTGCTGACGAGGAGAAGCCAACCCGTCAAATGAGTTCAGCGTCAGCGGCTTGTAGTTAGGAGGGCAAGTAGCGTTCTCCCACTCAAAGGGATACAGTTGAGATATCCCCATCTTCTGAAGCTTGTCTTTGTGCAAGATAGTGTCGAGGCGAGCGACCAAGGAATCAATTGCATCTTGTTGATTAAACAGGTGTTGGGAAACGGCTGCTGAACGGTTGTCAAGCATTGTTGGCGAAGGACCACCCCCGGCATTCGAAAGATTTAGAGGAGGCGCAACGGAATGATACTCCTTTTATAGTGAAGGAAGGTTGTTGCTGTGAGCCGGACTAGCGTGGGCCGAGACATTCTGTTGAGGTAAAGGAACAGTCCTAGCAGCTTGAACTGCCATGATGCTGGTAAGCATATCAGTGATCTTGGCGAATGCTGTTTCAAGACCCTCTAGCCGTTTGCTAGTCTGATCACTGGCTTCTTCAAGTCTTTCTCCTTTCGTCATATCTGTAGATAGCATATGAGGATAAACAGAGGAAGCAGTACAACTGGTACTGATACTGTCTGTCTCCGAGTGGATAAGTCCTTCATCTTCAAGTAGAGGAGGTAGGTAGTCACCATCGGATTCGGAGGGATCATCGTCCTTTAGAAGGCTACCCCCAGTGTGGGGGTCATCTGCTTCAGATTCTGAGGGAATGCTACCCCCGGCTTGGGAATCTTCATCGTCCGTATAGAATCTCACCTTTGATCGAGTGCCCATATAGACTCCTGCGGATGTGACAGCCTGTTGGCCATCTGTTGGTAGACTTCTTCTTCTCGCGGAGCTAAGAGAAAAAGTTGGGTTCGTAGTCCACCGTCTTTGATTGGGACTTCCGTAAGGGGGACCCCACGAAGCCATGTTGGATGAAACACACAGTGGCTTCTCGTCGTCAGAGAAGTGCAGCTGTCGAAACACGGACTTTCTCTGAGGCGCTCTTGTTGTTTTGGAGCAACAACAGTTGACAACAATACTGGTGCACGAAAGTGTACTATGAATTGTTATGTTCTTCCTCGCTTTACGCTTATAATTTATCATGTTTCGCAAGTCAGCGGAAGGGAGTTTTTCCTTACAACCCATGTTGCATGCATCGCCGAGCTTTGTATGTGGGTTCGTAAGGAGAGTAGGCGCATCCAGACTTAGTTCGTGTGCAGGGGCAACCCCCACACCTAAGTTCTGTGATGTCCTTCAAGATAGCCCCGTGCTATACGCGTTGGGACCTGTCTTTTTGTTATGGGCGCATAGGCCTTCGAGACTGGCCTTGGGCGCATGCTCTTTGACAGCATGTCTGAGCCTCCTTGATGTGGGCGCATAGTATGGATCTAGAGAGCCTGGGCACAGAGCCTTGGGCGTATGGCTTTGGATGCCTAGCCTACTGAAGACAGAAGTGTTCTGGTTGGGGCTATGTGCCCAAACACTCCCTTGGGCGCATGGCTGGTGGAGCAGTGTTGTTTTCTTCCAGTTTGGCCTCCTTCATTTGTGAGCCTCGCAGGGTTCGGCCAGAGTGTTGCACACCTCGATTCTTTGCATCGTAGTATTTTCTTTTGCCAAGTCTCGGGTGTTGAACACCCTGTTGTTGGTTGTGCAGGGAAGAAGTCACTGGGCTAGTAGATCCCTAAACGGTAAGAGCCTTCTCCATTTGGGGAACTTCTATGGCAGAGTCCTCCAGCTGCATATCTGTGATGACACTAGCAGGATATGCACAGCGAGCCTTCGGAAGCCAAGTCTTGCGAGACTTGTTTGGCTTCGCTGATTTTAAGGGAGTAGAGCCGTCCCTCGAGAGCATCTCTTCGAACGCCTGCTGATCGAACTTTACGATCAGCATCTTCTGAGTACTCACCACTTTGTCGGTATTGGATTACGTCACCACCTTCTCGTCAGAGGAAAAGGTAGTCCCCAGCAGAGTCACCATTTTTGTGGACACAAACAAAAAAAGAAGAAGAAAATGCTGTCTTTTCTTTTATTGGCACAAGGCACCACAAATCGAGTACGCCTGAGAGATCCTGCGCTGAGGATCCCCGAGTACAAAAAAGAATTTTGGGGAATGGCACGATGGAGATCGAGCGACAGTTGCTCCTTTACTCCGTTGACACTCCGATTACAAAAGTGGGAGAAAACCTAAGAAAATTTCTAACTCTCGGCTCACTGGCAAGAAGTGCAGCAATTTGGCTCTTAAAAATGTTCTCCGTTCTCTGTTTTGAAGAGGGGTGAGGCCCCCCTTTTATAGTCATTCTCGAGCTAGAATGATATTATGCGCCCACATGAGGAAACACGCTGGATCTTATGTGGGCGCATAGTCCTGCTTTGGGCATATAGGATGTAGGCGCATACAGGCTGCGAGATCGTGGGTTGGTCGTGGTGTTGACTTGGCCGCATGCTTCGGTGCACGACTGCACATGGAGACTGACGTGGCCATCGCTTCGGTGCACATTTTGATCATTGCTTTGACTGAGTCAGGCTTGGGCGCATAGCCATGTCTCAGGCTATGTGCCCTCTTTTCGGGGGAGCTAGTCTTGGGCGCATGAAGCTTCACTGAATGGGCGCATGGAGCTACACTTGACTGGACGCATGGAGGTTCATTGAGTGGGCGTATAGAGTTACATTGTCTGGGCGTATGGAGCTTCATTGAGTGGGTGCATGGAGTTACACTGTCTGGGCGCATGGAGCTACACTTGACTTGGGCGCATGGAGCTATATTTGCTGAAAAATTTTCATGCTTCTACAAGTACGTAAACATGCTAGCTGCCTACATACAAAGTATACTCCAATATATGGAAACCTCATATGTACACATAAGCTGTAAAATGCAGTAACCATGAAACTAATCTCATCCACAAATAAATATTTCATAAAATCCACTTATAAATGTCATTTGTACAAAATATTGGGCGAAGACATATCCACTACCAACAGAAAGAGAGAAATATATAGCACCGATGGAAGAGTCGAGCGAAGCGAAAGACGATCCAAAAGCTTGCATCGCGAAGGTAGATTGTAAACTATGTCCTTGGCTAGAGCACCTGCAAAAATCACAAACACACCTGGTGAAATTACCAGGTCCTCAGAGGGACGTAACAAGATATAGGAAGAACATGCTAATATGAACTGTCAAAATAATAAAATAATATACAAAAGACTATCCTAGACACAAATATGCAAAGGGGATCCTAACCGTTTAATGTGGAATTTAGAAGACAACTTTCATGCGCATGGGTGAGATTTAGGCTATAAGTACGTAACTGGCATCCAGTCATCCGTATTCGGCTGTAACGTCCAAAACGTCAGAGGGTAACTGCAAATATATCTCGTCATAGTTCCTTTCGAAAACTATGGTTTACCTGTTTGGCTTCCCATACGCACTAGTCACTGTCCTCCCCCAATATTTCCCATACTGATCAAGTCATATCCATGACATGCCCTGTTTTGTAACTGCTCGAGTCTCTATACCCTAGTCATAGCAGTTACAATCTATCCGTCACACGACAATAGAGATGGCCAATCAATATGCAAGTCATGCCCCTAGCAACATGTCTCAAACCGTGTAGTATGAGTGTCATGGCCAAAGGAGATATAAGGATATCCCACAACAAGAAGGTTGTCCGCTAAAACTAAGTTAACATGCATAAAATAAAGTAACGACTAATAAAGTAAATAAACGCAGAAAATAAATAATATGACAGTTAATCAGCAAGGTATACTTGCCTGTTGTGACGCCTGGTGAGCTGTGATGATCAGATAAGTCTAGTTTGTCTAATAGATATGTTCGATGTGCAGGGGTCCGAAGTTGCGGGGAAAAAGGATTATGGAATTAGTCACGATCGATCAACAATATAATCGAAGAGGAATTTATGAAAATAAATATATATACTATTTTTAGAAACTACTTATAATAGTTGGAAGCTTTATTTACTAGTAGAAATAATATTTGATAAATACTTTAAAATTTGAAAAAATTGGTTTTGGGCTAAAATTCTAAGTTTTTGTAAAGATAGGATTTCTAAGTAGGAAAACTATATTTTATTAGTAAAAGTATTTAGATAAAATTATTTGGAGAAACATTAGGAAATTACTTTTGGCAACTAAAATTTAGATAAAATACTATCAAATATCACAAAAATATTATTATTAGGCCAATCTTAATTTGAAACCGAATCAGGCAAAGCCCATGATATACTTTTTAGAAAATATTTATATAATTATCATGACAAATATATTAGTAATCTGCTACTAGTAATAAAATGATATCAATCATAAAAGAAAACATGATAATAAAATAAGGCTTATAATACTTTACACCTAATAACATACTTTAGTATCCAAAATATATAAAAATAATAATTGTGTATAACTATTTAAGCATACTGTTTATAATAGTAATAATAGGTCTAATATCCCTAATTTAAATTGATAATAATAATAAAAAATAATAATTATAACTTGCTCCAAGTCTGCTCTCCTTTGGCAGAGGTGACACAAGCAACTCAAATAAGCAAAAGCAACAAACAACTTATACAAAAGTAAGCTGTTGTCTCCTCTTTTCGAGAGTTGACCCAAAATTTCAAAGAGAGAGGAGGATGTTGTGATGGAGCGGAGAGCGAGAGGGAAAGACGAGAGAGGAACTGGAGCAGCGGGGGACGAGAGAGAGGGCTCTACCGAATGGGTTTTCCAGCGTGGCGGCGATCCAGAGCATGCCGCGACAGAGGGGCACGGTGGAGACGCGTCGACAATGGATGTGCGGAGGCCGATGTGGACATACACAAAAAAGAAGAAGAAGGTATATCTTTTCTTATTAGCGCAAGGCACCACAAATCGAGTACGCCTGAGAGATCCTGCACTAGAATCCTCGAGTACAAAAAGAATTCTGGGAAATGAGACGATGGAGATCGAGCGGCAGTTGCTCCTTTACTCCGTTGACACTCCGATTTACAAAAGTGGGAGAAAACCTAAGAAAATTGATAACTCTCGGTTCACTAGAAGAAAGGCAGAAATTTGGCTCTTGAAATGCTCTCCGTTCTGTCCTTTTGAAGAGGCATGTGACCTCTATTTATAGTCGTTTTGTACTGAAATGACTATTATGCGCACATAGGGGGAAAATACACTGATTTCCCTGTGGGCGCATAGTCTTCCTTTGGACACATAGAGTGTAGGCGCGTGAAGACTGGATGATCATGGGTAGATCATGGGGTTGACATGGCCGCAAGCTTCGATGCACGACTGCTCGTGGAGACTGATATGGCCGCATGCCTCGGCCCATGATTAATCGTGGATGTTGACCGGGTCGTAGGGTTGTTTCTGCCTTGGGTGCATAGTGTTGGAAGCAAACTATGCGCCCACACTTAGGCGCATGTTTCTACTGTATGGAGAAAAATGTTGTGGGTGCATAGCCCCTTTGGCCATGTGGGCGCATAACAGTTTTTAGACTTGGGCGTATAGCTGCTTATGACTTGGGCACATAATGCTGAAATTTTCATGCTTCTACAAGTCCCCCTTCAAAGTTTTTGATACTCGAACGAGTTCAAAATACTTTAAAAGAAGCATGGAAGACTGTCTTCTTATGGGTCTGTAGGCGCGTAGTAGACTCTCTCTTTGGGGGCATAGATGCTGCCAGGTTGTCAAACGATGGCTGTTGAGATCTTCCTCGAAAATCTGAACTGACAGATTCATCGGAGTGGAATTTGAAGAGGTCCATGCTTTGTGTGATGTCAATGCATTGTCCACATTAGCAAGTAGCAGGCGCATAATGTGCAAAAGACCAAGTCTCTGCATGGGCGCATAGACCGTGTGGGCGCATAGGTCATGTAGGCGCATAGTATCTTATTTTGCCTATAAATAGGCCAGAGGAGAGAGAAAATTCATTCTCTCCTCTTTCTAGAAATTTCTAAGACTTTTTTTTTCTCTTTCACGTGAAATCATGTCTCCCAAGGCTGCTTCGACTACCAAGAGGTCTGCGATGGGTAAGAAGGCTGCAGCGAGCGGTTCTCCCCCTTTGGCAATATCTTCACTGGTCCAAGACCCCATTCTGGGTGAGGCACTGTCCTTAAAACATAGTCCAAAGCGTTAATTTGCAACGCTCGGACTGATCCTTGCTTGGGTGCATAACCATTGATATGCGCCTAAAGCAGCAAGCTTCTGTGAGCATTCTTATGCGCCTACAGATGTATGCGCCCACACACTTTTGTTGTGTGTTATGCGCCCATGCAGAACGCTTTGTGTTCAAGAAGGACTACTATGCGCCCAAAGGCCATGTGGGCGCATAGAATTCAGGCGCATAGAATGTTTTTACAAGACTTAGTCTTTTTTTTGAATTTTTGTTCTGTTTTTGCAGTTGACATGGTTGTCCCAGCACTTGGTGGGATTCGTCTCAGCTCTGCCCGCTATGCTCTGGATTCAAGCCTTATCACTGCCATGTTCAAGAACGTTTAAGCTAAGATCAACCAAACCATCCTTCGGTACGGATGATCGCTATCCTTGAACAGGACAAGACGTTCCTAAAGCAGATGATGAACAATGAGAAGTTCGTGCTTGGAGGGGCACGGAGCTTCAAAAGATCGAACTTTTTGTTCGGTCACAGCTTGGAGTTTGCGGGTGACGAGCCGAAACGTCTAAGGGACACTCTGGTGGTCAGATTGAACGACCTGAGAATATGGTTGCCGTTTATGGAACGCCAATACCCTCTGTCGGCGTTTACCGATTTAGCTGTCCGGAGACAAATGAAATATGATCTGACCCCTGAACTTCATGGAGTCATTTTTGGCAAGATCCAATCTAACTCTGGTGACCGAAAGAAAGACACCTTCAAGTGTGTCAAGGGATCCACATCCTATTCCACGAGGGGGCTGCATCCTGGGGACATAATAAATGACGTTCCAACTGATCTTCATTCTTATGCTGCCGAGACCCTCTCCAATCTGATGATGTCAAAGAAGGAGTCATATCCGAAAGGGAAGTTGCGGATGGAAAGTTGGAGGTACTCCGTCCCATTTTGGAGTGGCCTTATTGAATGGGTGCTTTCGACCTACGAGGACACCCTAAAAGCTGTCGGCCTATTTTATACCATTACAGCCCCCCAACATGGCATAAAAGTAAATTAGCCTATGTTTATCGCATTGGTGGAGTTGTACAATCATTACACCTATACTTTTTTGCTCCGGGTGGGGAGTTGGGTTTGAATCTATATGAGATGCAGGCAATATCAAAGCTGCCCTGGAGAACAGAGCCGTATGTGGAATACGTTTCTTGTAATGAAGAGCTTTTAGACTTGGAGAAGGAAAACCCTGAGATGGTGGGAGTGTTCAAAGAGTTACTCTATCACTTCTTCATCTGTCACAGGATCACAAATACGGGCATGACCGAGGGGGCCATTCCCCATATGAGGTCTTGGACTAACTATGTCTTCATTCAGAAAGAGGAAGAAGATGGCTCGATCTTCTTCTCAACTCGTAAGCCCTCAACAAAATATGAGATAGAACAACTGATGATAGATCACGGGATAGCAGATACCGACAACAGCGATGATCCAGAGGGACAATCCCCGATTTATCACTTCTTTCGGCAGGCTGAGTTCAAGTTGTCGGAGAAGGCTGTGTTGGCCGCCTTTCTGATAACGTGGCTTCGTGACTGTGTATTCCCTGGTAGTTCAGGGTCCATCGAGAGAACGAGTAGGGGTATGATTCTTCCGGTTGTAAGACTGGTGTTCAGACACTGGCTTGCCCTACTTCCTACAATGGTCTGCGCCATCCAACGAGGTTTACGGGACTTTACTGCAAGCGCGGTGATGCCTGATGGTAAAAACAACTTTGCCAGGACTGAACTTCCCTTTCATTACTTAATGGGATGGCTGGTGCTGCACAGTCCCAGATTAATGAATGCTGGGCTGATGACAGAGTCTTTGGTAGGAGATACCTTTCTTCGAAGGTTCAATAATGCAGATTGGGCCGTCGCAGGGGTGCCTGCTTGTAGGAGGGCTTTGAACTTCCTACATAATTATGAGTTCTTCAGAGTGTCCCCTCTATCTGGTAGTGGCCATGCAAGCGATTATTTAGTAGATGAGGGAGCACTCAGTACGAGCTTGACTCCTGGAGTATTCCTTTGGCTCCAGTCTATCGGGCCTTCTCATCTGGTGCTCAGGGATAGGAACCACACTTTCCTAAAACCTTATCTGCCAAGTCGTTTTGCATGGCAGTTTGGTATAGCCAGCTTCTTCTGGGTAACCCTAGCCCTCATCTTTAGTGGATAGGAAGCCTGATTGATGGGGCACGTACATGGGACTATTACAACGCTGGATGCACAGGGGCAATTTTTACTTTGCCAGAAGATAAACCTGAAACTTACCTGCTCTTTGCTGCTGCAAAGTTTTATACTCAGGTCAATACCCTTAGTCCTCGGTATGACCATGAGCAGAGTTTAGTATCAGAGACTAGGCTTGCCCCTACTCTTGCCGATATAGGACGAGCCCGAGCAATGAGGGGCCATAGAAGGGAAGGTGCCGCACCTGTAGCAAAGCTAGCTGCAGTACTACCAAGGAGGGCAGCTCTCGAAGAGCCGACTGTTACTGCACCGCAAAGAAAAGATATTAAAGAGGACACTTCTCTCCCTGATCTTCCTCAAAAATGAAAAGCTTCAACTGAACTGGCTCAACAGTCGACTTTTAAAAGGAAGAAGAAACTTGCTGTCAGAGGTGTAAAGAAGGTCAAGGATATGGGTACCGGCTCGCCTCCTCGCAGAAGATCTTCTCGGCAAACTCAAGGGAGTAAAACGGCGTCACAGGCCGTTACTATCCCGGAGGTAGATCTGGATTCCATAGCCGTCTTGGTAGAACCAATACGCGTGCTGTCTTCAAATAACGCTCTCTTACCCTTGCGTTTGTCCTTTGCATAGGATGTTGAAGTCATGCCCGAGGCAGGCGCCTCTTCGTCTGATGAGGTGGACGTGATGACGGTGTCTCCCATTCATCCTCAACCGACAGATGAAGCCAGTCTTTCTTATGATATCTCTTTAGGAGATATGTCTGAGCTTGGGGCTCTAATGAATAATTTGGACGAGAATCAAGTCCAATCGGCTCACCCTCCCACGGGTATGTTATCTTTGCGCTTTACCTCCGATGAGATTTTCTGCCTTCGATTTTGTGTATTCCTCGTGAGACTGACTGCCATCGTATATTCCCTTGTAGATAAGGAGAGGGAACAATATGCAGAGGTTGCCCCAGACACTGGAGAAAGCCAAGAAGTTGCTCCCGGGTCTCCGGGTGTGGTTGATGTGGAAAGTTTTGTCAGTAAATCAGCATCAGTTGCTGAAGAAGTAGTTAAATGACGCGGTGGCACGGCTGCTATTGAACCTGCTCCGGGTCCAACTGGAGCCCTTATTTCTGAACCATTTTTTGGTGAGTCAACATCGGTAGCTGAAGAAGTTGATCAACGTACCGAGGCGGCTGTTACCGTCTCTGCTCCAGGTCCAGCTGGTGCCGTAGAAGAAAAGCAACCTGCATCTGTTTCGGCTGAGGTTGACATTGAGCGACCTGGGTCTGCTCTAGTTTTCTTAGCTCAAGTTGACATTGAGGAGGCAGGAGGTATAAAATTATAACTCTTTCACACACTTTAAGTTCTTCTTTCCATTGCTGATATGTATATTGCTTGATTGTCAGGTTCAGCTTCTTCCCAAGTATCTCTTTCTGGGGCGGAAGATCCCCATCAAGCTCCCTCTCCAATGACCTCTTCTGAAGATGACGAGATGGCCCAGGAAGTCGTCAAAACTTTTTATTCTATTTTGATAGCAAAGCTTCCCAGAGTTTTAAACTGGAACATCGCCTTTGGACCTACAAAGGCTATTGCTAAATGCTAAGTGACGGCCCTTGAGAGGATTGCCGGCTACGAGGAGCGAGTTAATGGTCTGAGAAAAGTTCTGAATGATCTGGAGGACCAGGTGGCCGGACTCCGGGAAGCCAAGCAACAGAGTCCAATATTGCTGTTTCTTGAAGAAGACGAGGCTTTGCTTGCAGCTCTTGCAGAGGAGGAAGCTTTTTTCCAAGCAAGAAAGGATGCTCTTACTAAGGAGATCAGTGAATTGGCTGATCAGTATGAGCAGTTCAACGCCGCAAGCGAGGCCCGTATTGCTTCTAAGAACAAGCTGGCCACCCAGATCACTAAAAAGTACAATCATATTGCACAGATCCATAAAAAGATTGCCTAACTGGAGGCCAGCTTAAGGACAGTCACGTCTGAACATGAGGACTATACGGTTCAGGCTGCTATGACTGCCATAACTTTAGACCAGTTGAAAGAACAGCTGGTGAAGCTGGAGGAAGAGCACGCGAAACTGATCCCTTCAGAGATGAAGCTGCTCGACAGGAAGAAGCGTGCCGTCATGCTACTGCCAAGTCCCAGACTAAGATTGCGGCTCTAAGGGATAGCATCAATCGGTTGTGTACCCCTTAGATCTTCTTTTATGATAGGCTCAATTAGCCGTAAAGACTCTTGTATCTTTTTTCTTTTTTTTGAGAGATTTTTAATAAAAAATCATTTTGGCCTTCGAAACTTATGAATGTAGTTTGTGAAATATCAGAACTAGAGGTAGTGTGGACGTAGTAGGGATATTTCTGGTGGGTATTCCGCTGGGGAATTTGTTGTGGACTTATTATCTGTTTTATGTTCAAGATTCTCGAACATAGATAATAAGTTGAAAGAAACTGCTAACAGAGGTAATGAGGACTTAATAGCAACGGATGTTCTATATCTGACCAGAGGTAATATGGACGCGGACGGATATATAACATTAGGTAGGAGTGGATAATTCAGAGATAATATGGACGTGATTATCTTTGATGAATGTTTTGCTCAGAGGTTGTATGGACGTGGCAAGATATTTCTTAATTATTCCACTGGAAAATAATTATCGGAAAACAGTTCAGAGGTAATATGGACGTGACCGTTTTCATAAGACCGAGTTTGGGCAGAGTCAAAAACAAAGATAATTCCACTGGGGAATCTTTTTTTAGAGAACCTATTATCCATGGCGTATCCAAGAATCTTGAAATACGGATAAAAGTTTGAATAATTTTTCAAATCACGTAAACATTGCACTGTACATTTATATGATTAAAATAGGGTATATGTGAACGTTGTACATGAAGGTTACATATAATATTTCTTCAGGAACTTGTCGTTGATCGGCATCATGAGCAAGTCACCATCAAGCTTGGTTAGTCGATATGTACCGTTAGAATACAATAATACTATAATGAAAGGACCTTCCCATTTAGGCTAGAATTTTCCTTTTGTTTTGTGTGTCATGACCATTGGTCTTCTCACTGCTAAGACCAGATCACCAACTTGAAAGATTCTTTCCTTCACCTTTTTATTAAAGGCTCTAGAAAGGCGTGCTTGGTATAGCTCAATATACTGTTGAGCTAATAAGCATTTGTCGTCTAGCACTTCTATCTCTTGTAATCGCAGACGGTAACTTTCTTCGGCTGTCAACTCAATGGCTAAGGCTATCCGAAGAGAGGGAATTTTGATTTCTAGGGGAAGAACTACTTCAATCCCATAAACCAGAGAGAATGGCATACAGCCTGTTGGAGTCCGGACCGTTGTACGATAGGCCCAGAGACATTTGCCGAGCTTCTCACTCCAATCGCGCTTGTTTGAAGACACGAACTTCTTGAGAAGTTTGATGATAGTATTATTGAAGGCTTCTGCTAATCCATTAGCTGCTGGATTGTAAGCGGTAGTGGCTACATTCTGAATTCGATTCTTATCACAGAACTAATAGAATGCATGGCTCGCGAATTTTAGACCATTATCATGGATGATCCTGCGAGGTAGGCCGAAGCAGTAGATGATGTGATGTTTGACAAAACTGATCACATTCGACGTCTTTACTTCGATGAGCGATATAGCTTTCGCCCATTTGGAGAAGTAATCAGTTATAGCTAGGATAAACCGATGTCCTCTGGAGGATGGCGGGCTGATTGGGCCGATGACGTTCATACCCCAGGCTTCAAAAGGCTATGATACCGTCGTCGGGTATAGAAACTCTAAAGGATAATGAATAAAATCTACATGGAACTGACCAGCCCTACACTTCTTTGCATATTCAACAGCATCTGCTATCATCATGGGCCAATAATAACCCATTCGTCTGAGACGATCTTATAATTTGGGGCCTGGTTGGTGCGCACCACAAATTTTGTCATGATCCTCATAGAGTGCATCTTTGGCTTCTGTGTCTGATAAACATCGTAACAGTAGCCCGTCGTAAGAACGTCGGGACAACATTTTGGTAGCTGTATCATAGTAAAATATGAGGGATTGTCGTTGGATAGACACTGCTTCCTTTGGGTCCTCAGGGAGGATTCCACAGATGGCGTAGTCTATGAAAGGAAAACTCCAGTCTTTGACGTCGACCTTCATTTCTGTTCGTAACTGTGATGAATATGCAAAGCATCTTTCGCACAGAATAACTCTCGACCAGATACTGTGATCGAATGCTGAGTATTGATAGGGACGATCAAGGAAGTAGACAGATCAGCTAAAGCATCTGCTTTTATATTCTGTAATCGAGGCACGTGTTTGCATTGATTATAAAAGAACAAAACAGTTATATCGGAGGATTGGACTTTTACTTCATAATACAAACTCGCTCGTACAAAGAAAGCCTAGGGACAAAAACCTAGGTACAGCAATCTAAGTACAATTGTTTAGTTTCTGGGAGGTGACGATAGAGGCTCGAAAAAGCGACGGCCGCTCTGCCTTACTCCTTGGACGATCAGACATAACCTTGGCTCTGGTGAAGAAATGCTCTTGAACGTGTGGGAGACTCCCTTGCGCCCTCTATTGATGGATCTTTGGATGTCTCTGTAGTGCTCTCTCTTTTTTGCCCTTCTCTCTTCTCTTTCTCTTTCCTCTTCTGCTCTGCCCGTTCTGAAGGGAATGGCACCCTGCTATTTATAAGAATGGGGTGTGCTCATTAGGGTTTACCAATGATTGCCCTCCTTCAGAAGTCGGCGGTTAAGGGTCACTTAATCTGGGCCATTCATCTTGAATATAATAAATTTGAGCAATTAATGTGATTGCATCAAATCTCTGTGGGCAATAAATGTTAATTGCCATGAATATTCGTGATTTGTGATAGCCTGCCACGTGTCCAATTTGCTTGATTTGATTTGATCTGGGCAATTATGACGATCGCAACAAATCTAATTTTGTTAGGATTTGTTAGCACCCATAGTTCCATGGACGATAAAATTGCCACGTGTCTCAATTATCGTGGAGAGCGCCACGTGTCTCAATTGGATCGTCCTGGCAGAGCCGTATATGGGTGGTCCTTGAAGCATGCAGCCGCATGAGGATGGGCAGCCGCATGAGGATGGACAGCCGCAGGGGGATGAGTCAGCCGCATGGGGATGGACAGCCGCATGTGGATAGGAAGCCGCATGCAGATGGCAGCCGCATGGGGGTAAGCAGCCGCATGCAGATGGGCAACCGCAATGGGATAGACAGACGCATGCAGATAGGTAGCCGCATGGGGATATACAGTCGCATGGGGAAAGACATCCGCATACAGATGGGTAGTCGCATAAATGCAGCGGCCGCATGGAGTGGCCTCGGGACTTGGTAGATTTTACCAGCTGTAAAGAGATTTTCTCCTCTCTCCCAGGATCATGCCATCATGTCAGATTCATTATTACGTCCTTATGTCAGAGCTGTCATAGCTATTTATTTGTCATAGCAGCCGTCAGGGCATTAAATACAGCCTAATGTATAGAAGAACTGTTGAAGGCCACGTAGCTTCTTTTCTGAGCCGCTTGGATCCTTGAGCCGCGTGGACTCCTGAGCCGCATGGACTTCTGAGCCGTATGGGAATCCTGAGCCACATGGGGATCCTGAGCCACATGGGGATCCTTCTGTCGGAGCCGCATAGGCCTTTCTTTATTCTTTTCCATGCTTCTACAAGACCCCCTTCAAAGTTTTCAATTTGCAAAATTGAAATACTTTGAATAAGAAGCATGGTCATGTAAAAACTCTCGACCGCATAGGATGTTCTGGCCGCATGGATGTCCTCAGTCGCATGGCCATCTGAGCCGCATGGGCTTTCCAGCAGCATAGGCTGCTTGGCCGCATAGGCTCCTTGCCACGTCTTCATGCCACGTGTGCAAATGTTTGCATTGATTGCCTTTGATTTGCTGTCAGATTTAAACCCGCTTTTTGGGGTAGGATCCCAAGAGTTTAGCCTTGAATAGTCGGATTGCTTTGTTAACCGAAGAGTCGGTTACGCTGCACATGGATCGATGCGTCGGTCTATGGGCTCCGTCTATAAATAGAAGCGTGTTTGGGACGAAGAGACTTCTTTATTCTCCTCTCAATTCAAGTCTTTCACGCCCGTACTGTCATCCTCTTCTTCGATTACCGATGGCTCCCAAGAAGACTGTTGCGATAAAGGGTAAAAAGGCGGCGTCCTCGTCGGCTACGGCGGTGAAGGGCAAGAAGACTGCTTCTACTTCGACTGCGACGACGAACATGGTAGCTCCTCTGCCAGCCGACGTGCCCGTAGTCCACCCCGACGTCCACCCCACCATCGCTGGTAAGGACATTGCGTGGGCTTGAAACCCTAACTGTTGTGGCTACGTCGCATGCCTTATGCGCGAGCCTTCATCTTCATGTGTGCCGCATGTACATCTCATGTCCTAGCCGCATGGGGTATGCCCTATGTTTGAGCCGCATGGGGTATGCTCCATGTTCGAGCCACATGAGAAATGCTATTGTGGCCGCATAGGCACCTTTAGAGTTGAACCGCATGGAGTCCCTCTGAACAAAATCGTATGAGTTCCTAATAGACTGAGCCGTATAGCGTTCCACAAATCCGAACCGCACACAAACGCATCTAAATAGAGCCACATGAGGACTCGTCTAACCCGAGCCGCATGTACTTTATAAAAACCCAGCCGCATAAGGACTCGTTTAATTAGAGCCGCATGTACTCTGTGAAAAAGCGAGCCGCATAATAACTCTTTTAAACAGAGCCGCATGTACTCTGTGAAAAAGCGAGCCGCATGAGGACCCGTTTAATCAGTGCCACATGAACTCTAAGTGTTTTCTGGCTGTTTCTTGACTTTGTTTCTTTTGTCTTTTTTCAGTAAATTTGCCAGTTAATGCTGCTGGAGAACCTCTGGTGGGTCGTGCCCAAGCCGCTATGGGCTATAGGTATGACCAGATAGTTCGGTATGTGGCGGACCAGCTTCCTAGTGACGAGCCTCTGGCGAGGCTGAATGCGCTCAAGAACCAGCCCTTCTACTTTCTCTGCGCTATGATGAACTCGGGGAAATTGGAAGGGGAATACCTGAAGCCTGCGTTCTTCTTCGGAGACACCTTGACTATGGAGAACAGTCAAGTTCTGGACGTGCCAGAGAATTAGAGCTTTATTTCTAACGGAATGGCGATCCGCATCCCTCAAATGGAGTGCCACTTTCCACTATCTTGGTTTAATATGCTCCCGCTGGATAGGAAGATGGAAGAGTCTTTGACCCCGACCTGGAATGGGATGTTTGTGGGCGACATCCATTATAACAACAGCATGAAGTCAGTGTGCGCGGGCAAGGTGCATGCCAGCCGCTATGTAATGGGATTGGTCCCGGGCACTTTCTTGAATGTGCCGGGTCCCAATTTCACGTTTTCTGCAGCCGACACTTTCCTGAACCAGCTTGCTCGGAAAGGCTCCTATCCAATCGGTCGGTTGGCGCTCTCGAGTTGGATACACCCCATTCTCCCATGGATCAATCTGTCTATATGGATCTCGCAAAAGTACGAGACTCTTCTGCATGAGATTGGTCTTTATCACGCTATTCGGGGCACCAGCCACGGCTTACCAATAAACAAGAAATTATTCATGGCTCTGCTGGAAATGTACAACCACCGTACGGGAACCTTCTATACACCGGTAGGGGAAATGGGGCTTGCACTCCATGAGATGCACGTGGTCTCCAAGCTTCCTTGGGGGGATGAAGCTTTTGAGGTGTACACTCCTACGAATGAGGAGTTTGAGGGGCTGGAGGAACGGTATCTGGGCTTCGTGGCTATTTATCAGGAGATATTGTGCCACCATAGTGCGTGCCAACAGATAGCCAAGAAGGATAGCAGCTCGGAAGGGAATGCTCCCCACACTAAGGCCTGGGTAAGCTATCTCTTCTCGACGGGTGCCTCAGGCCGGGTTACTTCCCGAAGTCCTCAATCCCGGGAGGCGGTTCAAGCCTTGGTGTCGTCGGTCAAGAGGGTGGCCACCACCAATGACAGATTTGGGAGTCAAACCGACTCTCTTGGTTATTTTTATCAGGATACCCAAGAGCTGCCAGAGAAGGCGCTCCTGGCAGGATTCTTGATGATATGGCTACGGAATTGCGTAGTCTCGGAAGGAGCTGGTTCTATTGAGAGGATTAGTCGTAATTTTATCCTCCCGGCTGTAAAGCTAGTTTTTGGAGTCAAACTAGCTCTTCTCCCGGCCATGGTGTGCAACCTACACCGTGGCCTCCATACTTTTACGTCCAAGGTTATTGCCCACGATGTGACAAAAGACTTTTAACGGACTGAGCTGCCCTATCATTATCTGATGGGATGACTGCTGATGCACTGTCCGTCTTTGATGAGACCAAGTTCCGAAGATGGCGTGTGATGACGCTTTTATCTTCCGTTATCGCAACGAGTCTTAGGAGTACGAGACCATGTGCGCCTGCCGGATGGCGCTGACGAGAGCAGATAGGTACGACTTTTTTGTATCCGTACCTCGTTTTACTGTTGAGGAAATTGTGGACGTACATCTCGATGGTATTGGGCCTCCTCAGCTTCTAGACGGCCAGATGCTTCTGTGGTTGCATAATATCCGCCCCGCCCACTTGGTATACCACAACCGTAATGTTGTCTTCCTGGAGCCTTACCTGTCCAGCAGGTTTGCCCGACAGTTTGGGTACAGCCAGCTTTTTCTGGACAGTCCCAGCTCTTGTCTGGGTTTTGAAGGTAGCCTCCTGATGGTACCAGGGCCTGGCACTACTATGATACGTTCCACACCCGTACCACTTTCTCAGTTCTTGATAATGAGGCACCGATAGAGATTTTGTATATGGCGGCCCTATACCATGTTATGGCAAACAAGCTCCCCGTCGGTTTTAACCCGGGTGCCAGTTTTATTGTTGGTACTGGCCTGGACGAGAAGCCCCAGGGGGCCAAGACGAGGAAGAGGAAGAAGAATATAGTCGAAATGCCATATTCGGACTCCACCAGTGCGGGTGATGAGGACGACGAGCATGACGAAGATAACTCTTCCCTCCTAGTGGAAGATGTTGGGGCGGATCAGCCGCCTGTTTTGTCAGATGAGGTGGTGGAGGATCAGCCACTTGTTGCACCTGGTCCTGTACGGAAGCATAGCAGGCAAATCTCCCCTGTTGGCGGTATTCTTCACTCCCGAAAACTGGCTGCGACCAGACATCGTAAGCTAACTATAAGGGAGAGAGGCGAGGAGGTTAACCCCGCTTCGGAGGTAAAACGAGTCACTACCATCTTTAGTTCTTCCTTTCTTCTAGCTTTGATCTTAATCATTTTCCTTCCCTCTCATAGGTGTCAGAAGAAGAGGAATCTCGGGGTGCTGAGGTCATGACTCGAGACGACGGGGTTTCCGATGAACCTGTCCCTGAAACTGCTGGATTTCATCAAGGTGACGCTGATCGGGTCGTACCTCCCTCCGGGATGGCTGGGACAGGAGAGCCAGCCGAATTCGGTTTGTGGGGTATTGGTGAGGGGACTATGGTGGTTGTGAACGATCCTCAGCCTCCGTGATCCTCCCTTGGTAAGATAAGCCAAATTTTGACTAATGAGGAGGCCCATTCACTCTATCATCACATCCTTCGGGTTAGACTGATTGATGGTTGCTCTGGGCTTGCAGGTCCTGCCCTTTCAGTGCCGATGATGGACATTGTTATGGTAGGCTCTACCAGGGGGGATCCGGTGGGGGGAGCGTGCCCCCTCCTCTTTCGGCTTGTCTTGAGCGGCCTCTCGCCGACTCGAGTTCGGAAGGTCATATGGCGGCACAGCCCGAACAGGGGGCAATGGTCCTTGTATTTTCCTCTGCTCATAAGACTTTGGGGGTGGACCTCTCAGCTTTACCGAGTATCCATATTATTCGGGCCGCGGAGGAGGAATTGGCCGCTGTTCAAGCGTCCTTTCGCTCAAAATTTATTTCCCTTGTGGCAGGGGCGGCAAGTTCTGTTGCGTCTACCTCGACACTGTCGGCCACACTTCCTCTGACACCGTCCTCTACAGAAGTTCTGGATGAGGTATCGCAGGATGTGGTTGATAGTTTCTACCGCCATTTGAAGAGAGGAGTAGACGTTGTTGTTGAGCGGGGGACTCCTTTCGCCTTGGCCCGATAATGCGCCCAAGGCCGAATTAATATTCTCAAAACCCTTTCTGGCGGGGAAGGGATAGCTACGCTCCTGGAGCCCAAGCTGTTGGAGGCTGATCAGCTGGTGGCCCAGTTTCAAGTGCTGCGACAAGCTGATTTATCTGCACCAATTGATCAGGAGCGGTAGTTCCTCACCACCGCCCTGGAGAAGATAAGACTCGCGCGAGATACATCTAAGACGGCTATAGCAAAGGACCTTGGCGACCTGTCTCTCCTGTACGACCAGCTGAGCCACCGGAGCGAGGTTTGCAGGGCTCGGGAGGCGGCTGCCTCCCGAGGGGTAATCGCTACCAGGGAGCAGATTCTCGAGCTTCAGAAGAAGCTGGCCTTCTTGGAGTCTGAGCTTGAAGCTTCCCGTGCGGACAAGGAGCTGATTATTCAGGATGCCAAAAGGATTTCCAGAGCTTCTGTCAATCTGGAACGCGCTCTGAAGAAGTTTGAGGAGGGCTGGCGAGCTCATGCGCCTCTGGAGGATGTGGTGCTGCTGACTCGGGAGGCCGAGCGTCGGGCCAAACAGCGGTTTGAGAGGTCGACTGCCTTATTGAGGGACCGTCTCAGGGCATTATGTATCGCCGAACAATAGTCGACTTTTTCCCTTCTTTTTGTTTTTGTTGCTTTCCTTTCTTGAGTGGGGCGTAGTCCCCAGAACCTGTAGTACCTTTTGCCTTTCAAATAAAAGAGTATACTTTATTCTACCCTTCCATTGTACTGCTTGTTGTGTTTATAGTGTTGTGGTATTTGCTCCACTGGGGGACTGTTTGTGGACTTGTTACCCTGGGTATACCTTGGTTTTAGGTACAGATAACAAGTTGATGTGGATACTTGGAAAATTTCCATAGTGAGTTGGCCATGGAAGTTCCCGGTATCGGGAGAAAGGATGCCATGGAGCAGCTGGGCTCCCGGGGCATAATGAGAAATGAGGGGCATGTACTAGGAAACTTAGTACATCATTTGTGGTCAACAGAGGACATTTGTGGGCCTATTATCCTTGGCGTACCCTGGGTTTTTTTTGGTACGGATAATAAGTCGAGAGAGAACCAACATACTTACTCAGAGGTAATGAGGACATGGTGAATATGAGGGTTTCTTCGATGGAGCCTTCCCACTCAGAGGTAATGAGGACATGGCAGGAGTGGGCTCCATAAAGGGAATATAGAACAACTCAGAGGTAATGAGGACATGGAGGTTCTATGTGAGGGGCGGTTTGTTTTTGATGGAGGGAAAACAACTCAGAGGTAGCATCGACGTGGTTGTTTCGGAAAATTTGTGGATCTATTACCCTTTTTGTGTACTGAGAGTGCGGGTATTGGATCATAAGGGGGGAAGCTCCTTTTAGGAAGAAAGTTCAGAGGTATAATCATACATGACTTACTACCTAAAAGGTGCGATATGGATTTATCTATAGTGGCCAGGATGTAAGTTCAGTGGTACCTGCGGGTACATAACTCGACAACCTGGGAGATTTGGAGTCGGCATGTGAGTTCAACGGTACGAGGGAGTACATGACTCATCATTTTGGCAAATTTTTAGTCGGGATGTGAGTTCAGCGGTACCGCATGGTACATAGCTCATCACCTTGGCAGATTTGTAGGTGGGATGTGAGTTCAACGGTACCAGCTGGTACATAACTCATCATCTTAGAGGATGTCATTTTAGACGAAATACTTCTTTAGGAACTTGCCGTTGATGGACAACATGAGCAAGTCTCCATTTTGTTTTGCGAGGCGGTAAGCTCCATTGGAGAATACAGCATCAATGATGAACGGGCCTTCCCACTTTGGCTGGAACTTGTCGACGGTTTTGTGAGTCATAACCTTCGGCCTCCGGACTGCCAGGACAAGATCGCCCACTTGGAATGTTCTTATTTTGACCTTCTTGTTGAAGGCTCCGGAGATACGTGCTTGGTACAGCTTGATTCGTTGTTGAGCTAACAGGCACTTTTCATCTAGGGCCTCTAACTCTTGTAGTCGGCGATGGTGATTATCATCTGTCGTCAACAGATAGATGAGAGCGACACAGAGTGAAGGGATTTGAGTCTCCAGTGGGAGAACTGCCTCACTCCCGTATACCAGAGAAAAGGGTATGTTCCCGGTGGCAGTCCGTACTGTGGTACGGTACGCCTATAAGCATTCACCGAGCTTTTCATTCCAGTCACGTTTGTTTGATGACACGAACTTCTTGAGAAGCTTGATGATTGTTTTGTTGAACGCTTCAGCCAGACCATTAGCCGCTGGGTTGTATGGTGTTGAAGCAATATTTTGGATGCGATGTTTGTCGCAAAATCGATAGAAGGCGTGGCTTGCGAACTGCGGACGATTGTCGTGGATGATCCTTCGGGGCAGTCCAAAGCGATAGATAACGTGATGCTTGAGAAAGCTGATCATGTTTGAAGTCTTCACTTCTGCTAGCGGAATAGCCTCCGCCCATTTGGAGAAGTAGTCCGTGATTGCGAGTATGAAGCGATGTCCTCGGGACGAAGACGGAGTGATCGGACCAATGATATCCATTCCCCATGCTTCGAATGGCCAGGATGCCACTGTCGGATGTAGAAACTCGGATGGCTGGTAGATGAAATTTGCGTGGACTTGACAGGCTTTGCATTTTCTTGCATAGTCTATCGTGTCTGTATCCATCGTGGGCCAGTAGTAGCCCATTCGGCAAAGGCGATCTTGTAGTTTTGGGCCAGGCTGATGGGCCCCACAGACGCCATCGTGAGCTTCACGCACGGCTTTTCCGGCTTCTGTATTTGATAGACATCGAAGCAGTAATCCATCATAGGATCGTCGATATAGCATTTTCGTCTCTGTATCGTTGAATAATATGAGGCAACGTCTTCTAATAGAAGTGGCCTCCTTCGAATTCTCTGGCAGGATACCGTAGACCATGAAGTCAATGAACGGTTGTCTCCAGTCTGATGCTTCATCGATCGTCAGAGCGGAGTAACTCTCGGCATACTGAATATTATTCCTGGGACAGACCAGCTCATGGCCTATGATGTCAACCAGATGATGAGCATGATTGGGAATTGCTAAGGAAGCGACAAGACCTGCTAGGACATCGGCTTCAATGTTTTGGAGCCTGGGAACGTGCTCTATGAAGAACCCCTCCAGGGACGAGATGATGTTGATTGCTATTTGGTGGTAGGGGATCATGTCCTCATGGCGAACTTCGTATGAACCCCGGATCTGGTTGACGATTAACTGCGAATCGCCGTATGCTTCAAGGTTCTCTACCCCCAGCTCTTTTGCAAGCCGGAGACCAATTACCAGAGCGTTGTACTCGGCCACGTTGTTCGAGCAAGGCTCCATGAGGGAATACGCACGATTGATCACCAACCCGATGGAAGAAACCAGTACTATTTCGATTCTGGCGACGATGTTGCCCTTGGGCCCGGTTCTAGAAGCGCCATAGAAGAACATTCGCCATATGGTATCATGGGAGGCACATTTGAATTAGCGACCTCATCTAGAATCTCTTCGTCTATTTTGGTCGACTCCGAGCCCGGATGAGCTGCTAAAAAAGTCTGTCAGAGCTTGACCTTTAACAGCCTTTTGCGTTACGAAGATCATGTGGTAGGAGGGATAGTAATATCGCCCAAGTAGCGAGGCGAGAGCTGAGTGCACCTGGTTTAGTCATGAGGACCCTGAGGGGGTTGACTCTTAATATGACATAGATGGTCTGTCCCGTGACGTAGTGTTGCGTCTTCTGAATGGCAAAAACTAGAGCAAGACACTCTTTCTCTACGGCAGTGTATCGATGCTCCGGCCCATCATTATTTGGCTGAGGTAATATATGGCTTGTTCGTGGCCTGCCTCGTTGTTTTGTGCTAGCAGAGCACCGAGAGAATGTTTCATCGCTCGTACATAGAGCATGAATGGTCTTCTAGCAATCCGGGCTACCAGGACTGGAGGGTTCGTCAGATATTCTTTGATGTTGTCGAAGGCGCGCTGGCATTCTTCATTCCATACGAATGAAATGCCTTTCTTCATGAGGTGAGTGAATGGCTGACATTGTTCGGAGAGGTTAGAGACAAACCTCCTAATGTAGCCTAGCCTCCCTTGAAGGCCTCGGAGTTCACGAAGATTTCTCGGGGGACCCATTTTTATGATTGCCTTCGTTTTCTCAGGATCTACGTGGATACCCTGAGAGGTAATGATGAAACCCAAGAACTTCCCGCTGGATACGCCCAAGAAGGTTTTTGTGGGATTCATTTTCAAATTGTGCGCTCGTATCAGGTCGAACACTGTCCTCAGATCATGTAGATGATCTTCCTTAGAGCGTCTTTTGACGGCGATGTCGTCGACATAGCATTCCACTGTCTTATGCAAGTGGTCTCTAAAGATGACGCTCATAGCTCTTTGATAGGTGGTGCCAGCATTCTTTAAACCGAAAGGCATGACTGTGTAGCAGTATGTGCCGATTGGTGTTTGGAATGATGTATGCTTTTCGTCATCGGGGAACATCTTGATTTGGTTGTACCCCAAGAAACCATCCATGAATGACATACGCTCAAAGTCGCAGGTGTTGTCGATCATGATGTCTGTGATAGGGAGAGGGAACTCATCCTTAGGACATGCCTCATTCAGATTACGAAAGTCGATGCAGATTTGAATCTTTCCACTCTTCTTGAGGACTGGTACTATGTTGGCGACCGAGTCAGGATGCTGTTCCTCACGGATGAAGCCACTGGCTATCAGTTTGTTTACCTCGGCTTCAATGGCATTCATGATGTCATGACGGAACCGACGTTGCTGTTGCTTGACTGGTTTTACGTCCGGACGGATGTTGAGTTTATGAAGTACAATCTCGGGGTTTAGTCCTGGCATATCTTCGTAGCTCCAGACGAACACGTCGATATATTCTCTGACGAGTTGTAGCAGTGATTCTCGCTCTTCGTCGGTCAGATTCTTGCTGACGAAGATGGGCTTTGGAGAGGATTCATCACCGAGATCGACTTGTACAACCTTATCCTCGGTGGGAGGCTCTCTTTGTTTGAACCGCTTCTTCCACTGTGCATCTAGTTGTTGTGCCCACGGCTCTAACTCAAGAAGTTCCGGAATGTCTTCATCTTCTTCGTAGGTATCGGCAAACGCCATGTTGACGGACCAGACTGTCCTGAGCATGTCTCCGATGCTGACGTCCGAATCGGAAGTGGGTGATCCGGTTGAGTGTGAATGCCCGTCGCATTCTTCGTCTGAGCTTTCAGGTGTCGTCGTAGGTGTGACATAACCGAGCCCACATCTGGTTTTGCTGTAATAATCTCGTAGTTTCCCAGCAGGGGCCGGCGACTGTAAGGGCAACCGCCGTTCGGTGCCGTAGTTTAAGCCTGGTGTAGTTTCTAGATCATATCCTTGTTTTTGCATAAGGTACTTGGACTGGGAACTATACAGATATAGGGGCAATCTCCCGACGTCGGGTTCGGGCTCAACTCTTTCTATCTTGAAGGGCTGTGGATCATTCTTCCGGCCGAAGTTGATTGGGTGATCGTTTCCCTCGATTATACGGTAAGCGTCTTCCACTGGAGCAAGTTAGTTCGCGGTGTAGACATTTGTCACTTGTGTGTGCAGGTGAGTGCCTATACCGTGTTCCATAGCATACATTGTACAGAGCTTATTAAGCTCGAGATAATTCAAAGATAGCCCTTTATTGATGAAGTAAGGTATCTTTTCCAGTAGGATTACATCGTCTGCAGATGGAACATCAGTGTAAGCAGCCACGTACTTGGCCAGCTCTGACTCTTCTTGAGCCACCCCCTGTGTAAATGCAGACTGAGAGGATGATTTGGGCAACTTGATTATCAGGGGATCCATGGATGGAGCAGAATGTGGGGTTGCTGACGTGCTAGCCACCCCCAGCTTGGTGCTTGGTGCTGAGTAGGGAGTTGTTGGCTGGCTAGCAGTCCCTGGCCTAGTGCTCGGTTGCCAATTCATTCTGGGAAGACGAATTGTCATCGGCTTGACAGGGAGATTGAGCTCCCATGTTTGTCGCTGGTTAGCTTTAGGCAGCCTGATTGTCAGTGGCTCTGTTGTGGGTCTCAGCGTTTGGCTAGACCTTGGCAGTCGGATTATCATCTGTTCCTCCTGTACAGAGAGGCTAATTGCGTCCTTACGGAGAGTGGCTGTAAGGGGCACAGTCATGCCAGGCTTGCGGGCTTGGAGGTGGATCGTTAGAGGTTTTTCTGATCCCGTTACTGCCTCAGTTTGAGCTTGAGTATCTCCTTCGGCAAGATGCTTCTTCGATTTCTCGTACAAGCATGAATCTGAGTAGTAGGATTCGACCCCTTTGAAATGATCGATGTTAGCAAATTCTGTCCTCACAAGGCCGTGCTTGTCGACATACTTGAAGCACTAGTGCAGTGTGGAAGGCACGATCATGTAATCGTGTATCCAAAGACGCCCCAGGAGAATATTGTAGGAAGTATCCGCATCTATGACATAACAAGTCACTTCTGACTGAAGGTCACCGATTTGGCACTTTAGACGAATTTTTCCGATCGGATAGCTCCTGTCCGAATTGAAACCGTAGATGGCGGTGCTTATCGGCGTCAGGCGATGCATTGGGATACGCAGATAATGTAGCAGGCTTTTCGGGACGATGCTTATGGAGGACCCGGGGTCAATATGCATCTGGTCGACCTTGATATCGCTAATGTACCCAGTATAATACAGAGGACGATCGTGCAGGTTGGTCTTGATAAGCATATCCTGCGGAGTGAAGACAATGTTTGGCATTGACCCTGTGCAAGCGCTGTTCTGGAGATCGGTCGACGAGTCCTTCCCGGTGAGATTGGATTATGCAAGATATGCGTCGGCATTCTGGAGTGGCTCAATTAGTGCGACACGAACATCCTTGGAGAGTCTCAGGAGTTCATATAGCGATAATTTGGCCCGTGTATTGGCCAGTTGGGCCAAGATGTCAAAGTTGTAGGGCTTCTCCAGCCCATGAGGCGTCTTCCTTCGGAGCGGTTTGTCGAAACGAGTCTCCTTTGGCCTAGGCTTGTCGGTCGTCGAAGGCTGCGAAGGTCCTGGAGCATCAGCGGCTGTCGGCTGATGGTCTTCAGCCGAGTTACCCGGTGGAGATTGGATTTGTGCGCTGGAGCGGGTAACAACGGCAGCATCTTCTTCGACCTCTGTCGAGATCGTACGACATGATTTGACTTTCTTATTCTTCTTCTTGCTGGTGGCGGGAGGTGCGGACTGAGTCACCTCAGATACCAAGTCCGGATGGACCCACATGATCTTCCCCCGTGATGTAGTAAGGGGCACTAGACCAGCTGCTTGGTCTCGGGGAGGTGGAAGGTTAGAGACCTTCATTTTTGCTCTAGGGACGGGTACTACTCCATCTTAAGTCTTTGTCGGAGGGAAGCTGCCAAATTGTACTGACACCATGTTAGCTGCCACGGTCACCTCTTCGAAATCAATGGCTAGGGCGTTAGAATCGATAAGATGTTGGATGTATCGCTTCAGCTGAAAGCAGTCTTGTGCAGCATGGTGGACATAGCGATGGTAATGGCAGTACTTGGGACTCTCCATATCTGCAGGACGGGGCTCATGCCTCGGAGGAGGGAGCTGAATTCGTCCTCCTTGGCATGCATGTCTAAAATGGGTTTAACATGGCCGTCATCGAAGGAATAGGTCATCTGAGGCCACTGCTTTTCCGCTGGCTTTGATTCGGGCTTTGGGGCTGTGTCGGCCACCATAGCCTGCTTGCCCTTATTGTCTTGTTTGCTGGAGAAATTACCACCATTGTTGTTGTTGACGTTAGGGCGTTTCCCCTTGTCTTCCCCTTCCGAGATGTGCAATCCCAGTTGGCGGGCTTTCTTCACCTTATCTTCTGCGCTAGTGGCACTGATGATGAACGTCTTTCAATCCCTGAATTGGCTTTCGCCCATCCAGAGGCTGATTGTGGGAAGTAATCTCTTTTGGCAAATTTCAATCAAGGAGGAATCAGGGTTGCCGGAAGGCAGCTTCATCGCGGTTTGGCAAAACCGCTCGATATAATTTCTTGTTAGTTCCTTTCCTCCCTGGACAACGTCCATGAGAGTGGACATTGTCACGTCTTATCCTACTTCAAAGAACCTCCCTAGGAATATGCGTTTGAAGCCGATGAAGGAGTGGATACAATTGTCCGGCAAGTTGCGGTACCAGTCGAAGGCGACCCCTTCCAAGGCTCTGATGAACAACCGCGTAAGGATGGCATCGTTATGGGGTAGATGCTCGGTTGTGACTTCAAAGTAGGTGATGTACATGCATGCAGATGTCTTCCCATCATATGGATTGATGTGGAATAGTTTATACTTTGGTGGGAAGGGAACATCTCTCCACGCGGCAGGATACAATTGTCGTACCCTGAGCTCTTGGACCTCTCTTCTTGCCTTCCTGGCTTCGTCTGCCGCGGTGGAGGCCGATATTTCAGGAGGATTATCGCCCGGGTTTGGTACAGCTGAGTTTGAGTCCGCATTGACCGCGGGATCCAAGCTCGTTTGGCCAGGCATCCTTTCTTGCAGAGTGGGAATGGCCGCCTTGATCTCGTCCACAGACTTGACCAAAGCATGCAGTATAACCTCCATAGTGTCGATGCGTTGGTGATCACTAGGACCCTCTTGGTTGCTATCCGTCATGAATATCGTCCTTATATGATGAGAGGTGGAAGGAACGGTAGAGGACGTGCCCTCTGAGTCGTACCCTCGTACGGAGAAGTCGTTAGGGTATGTAGGAATGTTCTTTTCTGGTTCAGACTCAGACAGGATGGTACCCTCAGCTTCAAAGCTTGCCTCGTCTTGAGAGTTGTGGATGTCCTCGGGGACGTCGAGATTTGCTGTATCTGGATTATCCTCTTGGAACACCGGATTGTCATAGATATTTGGAGGAGTGCTACCCCCGGCTCTAGTGTCTCCAAGTGTTGACGACGAATCCCCAAGTGCGACAGACTTCATCTTTGAGCGGGTACCTTGGTAAACTCCTCCTGCAACGGTGGTAGAGAGTCTCTTTGTTACGCCGGTTGAAATTTTTGGGCTGGAGCCACTTGTTTTCTTCCCTCTTCCGCTGCCAGAAATCTTCAGGGCAGAATTGCAGGAGGCGACGAGGAGCGCCTCATCTTCTGAGCTCGGGCATTGCAACCGTCGGAAGACAGACCATCGGTCTGCTTGTGCTACCGCCTTGTTGCAACAGCAGTTGATAATGACTTGGGTGCAGTGATGTCCGTGGGAGGATTCCTTGCACACCGAGGCCTCTTCTCTTTCCTTGCGTTTGTGGAGGATGACCTCACGCAAGTCAGATGGGTCAAAAATGACCATATTTGCTCCCAGGATTTTGGGAGACTTTTGGGAACCACTCTGTCCGTTTACCGTCGGGGGCTGGACTCGAGTGGTTCTGTACAACTTTCCATCAGAGGCCCGCATAACAGTATGTGGAGCGTTCGGATGGTCAGAGGTCGGGACATCGGACTGAGCTTGCCAAGCTCGTGCTGCCTTAGACTTCTTCACTCTAGTGCGTGAGGGCACATAGTAGGAAGAGTCTAGGTGGTGCTGCAGAGAGTCAGACATATTTTCTCGGGAGTGTGAGAGGTCAGGAATATAGGAGAGGCGATCGAAGACTGAGCCTGAGCCGCATGGAGCAGACAGCATGCGACTGGAATCAACGGTCTTCATGCGGCTGGCATGGGCTTTCTTCATGCGGTTGGAAGTCTCGGTCGCATAAGTCTTCTTCATGTAGCTGAAAATCTTGGCTGCATGGCTATTCTGTATCTGGCTGGCAGTTTTGGCCGCATGGACATCATGCATACGGCTGGCAATCTTGGCCGCATAAATGTTCAGCCTGCGGCTAGTGCCTTTGTTCGGATTCTTTCTGGAGCACATAGAATCACCCTTTGCCCCTACAAGTCCAGCGTTGTAGTGCTTTCCTCTCTCGGACTTGGGGACAGCAGAGTTTTCTATGGCTTGAAGTGGGGACGCATGAGAGTTGCCTTCGCCGTCTTGGGCAGCAGAGAGTACTCCGTCCATAGCTTGGGGAGGAGCGAATGATTTGGGTCTCCACTCCTTGCGGGCCTTCCTCGTGCGGGCTCGTCGCTGGATCGGGACAGCGCTCCCGTCGGAGAGCATTTCTTCAAACGTCTGTTGGTCGAACCGGGCGACCAGTATTTGTTGAGTGGAGCCAAGTTTGGCTGCGTCTGATTGCGTCATAAGCTCCTCAGCCGTAGAGAAGTTAGTTCCCAGCAGAGTCGCCATCGTGTTTGCCGTTGATTATAAAAGAATAGAACAGTTATATCGGAGGACTGGACTTTTACTTCACAATACAAACTCGCTCGTACAAAAAAAGTCTAGGGACGAAAACTTAGGTACAGCAATGTAAGTACAATTGTTTAGTTTTTCTGGGGGTGACGATAGAGGCTCGGAAAAGCGACGGCCGCTCTGCCTTACTCCTTGGACGATCAGACGTAGCCTTGGCTCTGGTGAAGAAATGCTCTTGAACGTGTGGGAGACTCCCTTGCGCCCTCTGTTGCTGGATCTTTGAATGTCTCTGTAGTGCTCTCTCACTTTTTTGCCCTGCTCTCTTCTCTTTCTCTCTCATCTTCTGCTCTGCCCTTCCTGCAAGGGAATGGCACCTTACTATTTATAAGAATGGGGTGTGCTCATTAGGGTTTGCCAATGATTGCCCTCCTTCAGAAGTCGGCGGTTAAGGGTCACTTAATCTGGGCCATTCATCTTGAATATAATAAATTTGAGCAATTAATGTGATTGCATCAAATCTCTGTGGGCAATAAATGTTGATTGCCATGAATATTCATGATTTGTGATAGCCTGCCATGTGTCCAATTTGCTTGATTTGATTTGATCTGGGCAATTATGACGATCGCAACAAATCTAATTTTGTTGGGATTTATTAGCACCCATAGTTCCAGGGACGATAAGACTGCCACGTGTCTCAATTGCCGCGGAGAGCGCCACGTGTCTCAATTGGATCGTCCTTGCAGAGCCGTATATGGGTGGTCCTTGAAGCATACAGCCGCATGAGGATGGGCAGCCGCATGAAGATGAGCAGCCGCAGGGGGATGGGTCAGCCGCATGGAGATGGGCAACCGCATGGGGATAGGCAGCCGCATGCAGATGGGCAGCCGCATGGGGGTAAGCAGTCGCATGCAGATGGGCAGCCGTATTGGGATAGACAGCTGCATGCAGATAGGTAGTCGCATGGGGATAGACAGCCGCATGGGGATAGACAGCCGCATGCAGATGGGTAGCCGCATAAATGCAGCGGCCGCATAGAGTGGCCTCGGGACTTGGTAGATTTTGCCTGCTGTAAGGAGATTTTCTCCTCTCTCCCAGGATCACGCCATCATGTCAGAGTCATTATTACGTCCTTATGTCAGAGCTGTCATAGCTATTTATTTGTCAGAGCAGCCGTCAGGGCATTAAATGCAGCCTAATATAGAGAAGAGCTGTTGAAGGCCACGTAGCTTCTTTTCTGAGCCGCATGGATCCTTGAGCCGCATGGACTCCTGAGCCGCATGGACTTCTGAGCCGCATAGGAATCCTGAGTCGCATGGGGATCCTGAGCCGCATGGGGATCCTTCTGTCGGAGCCGCATAGGCCTTTCTTTATTCTTTTCCATGCTTCTACAGCACGTGCTTGAAAAAGAATCCAGCAAAGATAGAAGCCAATTCGATCGTCGCTTTGTGATATGGGATGTGATCTTCGTGACGAACTTCATAATCCCCTCGGACCTGACTAACTATTAGCTAAGAATCGTCGTAAGCTTCCAGATAGTCAACTCGCTGTTGTTTTGGCAATTGAAGGCCGATCAATAGGGCGCTATATTCGACCACGTTATTAGTGCAAGGTTCCACGAGAGAGTATGCACAGTGTATAACTAGATGGTCGGGTGACACAAGCACGATGCCTACTCCGGCTACAATATTTCCTTTAGGTCATGTTCTTGACGCACCGTCAAAGAACATTCGCCAAATAGGGATTTCCTCAGTTGCAGTGTTAGACTCAACCACTTCATCCGGGATTTCATCGTAGAGTTTGGAAGATTTTGGTACCGGATGATCTGCTAAAAAATTAGCTAATGCTTGGCCTTTTACTGCCTTCTGAGGGACGAACAGCATATCGTATGGAGTCAATAGCATTGCCCATGTAGCTAAACAGGAATTAAGAGAACCCAGTTTAGTCATGAGTATTCTGAGAGGATTGACTTTAGATATGTTGTGGATAGTCTGTCCAGATACATAGTGACGTGTCTTCTGGATAGCAAATACCAATACGAGACATTTCTTTTCTATAGGTGTATCTGTGTTCGGCATTGACCATCGTGTGGCGGAGATAATAGATGGCCTGTTCATGGCCGCCTTCATTCTTCTGAGCTATTACGGCCCCAAGAGAATGATCCATAACACGAACAAATAATAAGAAAGGCTTTCCAACTATCGGAGCCACCAACACTGGGGGGCTTGTGAGATACTTCTTGATGTCGTCAAATGTGCGCTGATATTGTTCAGTCCATACGAAAGATACTCCTTTCTTTATGAGTTGAGTAAATGGTTGACACCTTCCAGAAAGATTTGAAATGAATCGTCTGATGTAGGCTAACCTTCCTTGAAGTCTGTGTAGCTCTTTGAGATTTCTTGGAGGATGCATATCGAGGATAGCTTTCACTTTCTCTGGGTCAAGATGTATACCCTTTGAAATGATAACAAAACTAAGAAACTTGCCGCTGGAGACTCCTAGAAAAGACTTGATTGGATTCATCTTGAGTTGGTGTGTACGCATTAGTCCGAATACGTTCTCAAATCTTGGAGGTGGTCGCCCTGAGACAACTTTTAACTGCGATATTATCTGCATAGCATTCCACTGTTTTGCGTAAATGATCGCAAAAATTGTGTTCATAGCTTGCTGGTATGTCGCACCCGCATTTTTTAATCCGAAGGGCATCACCGTATAGCAGTATACCCCCAACAGTGTTCGAAAAGATGTGTGTTTCTCATCATAGGGGAACATTTTTATCTGGTTGTAGCCTAAGAACCCATACATGAAGGACATCCGCTCGAAGCTACAAGTATTGATGATCATTACGTCGGTGATCGGTAGAGGGAACTCTTCTCTTGGGCATGCAGAGTTCAAATCACAGTAATCGATACAGACTTGAACTTTATCGTTCTTTTTCATGACCGGAACAATGTTGGCAACCCAGTCAGGGTGTTGTTCTTCGCGAATGAACCCACTTCAGATAAGCTTTTTGACTTCAGTTTCGATGGCCTCCATGATATCTGGTCGGAACCGTCGTTGATGCTGCTTCACTGGCTTAGCTTTAGACGAGATATTTAGGCAGTGCATAGCAACTTTAGCGTCTAAGCCTGGCATATCTTCATAGCTCCATGCAAATACGTCAATGTATTATCTTATAAGCTGTATAAGAGATTGTCGTTCTTCACCAGACAGACTTTTGCTGATAAAGATTGGTTTAAGAGATGATTCATCTCCTAAATTAACTTGGACGACTTCGTCTTCAGTAGGTGGTTCACGTTGTGTGAAACGTAACTCCCGTCTGGTGTCCATCTTTTGAGCCTATTGTTCGAGCTCGATTGATTGGACATCTGCAATTTGGTTAACTGACACCATGTTGACAAAAAAAGTTGCTTTGAGCATGTCTCCAATGCTGGAGTCTGAATCCCAGAGGCAGGAATCAGAAGAATGAGAACAATCTACTTCGATGTCTGATCCTTCAGGAGTTGTTGGAGGAGTAACATAACCCAAACCAACACCATTTCATTGATAATAGTTCTCGGGTTTGCCGGAAGGAGCGAAGTGACATATTTGTAATTGTCGCCCTTAACCATAGTTTAGTCCATGGTCGCTTTTTATATCATATCCCATGTTCTGGATGATATTCTTGGCCTGCCAACTATATCGGTAAAGTTGCATTTTTCCTGAATCATGGTCGGCTTTAGTGTTGTAATTGGGAGTAAAGTCCAGAACGAACTTTCTTTCGCCAATTTTTCAACCGAAGACTTCACCCTTCTTTCTAGCTGGAATGATGAAGTAGTGGATGTCTTCTAGCCAGACTTTTTCCCGCAGACGAGGCATCATGACCGGCATGCAGAGATGTGGTCATATTCCATGCTATAGGGCGTATAATGTATCTATGTACTGGTTTACAGATTGGCAGACATCAGAGTAATTCAAAGATAAACCTTTACTCAAAAAATATGCAAGTTCTTCAGGGATAACATCATCCACTGAAGGTACATTATTTTGAGTATTGATATACTCACTGAGGGGATCATTGTCCGAAACATGAGCCACAGACTTGGTCAAGTTCACCACGTAGGGTAACTAATCAGGAATGGGAGGACGGACTTCAGCAGGTTCCACCCGAGTCATTTTGCGGAGAGTGATGGTCAATGGTTACAATATCAGGATTCTTCTTTTTTACTCGGATTGTGAGAGTCTTTGGAGTACTACGTCCTTTGACTCGGATAACCAGGGGACCGTCACTGGCAGATGAATTAACTTTAGCTTCATCGTCAGCTTTGTTGCCGGCATCCTTGGAAGGCTGAGATAGATAAAGTACTGAATCTCCATAGTAGGCTTCAATACCCTTGAAAGGATCGACATCGGCAAACTCCGTCTTTACGATGCCATCACCGTTGACATACTTAAAGCACTGGTAAAGGGTAGAAGGAAAAATCATGTTCTCGTGTATCTAGGGACGTCCCAATAAGACGTTGTAGGACATATTGACATCGATTACATAGCAAGCAACCTCTGTTCGGAGATCACCAATCTGGCACTTGAGATGGATCTTGCCTAGCAGATGACTTCTTCTAGCATTGAAAGCCATGATAGTCATATTGGTTACAGACAGCTTGTGCAGAGGGATCCCTAGAATCTAGAGTAAACTTCTAGGGATGATGCTGAGGGAGGAACCTGGATCGATATGCATCCGATCCACCTTAATCACCCTGATATATCCTGTATAGTATAGAGGTCTATCATGATGATTGTTTTTTAGTAGCATATCCTCTTGCAAAAAGGTGATGTTGGGCACCACTTCCATAGTACTATGGCAGTGAGGACAAGAAACTGGATCTTCAACGAGAGCTTTGACTTTAGCGAGATAAGAGTCGGCATGTAGTAATGCCTTACTTAAAGCTTTACGCGTCTCTTTAGAGAGTCGCAGTAGATCGAACAAAGACAATTTGGCAGGAGTATTGGCTAGTTATGCCAGTATGTCAAAGTTGTAAGGCCGATCCATGCCTTCGGGAGTTGGTGCCTTCAGAGACTTGTCAAATCGTGTCTCCATCTGCTTAGCTTTTACGGTAGTTGAGGACTTAGATGGACCAGCTTCTGAATTTGTGGAGGTAGCAGGTGCTTGAGAAGGCACTACGTCTTCTTGTGCGGGGTCATAAGTCCATAGGTAAGTCTTCCCGAATCGCGTCTCGCCAGATAGAACTTCGTAAATGGAAGAAGACACCATATGGCATGACTTGTATTTCTTGCCCCTCTTTGCTTTGGAAGACGCCACCCCGTGCATCATTTCTTGCACAAGGTCTGGATGGACCCATATAATCTCACCATGTTTTGTCGTGCAGCACCAACGTTGATGTTGAGTCATAAGCTGGCGGTAGGTTGACAACTTCCATTACTGCCTTGGGGATCGGGACTATGCCATCTGGGACTTCTATGGGAGGAAAGTCACCAAATTGAAGAGAGATCATGTTAGAAGATACGACCTTGTCTTCAGCTTCGAGGTTGATAACTTGGTTGTCGGTAAGCTGTTGTATCTTCTTCTTCAGGATGATGCAATCGTCGGTAGAATGGTACACATACTGGTGATAAAGATAGTGTAATGACCCGCTCCGCCCTAGCGGAACGTCGATTCAAACGGTAAGTGCAACGACTCATACGAGCCGTCGACCCGAAGAGTTGGAATCGACCTGATGAAGAATCGATGCAAGGCTTACATTGGCCCATCAAAGATGAATCCCGACTTAGACTTTCAAAGGCGCGCTCGGAGTATCGCTCGGCCGATACGAACATCCCTAAGGTGGGTGGCTTCGATGAACCCGTCTTTGCTTAGCCTAGATACATTACAATACGGACACTATTGCTAGAATCGCTAGGCGATAACACCGTGCTTGTATAGAATATGGAAAGGAACTTGGAAAATGTGAACTCTCGCACCGCACTCCACGCTCGTGCTAAGGCACAGGCTTACGTATCAAGTTTCCTATGCGTTCAACAATGAAACAATGAATGGTTTACAACAATAAAATGGAAGACTATCGACATAGTCGTTCCAAGTAGAGTATAGCAACATTGAAAGACTTCGGGACTGATGGATCGCCAAGACGACTCCCGTACGGGGAGTTACATAATGTTTGAATGAAAGAATGAACAAATAAGTGAATGAATGAATGTGTGAATGAATCAATGAACGAACGGACAAGTGAAAAGAAAGAAAAGAAGGAATGAATAAAAGATAAGAAAGAAAGAAATGATTAGCGACAGGTATGACGGGCACGTGCAACGGGGCTCGCTACCCGCGCTGCACGGACGCCAACCTGGTCGATAACGCATTATGGCTAAGGGTTAGCCTACGGTTCGGAGACAGCCGTTGAGTTAAAATGACAAACAATACGAAATGGTCGTGGACAATCCCCTCGTATGCGGGAGGTGGGAGGAATAAGGGATTTTCAGCGGCACGGTCAAAGGGGGGATGTGGCCGGTCCGGACGGAAATCAAAGGGGCTTACGGGCTCACGTGGGTGCGGGCTTGGCCATCCAGGAGACGTAAGTGCGGGGTATTTCGAAAGACTATCAGGGTGTTCCAGCCGCACACTATGATAGGTGAGAAATTACCAAGGGAGAAAATGGTCCAAAATGGCTTGTGGTGCCAGCGACCAGTGCATATAGATTAAGTGGGCTTTGCTAGTGGTCCACGTGCAAGTCCTTGCATTGAAACAAGTAGTCGAAGTTAACTAAATGAAGTGCCTTCCGAACAGGCTTGAAATGTAACACACCAAAGGATAAAGAGTACTCCGTGCAATTACGTTAGAAAACTACGTCGCACTAGATTTCAAGGCAAGGACACGCCCTCGATACTGAATGTTTACGAGAATCAAGATAAGTTGCTATATATGAATTGTTGACTAACTTGGTTTACTTTGGACAGGGAAGGCCGGACGATAAGTATGGGTAAGTTGTGCATGTATTTCCATACGACACTTGAATTCGGCAACACGAGATAGGTTATGAAATATGCCATGAAACTGACCCTAAGGAAAGATTAGAAAGACAATGAATGATAGACGGTGCATAGAAGTAAATCGAACGTGTTTGGTAATGATAGCTTTGTGGGCAAGCTAGCCTCCCCACCAGTGCATAACAATGTACTGATAACCCCACAGATTGCTTGTAGGAAGTAGAAGACGTCAGCGGGTGCGGAGCTTCCCTCGAACGTGCTAAGTCGCGGAGCTAACTCTGGAGCCTTGGGGCGTTGCAAGGAGCTGAAGCACCATATACAGGACATAATGTATCGGAACATCGCCATGAATCATTCTATCTTGTAAGCCACTTGGCACGCCTTTTATGTTTCAGAGAGAGAGAGCTTGAGCGATTTGTAATCTCGGCCTAGCGCCGCTTGTAAACTTCTTGAATGTCAATAAAGAGTTTGAATTCGCTTCAATTTGTGTTCATTTACTTTCCGCTGCAAATGGGAACACACTGTGCGACTCTGTGGCCTAGCTCGAATCGGTCGTTTCCGGACATAGCCTTGCACGGGCGCAACCTAGGCCCGTGCGGCATCACGCCTTAGCGAGGACGATCCCTCCTGTGGGAGCGGGGCGTGGCAGATTGGTATTTGAGCGCGGCTTTACGTCCTTGGACTTCATTTCGATTCTCTCAGTTTTGAAAGCTCGTTGAAACAAAAGAAGTATACGCTCTCTCTCGTTGTGCCTCGGGATGTTCCATACAATAAGTCTAAGATTTTCAAACGCTCGTACAAGTACTCGGTTGAACGGGATCGATTGGCAAAGGCCTTTGTGCTGAACCACGACGTACTTGAGTTGGAAGGAACATATGCTAAGAGTTAGCAAATGCAAGACGCGCTTGAATAACCTTACGCTGACAATAGCGAACGAGTACACGAGACCGAAGTATAGTTCGAACGGGATGGTTATGCACGCAGCCTTTTGGCTAAGTTGTGCCGAGTATCACGCACCTAGACCTTCTGGTGCGAACGAGTTTCCGAACGAGATCGACTATCGCTCGGACGAGAATAAGTGAGACTTAGAACGTATGTTGATAGAGACGCTACTTGACCTACGTTAAAACGAACGTGGGAAATGGTTCTTAGACTTTGAGGAACGGGCGAACGTGCAATTGAATATATATCGATTGGGAATCAAATGACCTTTTGAGAAATTGTAGAATGACTTGACCCCGAGTGGTGTATGTGATAGCTTCGAAGAAGAATAAGAGTGAGTGTCGACGGCTAGTCGAGTGGCTCGAACCCTGAGTGGTGTATGGAGGTTATAGAAATTGTTCGAGCAAAACTTAAGGATTTACGGATAGAACGAGTATCTCGATAAGAGATGATATTGCGCAACGCCTTAGAATGAGTAACGCTTAGTTGGTTTACTTCGACAGTCTCAAACGAGATATCGTTCGGATAAATTAAGAATGCGTAGTGCGGATTATGAAACAAGTTGAATGGAGAGTCGAAAAGATGAAATAAATGGAGGTCCTGGTCGAGGAAAACGTAGTGGATCGTGCATGCGATTTTGAATTTAGTCGAATGGATTGAAACTTGAGTTAAGGTGAAATACTCATGGACGAGATCGAAGATAGCACGATCGGAAGATAGCGTGCATAGGAAACATTGATTTGGAGATACGAGAATGACTAAGGATTTAGAATGGATGTTGCTTCATGACGAGTTAGCACGAGACAATTTGAATTGAGGAAATTAAGTTGCACGACTCGAAATTCGTTGCAAAAGGAAGATCGTCAGTTTATGTACATCATCGATGGTATTGAGACGTATAAAAGATCGATGTACGATAACTCGGGGGTACTCCGATTCGACGAATGATGATCGTGTTAGAAGTTATTGTTTTGAAGGATTCTATATTGGAGATATGTTTGGAATGAAGAAGAGAAGTGACTTGATGGTTCTGTGATAACCACAACGACAACAATCTTGTCTTGCGCGAGCACAACTCCAGCCTGGTACATGCGTCACGTCGGATTTGGGACGATCGTTCCGCATGAGCATTGGCATGGTGATTCATGTCCAGCGGGAATGATCGAACTCAGAATATCATGACATGGCAATTTTGATTGCTTCGACTTGTGGTTTGAAGCGATGGTAAATTCGAGGATTGTTAGGACTTACGATTGAAGAATAAGAAAAACTTGAGGATTGAGTAGACCCAATCCGCGTATCGAAAATGAGTAAGTCTAGACTCAACGCAAGAGTTACGTCCCGATGAGGACGATTATTCTACGGGAATGTTGACATGGTGATTCATGTCCGCCGTGGATAATCAGACTTACGTGAGATCGGGGCACGACATATTGCAAGGCTAGACGACCTTGTGATCGACTACGTAAATTGGATAGGTGGATTGTATCAAACATACTTGAAGAGATAGGCTACGATAATTGTTATTGCGGACGCTCGATATTAACATGGCAAGGATTGGATTGAGGACAACCTATCGTCGGATGACTTTCCTGAACGAGCTCGAACTTGGAGCGGAGAATGTGTTGATGCGAATAGGGTGAACGCTGCTTGATGTTTATAAATTTGAGCAAAACGAACTTGGGTAGAAACTCCCGTACAAACGAACAAATGGTTTGACCATAGGATTTGGGGCGAGCTTCGTGCAGCGGCCTTGCACGATAAGCCACAGACTTGACTTGTAACTATGACCCTGTGAGATGACCTAGCGGATAGGCGGACGACCCTATGCCGAGTGATTGAACTTGTGCGATTGACCTTACAGTATCGTCTGGACGGACGATAGACTTGGGGCAGCAAGACTTAGAGTAGGACGGAGAACAGGGAGTGTGCATGAACGACGATGAGATTGGCCCCAAACAAAACAAATGATAGGAAGGGATGATGCGCAAGTAAAGTTGGGATAACGAATTGAATCATTGATAAGAAGACGTACTCGATGATAGTGCAATACTTGGCCTTGAATCGGACGGAAGGTACTTAATACTTGGTCGACTCCGCTAAGAAGAAGAAATCGTATTGATTTCATAGACAAGAATGCTTGAGAAACGAATCGGATCATCTCGAGGATCAAGATAAACGATAGTGAAATGCACGCGAGTTCGATTTAAATCAAAGTTAGTGAAACGATCGGTAAATCAAAACTATCACGAGTAGCTTGTTCGACTTCGTTAATCGGTAAGCTTGGTTGAAATGTACGTATTCGGGGGACGCCTTGAATATGTGCATTGTTCCCACTCAGCGATATGATGAACTCGAATGCAGCTGCAAGTGGGTGTTGAGATGCACATAAACGAAAGTGAGTTTGCCTCAGGTTACGACTCTCGAGTTAGATAAATATAACGCACCTTATGCGACCATTTCAGTCCCATGACACGAAGAAATAGCAACCAAGTCGAAGAAACACAACAATTAAATAAGTACCATCAACTCTAAAATGAGCGATAAAGTCATTCGGTAGGGATTGTCTAAGATACGCACACGACATGAGTTAGGAAACGGTAGGATGATCTGCACTCAGGAAGTCTCGAGGACGAGACTTGTTTTAAGTGGTGTATTATGTAATGACCCGCTCTGCCCTAGCGGAACGCCGATTCAAACGGTAAGTGTAACGACTCAAACGAGCCGTCGACCCGAAGAGTTGGCATCGACCTGATGAAGAATCGATGCAAGGCTTACATTGGCCCGTCAAAGATGAATCCCAACTTAGACTTTCAAAGGCGCACTCAGAGTATCGCTCGACCGATGCGAACATCGCTAAGGTGGGTGGCTCCGATGAACCCGTCTTTTCTTAGCCTAGACACATAACAATACGGACATTATTGCTAGAATCGCTAGGCGATAACACCGTGCATGCTAATAAATGACTCAACGCACCTAGCTAAGGGAATAATCCTATCTTGTATGCTTGTATAGAATATGGAAAGGAACTTAGAAAATGTGAACTCTCGCACCGCACTCCACGCTCGTGCTAAGGCACAGGCTTACGTATCCAGTTCCCTATGCGTTCAACAATGAAATAATGAATGGTTTACAACAATAAAATGGAAGTCTATCGCCATAGTTGTTCCGAGTAGAGTATAGCAACATTGAAAGACTTCGGGACTGATGGATCGCCAAGGCAACTCCCGCACGGGGAGTTGCATAATATATGAATGAAAGAATGAACAAATAAGTGAATGAATGAATGTGTGAATGAATCAATGAACGAACGAACAAGTGAAAAGAAAGAAAAGAAGGAATGAATAAAAGATAAGAAAGAAAGGAATGGTTAGCGACAGGTATGACGGGCACGTGCAATGGGGTTCGCTACCCGTGCTGAACGGACGCCAACCTGGTTGATAACGCATTATAGCTAAGGATTAGCCTACGGCTCGGAGACAGCCGTTGAGTTAAAATGACAAACAATACGAAATGGTCGTGGACAATCCCCTCGTATACGGGAGGTGGGAGGAATAAGGGATTTCCAGCGGCACGGTCAAAGCGGGGACGTTGCCGGTCCAGACAGAAATCAAAGGGGCTTACGGGCTCACGTGGGTGCGGGATTGGCCACCCAGGAGACGTAAGTGCGGGGTATTTCAAAAAACTATCAGGGTGTTCCAGCCACACACTATGATAGGTGAGAAATTACCAAGGGAGAAAAGGGTCCAAAATGGCTTGTGGTGCCAGTGACCGGTGCATATAGATTAAGTGGGCTTTGCTAGTGGCAATCCACGTACAAGTCCTTGCATTGAAACAAGTAGTCTAAGTTAACTAAATGAAGTGCCTTCCGAACAGGCTTGAAATGTAACACACCAAAGGATAAAGAGTACTCCGTGCAATTACGTTAGAAAACTACGTCGCACTAGATTCCGAGGCAAGGATACGCCCTCGACACTGAATGTTTACGAGAATTACGATAAGTTGCTATATATGAATTGTTGACTAACTTGGTTTACTTTGGACAGGGAAGGCCGGACGGTAAGTATGGGTAAGTTGTGCATGTATTTCCATGTGACACTTGAATTCGACAACACGAGATAGGTTATGAAATATGCCATAAAACTGACCCTACGGAAAGATTAGAAAGATAATGAATGATAGACGGTGCACAAAAGTAAATCGAACGTGTTTGGTAATGATAGCATTGTGGGCGAGCTAGCCTCCCCACCAGTGCATAACAATGTACTGATAACCCCACAGATTGCTTGCAGGAAGCAGGAGACGTCAGCGGTTGCGGAGCTTCCCTCGAACGTGCTAAGGCGTGGAGCTAACTCTGAGCCTTGGGGCGTTGCAAGGAGCTGAAGCACCATATACCGGACATAATGTATCGGACCATCGCCATGAATCATTCCATCTTGTAAGCCACTTGGCACACCTTTTATGTTTCAGAGAGATAGAGAGAGCTTGAGCGATTTGTAATCTCGGCCTAGCACCGCTTGTAAACTTCTTGAATGTCAATAAAGAGTTTGAATTCGCTTCAATTTGTGTTCATTTACTTTTCGCTGCAAATGGGAACACTCTGTGCGACTCTGTGGCCTAGCTCGAATCGGCCGTTTTCGGACATAGCCTTGCACGGGCGCAACCTAGGCCCGTGCGGCATCATGCCTTAGCGAGGACGATCGCTCCTGCGGGAGCGGGGCGTGACAGACAGTACTTGGGATCGTTGAGTTGGTTTGCCTCCGTAGGATGCCGTGGTGGAGGCAATGTCAGTTTATTACCCTTCATCAATGTGTGAAAAATGGTAATAACATCTTCTTCGTCAAAGGAGAAAGTATCCTTGGATTTGTCAGAAGTGCTCTAAGAATTGGAAGCTCCCTTGGAAGTGTCGACCTTCAAGACTTCTTTCCCTTTACCCCCACGGATAGGGATAGTTTAGGGGTGCTTTCTTTTGTCTTCAGATTTGGGTGTCTTCAACCCCAGTAATTCCAGATTAGGAACATCATTCTCAGCAGCATCAACAGTCCCGATGAAAGCGGACCATGTATCAGACTTATGTATACCCATACAGAACTTCACTGTAGGAAGAAAGTTATGTCGACAAGTATCCATAAGCACTGAGTCTGGTATACCGAACGGCATCTTCAATGCTAGTCGCCTGAAGCGTTCGATGAAAGCAATAACAAACTCACTCATCCTTTGCTTGGTCTCGATGAGGGTGGACATACTAACATGCATGCCGCTCTCATAAAACCTGTTGATGAATAACCTCTCCAAGTCTTTAAAGGAGTTAATGCAACCGTCAGGCAGACTGCAGAATCATTCAAAAGCTACATCCTGCAAGGTGCTGATAAATAACTTTGACAAGAACGCATCGTCTCTTGGTAAATGCAGACTCTGTGTGTTGAAGTATGTCATGTGTTGGCGAGGAGAAGTCATCCCGTCAAACGAATTTAGCGTCAATGGCTTGTAGTTAGGAGCGCAAGTAGCATTCTCCCATTCAGGAGGATAAGGTTGAGATATCCCCATCTTTTGAAGCTCGTCTTTGTGTGAGATGGTATCGAGATGGGCCATAGGGGAATCAATTGCATCCTGCTGATTGAGAAGATGTTGAGAAACGGCTGCTGTATGATTGTCAACTATCGTTGGCGAAGGACCACCCCCAGTATTTATGGGATTTGGAGGAGGCACAACGGAATGATACTCCTTTTGTAGTAAAAGAGGGTTGTTGCTATTAGCCGGACTAGCGTGTGCTGAGACGTTTGGTTGAGGTGGAGGAATAGCCCCAACAGTTTGGACTGCCATGATACGGGTAAGCATATCAGTGATCTTAGAAAATGCCATTTCAAGACTCTATAGCCGCTTGTTGGTCTGATCACTGACTTCTTCATGTCTCTCTCCATCCGCCATGTACGCAGATAGCATGCAAGGATGAATAGAGGAGACAGTACAACTGGTGTCGATACTTTCTGTCTCTGAGTTGAAAAGGCCCTCATCTTCAGGCAGGGGAGATAGATAGTCCCCATCAGACTCGAAGAGATCATCATCATCTGGAAGGCTACCCCCGGTATGAAGGTCGTCTGCTTCAAATTCTGAAGGAATGCTACCCCCAACTGAGGGAACATCACCCCCATCTTGAACGTCCTCGCCATATATAAGGAATCTCGTCCTTGACCGAGTACCCATATAGACTCCTTCAGATGTAACAGCTCGCTGGCTGTTTGTTGGTATACTTCTTCTTCTTCTTCTTTTCGCAGAACTAAGAGAAAATGTTGGGTTGGTGGTCCACCTTCTTTGATTGGGGCTTCCATAAGGAGGACCCCATGAAGCCATGTTGGATGAAACATATGACATCTTTTCATCATCAGAGCACTGCAGTCGTCGAAACACAGACTGCCTCGGCGGTACCTTCGTTGCTTTGGAGCAGCAACAGTTGATGACAATACTAGTGCACGGAGGCACCCCATGAGTTGTAATATCCTCTCTCGCTTTACGCTTATGATTTATCATATCGCATAGATCGGCCGAAGGGAGTTTTACCTTAAAACCCATGTCACATGCATCGTCGAGCTTTGTATATGGGTTTGTAAGGGAAGTTGGCACATCCGAACTTAGTTCATGTGCGGGGGCAACCCCCACATCTAAGTTCCATAATGACCTTGAAGACAGCCCCGTGCTATACGCGTTAGGGCCTGTCATTTTGCTGTGGACGCATAGACCCTGTGGCATGCCTTTGGGCACATACTTTTCTGAAGTCCTGGCAGCATGCCAAGTTCTCCTGGATGTAGGCGCATAGAATAGGTCATCAGAGCTTGGGCGTATGGCCCTGGGCGCATAGCCTATTGAAGACAGAAATCCTCTGGCCAGAATTATGCGCCCACATACTGCCTTGGACGCATAGCTCTGGGCGCATGCTTTGGAAAACAACGCTATTTTTTTCCAGTTTTGCCTTCTTCGTTTGCGAGCCTCGCTGAGTTTGCCCAGAGCGTCGAACACTTTGATTATTGGCATCCTAGTGTTTTTCTTTGCCAAGTTTCGATTGTTGAACACTCTGTTGTTGATTGCACAAGAGGGAAGTCGCTGGGCTAGTAGAGCCCGGAAAGGTATGCGCCTTCTTCGCATTGGGAGCTCCTGTAGAAAGATTAAGTGCCCCCATGACAGAGTTCGCCTTCGGTTGCATATCATCTATGACACTGGCAGGATATGCAATACGAGCCTTCGGAAGCTAAGCTTTGTGAGACTTGTTTCGCTTCACTGATTTTGAGGGAGTAGGGCCATCCCTCGAGAGTTTCTCTTCGAACGGCTGTTGTTCGAACTTCCCAATCAACATCTTCTGAGTGCTCCCCACTTTATCGGTATCGGATTACGTCACCACCATCTCGTCAGAGGAAAAGGTAGTCCCACAGAGTCGCCATTTTTGTGGACACACAAAAAGAAGAAGAAGAAGGATTGCCTTTTCTTATTGGCGCAAGGTACCACAAATCGAGTACGCCTGAGAGATCCTGTACTGAGAATCCCCGAGTACAAAAAGAATTCTGGGAAATAGAACGATGGAGATCGAGCAGCAGTTGCTCCTTTACTTCGTTGACACTCCGATTTACAAAAGTGGGAGAAAACCTAACAAAATTGCTAACTCTCGGCTCACTGGCAAGAAGGGCAGCAATTTGGCTCTTGAAATGGTCTCCGTTCTGTCCTTTTGAAGAGGCATGTGACCTCTCTTTATAGTTATTTTGCTCTGAAATGACTATTATGCGCACACAGAGGGAAAATACACTAATTTCCCTGTAGGCGCATAGTCTTTCTTTGGTCTAATAGAGTGTAGGCGCATGAAGACTGGATGATCATGGATAGATCGTGGGGTTGATCATGGGTAGTTCGTGGATGTTGATCGGGTTGTAGGGTTGTTTCTGCCTTGGGTGCATAGTGTTGGGAGCAAACTATGCGCCCACACTTGGGCACATATTTCTACTGTATGGAGAAAAATATTGTGGGCGCATAGCCCCTTTGGCCATGTGGGCGCATAACAGTTTCTGACTTGGGCGCATAACTGTTTTTAGACTTGGGCGCATAGCAGCTTATGTCTTGGGCGTATAATGCTAAAATTTTCATGCTTCTACAGCCGACGCCGGATCCAGGCGGCGGTGGCCGCTGCAGTCAGGGTCTCGGCGTGGTGGCCGACTCTGATGGTCGCGAGGGCTCGCCGCTCCAGCGGTACAGAGATGGATGAGCACTGGCGGCAAGCGCAGTTGCCGGTCGGAGAGGATCGGGAATAGGTTTAGAGAAGATGGTCGCGGGCTGCGACGGCTGTGTCACGGTCGTCGGGTAATACGGAGGAGGCGCACGCCAGACCTAGCCGAAGGTGGAGGCTCGGTCCAGATCATCGGCGCGACAAGGGCGCGGTAAAGATGCTGGCTCTCACCCGTTGGCGGAGAATCCGGAGTCGTCGGCGAGACACGAAGGTTAGGGGAGTGTGCTCGAGCGGATCTGAAGGAGGAGGAGTGCAAAGTTCGTTGGCTCCGGCACGCAGGTAAGTACGGCGGTGTGATGATTTTATTTTATTTCTCTTTTAGGGCTTTGGTTGGGGATGACGGAGTGACTGGGAGAATGGAATGGGCTGTCGTGCCGTTGGCCACATCGGTGTTGTGGCTGTGATGAGGAGGTGGTTCTGGTGGAGTGTGGATGGTGGCGATTGGCCGTAGGAGTTTGCTTGAGTTGCCGGTAGTTAGGCGGGGGTCTTTGGCTGGGGACGGCAATCGGCTATCGGAATGTATTGGGGTGATGTCGGTTGCGGGTGGTCTGGCGTGGTTTGTCGGGGTTAGGTTTTGGAAGGGGATGGATCTTGGAATATGCTAGGGTTTTTCCTATTTGGTTGTACGTGTCGGGGTTGTCGAAACGGAGGAATATTGTATATGTAAAATATGGAATAAAAGACTTGTGGAGTTATTTTTGGAAAAGAACGAAGAGGAGCTCTCCTTATATAGGAGGTGGACTCCTTAGTTGGATAAGGATTAGAAATGTTTTAAACCCTTTTAGATATTCCACATATTAATTTAAATGGACTATTTCAATAAAATCCAATTCTTATTCAATTTAAATCAAAGTACATTCAAATCCAAACTAATTTAGATAAGTCACGTTTTTAAATCAAACTTATTTAAATCAAATCAACAAAATCTAATCAAAGTTTAATTTGCCACTATAATTCCAAAATATCTTTTCTAAAATAATTATAATAAATGATTTCGAAAATCCTAATAATTATTTAACTATTTGGAATATCTTTTTAATAATTTAGATAATAATAAAATTATAATAAAATTATAATTTAGAAATTCACAATATATACATGAATGTACTCGCGTTTTCATAAAACATACATATTATCATTCTAAAATTAATAACCTTTAAATATAAAATTTGATTTATTTTCGGCAAAAAAAATTTATATCTAAAAAATATTTATCTATAAGTATTTTATAAAACAAAGCCGTTTATTTCTATATTTATTAAAACATATAATAAAACTTTTATATAAAATAAGTATCTCGTACCTACGTATTCATACTCGACGTACGGATACCAAAATTAAGAATGATCAATACCGAAATAAAAATTTTTTTAAAATCGTAGTGAAATTTATGGGGGTTTACACCAGCTGCTTAAAAAGATATCCTATTCTTGAGTCCCAGTTGGCCCAAGGATGAATAACAGATATACGAATTCATGTTCATATTACCTCTAATTTCTGCTATCTACATTAATGACTCGTTACGTCCATATTACCTTATGTTGTCTCAGGAATGACAATATATCAAGTTATATTTTGTATTTCCATATTAATTCTGAACAAATATAATAAGTATTGTTATTTTCGAGAGAGATGTCACGTCCAGTACCTTTGAACATATTTCTTATTCCTATCTATTGCTTGTGTTCATACAGATACGTAATAAGTAATAGGGCCACAAAACATCATCATTTTCATTCCATACAATATCATGCAAATTAATTACATTCATCAAAAATATTCAAAACGAAAGGTTATTACAATCAGATAACTTTACTTTGAAGGCTGAGTAGTAAGATCAATAGTGAGCTTCTTCAAAGATTCAGCTCGTTCTGCCTGGTAGAAATTACCCTTGACCTGGCCAGGTTTCTCTGAGTCTCTGGTTCAAAAGGTTGCAATGAAGTAACTTGACGTTCAACTTTTGCACCCTGAACTCAGACAAATCATCTCGTTGCCTCATCAGATCATCCAGACGATTCGAAGCAGCTTGATACAATCCCAACGCTTCTTTCTCATGCTTCCTTGTTGCTGTAACTACTATACGAAGTTTAGCCATTTCAGCTTCCACTCTTGAAGGCGAGCTTGACCTTTACTTGCTTCCTTCTCTTTTTCAGCTACTTTAGTCTTGTAAAGTTCAATGGAAGTAGTAGCTTCAGTGATGTTTGCCTCAAGCTCTCCAGATCGTGTAGAGAAGGCAATTATAGAGTTATTCAAGGCGACTTGTCATGCTTCGTATTCACGAGCCATTGCCTCATATTCTGTGTCTACAAGTTTCTGGTTATTACCTCTCGTCAGATCCTGGTAAGATTTAATAGGCTCTTCCAGCTCATCCAGGACGTGCTCCAAGTAGTTGACTCTCCTAATATCACTGAGAGCACAGATGGCTTCAATTACAAAGGAAGCAGTTCTCCTTACTAATTCGTAAGGGTAGCTTTTCTCCAAGGCCATTTGAACCAGAGTACTCAAAGAAGTGAAGAAGGCGCTTGTATAAGTCTCGACAATGCTATTTCTCATTGTCGATATAGCAGGTGTTGCCACTTCACCCAGAACTCCTCCTTCTGCAGAAGATAGAGTGGTCACAGCTTGTATACTGGAAGATTTTAGTACAGGCATCCGGGAAGAGCTTCTTTCGGCAATACGAGTCCCCATGTCCAAAGAAGCCATGGTGGAGCTGAGGCTGAAAGCCGTAGATGTCAGCAGGGCTGCAACAATGGTCCCCATATGACCCTCTGCAATCAAAAGAAAGCAAAATCATCATATTATATAACATCAAAGGAGCAATGGTATATAAAGTCAAAAATTTACTTGAGTTCGGCAACACATATAGAGTCTCGCGAGGCGTGATGTCTCGTTCTGTAATGAGCCTTGACATGGTGTTCTTAGAGACGACCGCTTGGCTGCTCCCAGCTTTAAAACTACTTGACTTGAAATGGCTGCTTCCAGCCCCTGCTTCAACCTGGTCACCTGTGGTTGTTACCTCTGGCCCCTTTGTTTTTAAAAACACGTTCAATTGGGGTATGAATCCCCTAAGTATTAATCTCAGGGTTGTCATCACCCCCATCATTCTTGAGACCTTTAGCCAGGTCTTTATCCCCCTCAATATTGACATCTCCTTCGATGTCAACATCTTCATCATCACCTTCATCATCTAGGCTTTCATAGCCCTCGATATCAACATCAGAATTCTCACTACCTTGTGGTTCATCGAGATTCTGATTAAGGGTTTTGATAACCCTCATCTTCAATAGGGTATTCTTCACCTTCAGCAGCAATTTGGTCATCTTTGGTCGTCAAGTTTTTATCCTCTTGGACCACTGTTCGATCTTTATAAGTATCGTCAACAGGATCTTCTTCAATCAGCTCATCACCGAAGTCACAGTCGTCTAGTGCTTCTATCATCTCCTTGTCTTTTTGAGAGAGTACAGGAGTTTGGATCCTAGAGGAAGTTGGAACATCCAAAATGTCTTTTGAGGGTAATATCTCTTCAGGAGACTCGACCTCCAGAACATCATTAGTAGAGGACGGTAACATCACTCCCGCCATAGCAAGTGCAGTCACAGGAATAGTGATCCTTATAAATATTGGTTCCGAAATAGGGACTGAAAGAATATCCATTACAACAGCTGGAGCCGGATACTAGTTGTTGGGGCCTCTACAAATAGAAAATATGTACATCGATATGAATGACTAATGGTTGAGCTCTTGTTAAACCGAAAGGATAAGAATATAACCTTTTGGAGATAGTGGATCTAGTTGAGTAGACTACTCCGACACAGAGGGAGTCGGTGAGGATGCAATTTCTTGCTGCACAGCTCTGGTAACCAATAATTATCTTCTTGTCTTGCGTTGGAGCGGTACTGGAGGTGATCCCTCAGTTTTACAAGGGTAATCATGTACATTTGGCCCTTTACTAGCTCCTTCAGTAGCAACTCAACTGTCTTTTGGAATTAGAGAAGGGGTTGCCTCCATTCCAGCATAGAAGAGTCCCGATTCCATCTGTCATGTTTGGGATCGTGTCATCGACGCGGGTTGTTCAGTGATAATAATTACCTCTTTCTTTTCTTCCTCCGAACCTTAGGGGAAGAAGGAGGTTCAGCTGGGGTAGATTGGGTAGATGGTTCCCCAACTTATTATCTTTTGCTAGCCCCTTTTGTAGGAGTTTTCTCTTTTTGCTTCTTGAGGAAGATATCTAATGGATCATTCACCCCGTCATGGAGGCCTGACAAGTGTAGCTTCTAGAGGCTCATCAGCAGGAGCATTCTCCATAGCCTCTCTAAATTCTATGGTCGTCTTGGTCCCTACTCTCGACCGTCTGACACTAACAAAACTATCAGAAAAACTGAAGCCTTCAAAGAAGGTATTGGCCAAAATGTAGAAGTTTGCGTACGTATATTGTTGACACAAAATTACAGTCAACCATATATTGATACAATTGACAACATGATACTTGTAATATTTCAATACGACACATGAAGAATGAATTCGGTACAAGCCAGACGACAGCTCGTACCTGCAATACTTCACAGTTTGAGTCTGTATTTTACACTTTATTTGAGTCTAGACTTATGTAAACTGAGCTGTGCTGAGCATTTTCTCATCAAAAGTCACATTTGTAGACTCTTCCACAATTAATGAGCGTTTGTAGAACACTCTATACCCCTTGTTCTTGGCCGCATAGCCAAGGAAAATACCTATCGTCAGCTTTGGCATCAAATTTGCCTAAGTTGTCTTTGGTGTTAAGGATAAAACATCGACAACAAAAAACTCGAAAATATGAAACGTTTGGAGTTCTTCCAAAGCAAAGCTCATAGGGTGTTTTCTTCGTAATAGGACGAATAAGCACCCTATTTAAAATATGGCACGCTGTACTGACAGCTTCGGCCCAAAAATATTTCGGAAGAGAGAATTTATTTAACATGACTCTAGCCATATCGCCAAGAGTCCTATTCTTCCGCTCCATAACACCATTTTGTTGAGGAGTTCTTGGACAAGAAAACTCATGATTAAAACCATTTAAATCACAAAACTTTTCAAAATCACTATTTTCGTATTCGCCTCCACGATCACTTCGGATTCTAGTAATCATGTAGCCTTTTTCGTTTTGAACCTTTTTAGTAAATATTTTGAAAACAGAAATGGCATCACTTTTATTTGTTAGAAAGAAAATCCAAGTAAATCTAGAAAAGTCATCAACTATGACAAAAGCGTAGAGTTTTCCACCAAGACTGGCTACTCTACTAGGGCCAAATAAATCCATATGAAGTAATTGCAATGGTCTAGTAGTACTTACAGAGTTTATGGAATGAAATGAGGACTTGGTTGCCTTATTCAATTTACATTCGGCACATACCGTGTCCTTTTTGAATGTGATGTCGGGCAAGCCTCTGACTAGCTTCTTGGTTGATAGTCTGGATATAGTATCCATATTGGCATGACCAAGATGCTGGTGCCACAGTAACCTTTCATCCTTGTGAGCATAGAGACATCTTCTTGCACTGTTAGTATCTCTAGATAGATAGAAAATATAAATATTATCCTCTCTTATCCCTTCAAAAACAATGTCTCCTGTTGACCTATCATAAATAAAGCATTTATTTTGTCCAAAGTTAATATCATACCCATGATCAGCAAGATGACTTATGCTGAGCAGGTTATGCTTTAACTCGGTTACTAGGCAGACATCCTTTATTACAGGAGAATGAGGATGACCTATAGTACCATTTCCAATGATATACCCTTTAAGGTTGTTGCCGAAGGATACATACCCTTCCCCCTTCATCGATAGTGATGCGAAAAGATTTGCGTATCCCGTCATATGTCGCGAGCATCCACTATCGAGAATCCACTTACTCTTAGTTGAGGAGGGAAGGTCCACCTACATCAAGAGTAGATGTGACCTTTGGTACCCAAGTTCTTGAGGGTCCTGAAAAGTTAGTTTTTGGCAACCATGCATATATGTTTCTATCTATTAATCTCCTAACTCTATATTATGGTGAAATATGTCCATATAATCCACAATAAGTGCAAATAGCATTCCTATTTATGTTAGGAGCATGTTAATGATGTCTATATGTAGAGTGGTGTGGAGTAGCATGGTGATGATGTCTATATGTAGAGTGATGTGGAGTAGCATGGTGATGATGTCTATATGTAGAGTGATGTAGAGTATGATGATGATGTCTATATCCATAAGCAGTATGATGGTGATTTTATTTTTGTGGAACATAGTGATGATTGTATCTATGTGTAGCAAGGTGATTCTGTGTCATATGAGAATTATTTCTACGTGCATGTGGTTTGTGTGCTTTATGAAGGTGGGTGTACATATAAGCATGATTACGTGCTGCAGGTGGATGACGTGGTTGACTAGTATGAGTAGTGTCATGCTTTGTGTGTGTCTCATGTGATTGGATTTGAGGTTGAGCAACCTGTTTTCCTAATATAGTCTCTAATTTCTTAGAGACAGCATGCAGTTCATTAATCTTAGTATTAAAACCATAAATCTTAGTGATAGAGATCTTGTGTCTATTCTTTTCTTCAGCGATCTCAGTATTGAGTGCTGTGATCTCTTGTGTTTGCTTTTCTATACGTGCTTCGGCATCATGTAGGCTTAATTTAAGCTTAGACACCTCAGTTTGTGACTTTCCGTGGGTGAAGTGTCTCTACTATTATCAAGCAATGAAGAGAGTCTTTGAATCTCGACTTCATAACTTTTGATCTTTTCCTTGGCGTGTTTATATTTACTAATGACTTTCTTGTGGTCATTGAGTAAATCATTGAATGCATCGCCAAGTTCATCGAACGTGAAATCATCGAGAGTTTCGCTAGTTACCTTGTCGGATGTAGCCATTAGGCAAATATTAGCGGTGTCTTGAGGAGAGTCCTTTTCTTCCTCGGAGTCACTAGCTTCGCTTTCATGCCAAATGCTTGTGTTGGCATATTTCTTTGAGGAAGCTTTCTTGTATGGTTTCTCATATCGGTTGCTCTTCTTTGTGAATGGATAGTCTTTTCGGACGTGTCCAGTCTTCTTGCAACCGTAGCATGTTGGCTCTTCTTCGTCATCTTCTTGTGGTTCTTCTTTCTTCGATTGAAGCAAAAGAATTTTTTGAAGTTGCGGACAAGGAGAGCTTGATCTTCACCTTCCGAGTTGTCGTCATCCGTCTCTTCAGGATCAGCCCTTCGTCGGTGAGCTTTAAGGGCAATCTTCTTTGCCTTAGGAGCAGGTTCTTCGAAGTCTTTGAGGTCAAGCTCATGAGTCATCAGCTTTCCAATCAAAGTCTCCATGGATATAGTTGTGAGATCATTTCCTTCTATGATGGCTGTCACCTTAGGGTTCCAAATCTTTGGTAGCCCCCTAAGTATCTTGCGGATCTTCTACTAATTTGTATACTGTTTGCCGAGAGAAGACAAGGGGTTGATGATGTCGAGGAATCTTGTAATCATTTGTGTGATCGTCTTATTTGGCTTCATCTTGAAACCCTCATATTCTTGAGTGAGACGACTTATTTTTGACTCCTTCACTTGAGTGGTTCCTTCATGCGTCACTTCTAGAAGTCTCCATACTTCGTGAGAGGTGGTGCATGTTGAGACCCTGTTGAACTCATTCCTGTCTATAGCACAGAATAAAGCATTAATAGCTCTTGCGTCTAGACTCGCCTGTTTCTTCTCTTCGTCAGAATATTTGTCTTGGGTTTTCTCAACGAGATCACCATTGACAACTATCCTGGCGGGCTTTTTGTAACCATCGGTGACAATGGTCCACAGGTCGAAGTCTAGCGACTTGAGATGAAAACTCATCCTTGTTTTCCAATAGGTGTAGTTAGTTCCATCAAATAGGGGAGGCCTATGAGTGGACTGTCCTTCACCGTGATTGGAAATCATGGATTGTGTGGTTGCCATGGATCAGCTCTAGGATGTTAGTCCTTGTTGAGAGAACAGAGCTCTAATACCAATTGAAGAACCAATAGACAACTCTAGAGGGGGGCGGGGTGAATAGAGTTTATGACAATAATGTCCAATTAAAAAAATTAAACTCTTTCACCAGTAGAAAATAATCAGTGTAAATACGGAAATAGTAAAGAGCAAGAAAGCATACACAAACACAGTCGATTTTAACCTGGTTTCCCTCGTGGAGGACTAGTCCAGGCCTGAGAACTCTAGCTCAGGATTAAATCCACTATTTGTGAAATAGTAGTTACACCTCGTGCCTTTTCTTCAGAAAAGCACGTCAACTTCTTACAGAGATCGCAGTGGCGATGCTTGGAATTTTCCAAGCGACTTCTTGAACTCTTGCACAAACTCCTAACTTAAAAGTACTGAGCACTTTGAGGCTTAGGGAGCTTGTGGCTAGTAGATGAGAAGGGTATGGCTTGTATAAGGCTTTAGAGAGAAGAGAAGAGAAGATTGGATGAATGAAAATGAAAGAATTCATGGCCTATTTATAGGTTAACATACAGGCAGAATTCGGCCAGAATTCTGGTTGGAACATTCAAAAATTTGGCCGTTGGACAACTTGCATCCAGCCAACCCTAAAAATTAGGGTCCTGGAATTTAGGAGGCAGAGTTCGGCCCAAACTCTGTGTGGAGGCAGAGTTCGGCCCGAACTCTGTCTCTAGAGCACAGAATAGGTCCAATGGGCCAATGGGCTATTTGGATGTTTGGTGGGGCTTTTGCCAAAGAAATTTTCTTTCAAGCCGTCACATCCAGAAAATTTGGTTATAGGTGATGTTTCACGTGGAGTGAGTACTAGATCATCAATAAGAGACTCCATTGCTAGTACTGCCTTCAGTTCACAAATTGAGCCGAAAAACATTGTAGAAGCTTTTAATGATGAATTATAAATTTCTGCCATGCAAGAAGAACTTAACCAATTCGAGAGGAGCCAAGTTTGGGAACTTGTTCCTAGGTCGGTAAATGACTCGATTATTGGTACTAAATGGGTTTTTCGAAACAAAATAAATGAAGATGGTTCAGTTACATGCAACAAAGCTCGTCTAGTAGCTCAAGGATACAACCAAGAGGAAGGTATCGACTACGATAAGACGTATGCTCCTGTTGTGAGATTAGAATCCATTCGGATGCTTTGCGCATTTGCTAACTTTCAAAATTTCAAATTGTTTCAAATGGATGTTAAAAGTGCTTTCTTGAATGGATTTATTAAGGATGAAATTTTTGTAAAACAACCCCCTGGCTTTAAAAATCACAAATTTCTCGACCATGTTTTCAAGCTCAAGAAAGCGCTATATGTCCTCAAACAAGCCCCTAGAGCTTGGTATGAACGCCTAAGCAATTTCTTGCTTGAAAAAGGTTTTTCAAAAGGGAAAGTTGACACTACACTTTTTATAAAATCTTTCAAAGGCACTATTCTCTTAGTACAAATTTACGTGGATGATATTATATTTGGTTCTACTGATGAAACCCTCTGTCAAGACTTTGCCAAGTGTATGCAGACCGAGTTTGAGATGAGCATGATGGGGGAGCTCAATTAATTTCTTGGACTGCAAGTCAAACAAATGTCAAATGGAACTTTTATCTGTCAGTCAAAGTATACAAAGGACATGCTGAAGAAATTCGACCTTGACAACGTCAAACCAATCAGCACTCCAATGGCTACTACAACTAAACTAGAGCCAGATGAAAGCGGCAAACCTGTGGATCAACGTAAGTATCGAGGTATGATAGGCAGTCTACTTTATTTAACTGCTAGTCGCCCTGATATTATGTTTAGCGTTTGTCTGTGTGCTAGATATCAAGCTAATCCTAAGGAATCACACATGACTGCTGTTAAGCGTATCTTTCGATACCTTAAGGGTACGATTACAGTGGGCCTATGGTATCCCAACTCAACATCATTTGACCTCATTGGTTACTCTGATGCTGATTTCGCCGGATGCAAGGTAGACCGTAAAAGTACGAGCGGCACGTGTCATTTATTAGGAAAAGCTCTAGTCTCTTGGTTTAGCAAGAAGCAGAATTCTGTCGCACTATCCACAGCAGAAGCTGAATATATTACAGCTGGTCGTTGTTGTGCAAAAATTCTGCAGATGAAGCAAACCCTTGAAGATTATAATTTATCTTTTATGCACATTCCTATATTTTGTGACAACACTAGTGCTATAAATCTTACTAAGAACCCCATATGTCATTCACGCACGAAGCACATTGAAATACGTCACCACTTTTTGCGTGATCATTAACAAAATGGCACTATTAACTTAGAATTTATTGACATCGATCATCAGCTAGCAGATTTCTTTACTAAACCTCTATCCGAAGTGCATTTTAACTTTCTTTGTCGTGAACTAGGAATTTTGGAAGAAGCTGTTATTCATTAAAGTAACCTGCGTAAATATCGATTATGTCTTGATTCTTTATGATGAACTTGCTATGGGTACAAGCCGAAAGGGTCCTTCTGACAACAAGGCGTAAAAGCCTAAGCGACACGGTGCACTAGTCCTCAGGACTACCGCTAGCTGGGATCTGGCCCCTGCAGCTACCCCATGGCAGCTTCAAAATATTGAATTGTGGCATATTTCTTTATTTATTACATGGTTTACTTTTATTTATCACATGCTTTAATTCAAACTTTCAAACTTCACTTTGATTCAGCATTACTTTTTTCTTGGTTTTCTCGCTTTATATCTTGCATCTACTTATTATCATTTTTTTATTGATCATATTTCTCTCTTATTATCATTTTTTTACTTGATCAAATTTCTTTTCTAGCCTAATTTCTGTTCTGGTACCATAAACCAGAATTCGGGCCGAACTCTGCCTTACCGAGAGTTCGGGCCGAATTCGGTCTGGCTGTTCCAGAACTAAAAGCAGCTTCAGCCGCTGATCAGATTGTGATCCAATGGTCCACATTTGCTCCGACCATTCGAACCCTTACACTAAAAACCGGGTTCCCCTCTTCTCTCTCCTCCATTGCCACCATCCAAACTTCTCCAAACTATTTTTCTCCAAACCCTAACCCTAGTTCTTCCTTCCTAGAGCATCATTCTTCTCCAAACTCAAGGAGAAGGATTCTCTCACCATTCTCCTTCATCTTTCATCATCAAATTGAGGTATATTTCCACACTTCTCTCCATCTACAATTCCTTAATTTTCTCTATTATTATTTTATGGCTCCCAAGTTGTTCAATAGGGGGAAGAGACTTCGAACCGAGGGTGCGTCCTCTTCGAATGCTCCTCATCGTGTTGAACCACCCGTTGAACAACCCAATCAATAACCCACTCACCCGTTGTTCAACCCACCTCGTCCACTCGACCCCAACACGTATGATGACCGGATATTCGTATCACTTGATGCTTCCAATGAATGGTTTAGTGATTTTCGGTCACGTCCGGTGTATGCGGGTCACCCTATAAATTTCACTATATTTTCTCAATATGATTCACTTTTCATGATCTTTGTCTTGATGAACTTGTCACTACCAATTCGGTTATATATCTCAATGCCATACAAATGTTCTACTGCAACCTTACTCACAATGATACACATATCTTTTCACGGGTTGCGGGCATTGATATTTCTTTTGATGATTTTGACTTGGCCGAACACCTTGAACTCCCTGAGCCAAACTCATGGAAAAAACTTGTTGAAGCTCGAAAGTTTCTATTTTCCGATGGGTCATCCCTAGAAAGCTTTAAGGACGACTTGTGTACCCCTAACTCACGTCCTCGTAAGCTTCTCGCCAAGTTTCTCAATCATTACTTTTATGAACATCATCGGATCATCTTTAACACAATTTTGCCAAAAGCAGGATCGACCAATGAGGTTACATACTTTGAGATCTCTGCTTTGTATCACCTCCATTTTCATGTTCCTTTTAATCTTCCACGTACCATGATGGACTGGATGATTAACGCTAGGAAGAAACCAAGATCCTTGGTTTATGCTCTATATCTTCCTATGCTTTTTGTGCTTTTTGTGTACCTCTTGATGATTTCCAGTTCCTACCTGCCCCTGCCTTCCTCTCTAAGGCACGGCAGCTTCAGGCAGCAGTTGGCTCACCTGCTGTGTCCGAGCACTCTAACGATGAGCCCGATGCCCCTCCTCTTGGACAGGATCTTCCTCCTCCTCCTGCTACTCTTGAGTCACTCCAGACTATGCTCCATGATCGATTCACCTTAGAGGATGATCGCTGGACTCAACTTGACTACCGGACTACCTTACATATGAGTGCCATTAGCAACTCACTGCACGATATTCGGTACTCTATGTCCCGGCATCCTTCTATGCCTATTCCCATGGAGCGGGATCCTGCTCGCAATGGATACCGTATCGATGACCCTTGGGTTATCCGGTACCTGGATCCGGATGCGGCCTTCGTGGACCCTCGTCGTTCATTCACTCATCCATCCGACGACGGTGGGCCTTCACGAGCTCGATAATGGATATGGCGTTCTCTTTGCTGCTGCTGCTGAGGATCGTAGTTTATGCTTTTTTGCATTTTTAGTTGATGTAGTTGTTTTTTATTTCTGCACTTTGGTTGTACTATAACTTATTATGTGACTCTTGGAGACATTCTATTATGCAGTTTCTCAGTTTTATGCAGTTTATCATTATTATTTTTTGGTGTGCTTGCCATTCATTATTCTGGTTGTTTGCTAACTGACAAAAGGGGGAGAAATATTTTGATATATTCATATTATATCATATCATTTTTCTGGCTTCGTGTATATGTGCTTTGGAAAAGGAATATTGTTATCAGGACAACAGGCAATGTTTACGGGGGAGCTATTGCTAAGCTCTGCACTTATTACATGGGAGCTACGCTACTATTTTTTTTAATGTGTCCAGGTATGAATATTGAATATACAAATATCATTTTGTCAATTATCAATATTGGGGAGATTGTTGACACAAAATCACAGTCAACCATATATTGATACAATTGACAACATGATACTTGTAATATTTCAATACGACACATGATGACTGAATTTGGTACAAGCCAGACGACAGCTCGCACCTGCAATACTTCACAGTTTGAGTTTGTATTTTACACTTTATTTGAGTCTGGACTTATTTAAACTGAGCTGTGCTGAGCATTTTGAGACTTAGACTATACATATACCTCAAACCAAAAGCCCCACCAAACATCCAAATAGCCCATTGGCCCATTGGACCCATTCTGTGCTCTGGAGACAGAGTTCGGGCTGAACTCTGCCTCCACACAGAGTTCGGGCCGAACTCTGCCTCCTAAATTCTAGGACCCTAATTTTTAGGGTTGGTTGGATGCAAGTTGTCCAACGGCCAAATTTTTGAATGTTCCACCCAGAATTCTGGCCAAATTCTGCCTGTATGTTATCCTATAAATAGGCCATGAATTCTTTCATTTTCATTCATCCAATCTTCTCTTCTCTTCTCTCTAAAGACTTATACAAGCCATACCCTTCTCATCTACTAGCCACAAGCTCCCTAAGCCTCAAAGTGCTCGTACTTTTCAGTTAGGAGTTTGTGCAAGAGTTCAAGAAGTCGCTTGGAAAATTCCAAGCATCGCCACTGCGATCTCTGTAAGAAGTTGACGTGCTCTTCTGAAGAAAAGACACGGGGTGTAACTACTATTTCACAAATAGTGGATTTAATCCTGAGCTAGAGTTCTCAGGCCTGGACTAGTCCTCCATGAGGGAAACCAGGTTAAAATTGGCTGTGTTTGCGTATGCTTTCTTACTCTTTACTATTTCCGCATTTACTCTGATTATTTTCTGTTGGTGAAAGAGTTTAATTTTTTTAATTGGACATTATTGTCATAAACTCTATTCACCCCCCTCTAGAGTTGCCTATTGGTTCTTCATATATGACATACGCGGGCCTACTTCAAAGGTAGCAGAGGGCATTGAGAAGGTAGCCTTAGTGCCCCTTGCATTATAATACCTCCATCCTCTATCACCATCGATCAAATAGTCGGAAGCTTTTACGCAGGTAGTTACGTTGTCGACATGCATTTGATCATAGCCGAATTGGCGGGCAAATCGGTTATGCAGATACAGCTCCAGACAACACTCACCCCTGAATCGATATACCAGGTAAGAGGTTTGGATCATCTTCAACCACATAAAAGCAGCTGGCGGTGGACGAGCACCCACAGGCTCTAGGTCCATGAGCAAAGAAGGAAGATTCTCAGTTCTAGGAGGTGGAGGAATGCAGTCGAACCTCCATTCAGAACCCATATTTAATGCCTTTCGGCAATCAGTATGGGTGTTCACTTTCCACCGAAATGTGGCATAACGTCTGATGAAGTCCCCTCCTACAACACCTAGAGATGGATCCATCAGAATAGGATTGTGTAACAACAACCAGTCGAACAAATAAGTATACGACATTTCAGTACGAGAAAACTCGTCTCGAGTACTGGGATCCATCATCATGGCTGTTCGACATCACAAATGGTTATATGAACTTTTTTTATTGAACTTGAAAAAAGGTACAATCGATTCCTATGCGAGAAAATCTAAGTACAAGAATTCTAGGAAAGCGTGACGGTGGAGATCGAGCACTTGCAGTGGCCCCTTTACTCTGTTGATGATCTGACGATGAGTTGGACTTGCTTTGGCTTTCTGGTACATTAGATGGAACTCTATGGTTACTGTCACTACCACATTTTAGCTTGAGGGTATTTTGGTCATTTGGTGAAATTTTGAATTTTTAATTAATTTATTGAATTGGTGATTTCTATCTTTGACTATGACTTATTGAGACTTTGTAGACTAGTCTAGAAGCTAACCCTAGCTATGGTGACCCTAGTCTAACTTAAGTTAACCTATTTTAGTCATTAGAAACTAGTTTAAATAGGAGGATTCAGATTAAGTGAAATGGTTTCATGACTTATGACTTAACTCAATGACTTGTGATTTTCCATTCAATGACTTATGTAATTAAGCCATAGGCCCATGACTTAAGCCCAAACCCCAACCAACCCACCCATGGCCGGCCACCTAGGATTTCCCAGTTATTTAATGCCTCCTCTACTTGTTCTTGCCTCTTTTGTGCTCAACCTAGATTTTTGAAGGAAAGGTAAATCCCCACTTTCCTAAAATCCTAATAAATTCATTTCAAATCCTTTTTGACTCTAGTCTTTTGCATTAGGATCTAATTACTGTTTATTTACTATTTGTGGAGACTTATCTCAGTTTTTGTGCAATTTGGAGCTTAGGTGTTGCTATTTGGATTCCTTCCATTTGGGGCTTTCTTTGAGTTTGACACTCAATAGGTAAACCACTCAAACCCATTATTTTTCCTGATTTCTTTGCATTTAGGGATAGATCTAGGAGTCCCCTAGTTGTCCCTGAAATTTGGGTTAATTTTAAGTCCATTTGGTGTCCGTATCGACACGTATCATAGTGTTTGGATAGGTGTTTGTTAAAATGCCTCTTAGGAATTTATTTTCGTGTTTTGAAAAACTAATTACATGGATCCCTAGATCTATATGTGTATGTTACTATTTGTGAAGACAGAAATTATTTTTGTGTCGTTTTGTGTCGAATTTTGATGTTGGACATGCTGCACGAGACTCGGCTAGGTGTCCTGCCTATCGGGCCCTAGTACTCTCTGTATAGGACACGTGAGGACACAAAAATTTGTGGGGAGGAGGGGACACTGTCTGTCATCATGCTCCAAAAATTTGGGAGCAAATGATGTACGACACGCAGTGCAATCCTGCACGCACTGGACACGCACTGTCGTGCGCTGTCAGCAAACACACACAGACACGTGCTCAAACACGCGCTCGTGTCGGCTGTAGACACATCGTGGATATCTCACAGGGTGTCGAATGTGTAGCCTGACACGTGGGCTACACGTGGATATGACCACGTGGCCACACGTGTCGTGTGTCGTGTCCACGACCTCTGTGAACGCGTGCACGATGCTGCAGTGCACTATTTTTAGTCTGTGTGTCGTGTGGTTGTTTGGACACGATTCGTGTCCAGTTCTTGGACACGAAGACACCTCCTAACACTCTCTCACATGTGTCATTAATTACCAACCCTCTGATTGTATTTTTGTTGTTAATTTGAATTCGAAATCATAAAATGTCCCAAAATCTCGATACTCAACTGATACACTTCACAGAATTAATTTTCTGGGTTTTAATTACATAATTATCTATTTTAATGATGTTAAATGATTAAGTTAGGTTCACCTACATATGTAATGAATGATGGTCATGCTGGGTTTGTGATTTGGGTTGGACTTGAGTTTTCGAATTTGGTTTTGGATATGCTAGCTGCTAGGACTGAGTATATGAACTGTTAATTGTTGATTTCCTCTCACACATTGACCTTTCCTGGAAACACTAACCTACTGCCATGTTAACACACAAATTCCTGAGATTAACACACCTCACTAACCTACTGTCTCCTATACACTCTCATGTGTAGTACACACCCTTCCCATTTTCCTGTGAACATTGTCATTGCACACTAGTTTCCTAAACCTAAGGCACTCTACACTGTCACACTGATTTTTCCCTCATCTAATTGACACACACACAGCCACACATACATTACCTAAAAACTGAAAACCTGAGAACAACTGAACACACACCCTAGTAGCTACTGTCCTATGTCACAATGTGTACACACATGTATGTAACACACACACACACACACACATTCCTCTACTACTACCTACTGTTTCCATATTACACACACACATATATGTGAACCATGTCACACAGGACACTCTAAAATCTGAAACTGTTTTCCTATTTGACCCTCACACACTCATTCACACATTATATCACATACACACATCACTCTATTTTTTCCTGTCACACATACACAAACACACATGTCTATCTCTACATGTATATATATGAATATGTTATCTAGTACCTATACCTATATAGCTACCCTATATATATATATATATATATATATATATATATATATATAAATGTGAGTGTAATATATATACTAATGTGATATGTGTAATGTAATATAAATATTGTATTTGCCTATATAAATGGTATATATATAGAAATATGAAATGGAGATGTGTGCATTGCCTAACATGGGTGTGTGGCTCATGGCCTAGGTAGAATAGCCTATGGCATGTGGAGTGGGTACACTTGAGTTTAGTGTATTGTAGACTAGTGTGACTTGTGTATGGTGTGTGCTTGCTAGGATAGTATTGGTTACGCACTAATCACGCCCAAACTCAGGCTCAGTTACAACTCTAACATGCGCCAGTCACACAAAAATGCTTATTATTTAAAGTATTCCAAATTTTAAAGTTTTCAAAATTTGAAAACTTTGAAGGGGGTCTTGTAGAAGCTCAAAAAGTATAAACATCACCATGCGCTACTCATAAATGGCATCAGGAACCAAATCATCAAATGGCGCTGGTCATCAGATGGCACATGGAATCAGTTGGTACTGGACCTAAGTGGCGCTGGCCACCACGTGGCAAGCTTCCTCGAAAAGCCAAAATAGTTGTCATCATGACTGATAGCACGTCAGTCGAGGAAAATCCGTTCGAGTTCCGAGCGTGCGGCACTCAAGAAGATTGTGTCAGATTTGTCATAGTGACTGACAGCTGCCTTGCGCCATTTGCATTTGGCGCGAGATAATCAATATCATTATATTAAGCAGAGTTTATTAAACAACAAATAGTGCCTGAATAGTTGGCACCATCTGATCAAATCATCAAAAAGTAGTTAGATGACGTGGCACGGAGGCTACTAGTCTCGAAGAACTTACACACGATACTGCGCCCATGACCAAGTGCATCTCTCTCAAAGAATGCCACGCGTCATATATAGTTATGTTAATCGTTCGCACAACTGGGTGAATGGCGCCAATAGCAGTGTGCGCCAATCAGGATAACTGCTTAACAGTTATCTATAAACTCTATAAATAGAATTCCAGATCACTTTACAATGATCACTAATGATCATAATCTCCTGAGCACTTGCTGTAACACTCTCCAAAGGCTTTTTTATTCGACATCGCATCATCCAAGGGATAAAGTGATCGTCTTTTGATCAGATTCCTACAGTTGTACTTCTCCAGAAATCAAATTGTACTATTGTACTTTTCTCAGTTTGTAATCAAACTTTTATTTTTGTAAACATATACTATTATAAGTTTACCTATATACATATGTATTCTTATGATACATATAAAAACTTTATATGCAACGGGCTCCATCCAAAGACAAACTCACAGCCCAAAAATATATTTATCACAATATAATTTAGAATCATTTACATAATTTAGAATCATTTACATATTTCTTAATAAAATAATAATAATAATAATAATAATAATAATAATAATAATAATAATATTAGTGATAATATATACAATGATAATAACAATAATAACTATATATCATGTATATATACAAGTATACTTACTATATTTATAATAGTAATAATAAAATAAATCTAATTATCCCACACCCTTCAGCCCATTAGTTCACATGCCTCTGGCTAATCCCCAAACCCAAATTATTTAAAAGCCCAGTAACTCTTTCTATTAGCAATAATGATAAAAATCTTAATCCCTAATTTAAAATAATATTAGTAATAACATTAGGAATAACCTAACAGTAACTATTAACTATTAATAATAATAATAAATAATAATTAGCTATTAAGACAATTAAAGGGGGGTCTGCTGCTGCCTTCCATTCATTTTCCTTATCCTATTTTCCCAAAGAGCAACGAAGAGAGAGAGGGGGGAAAAGAAAGGGATCGCTCACCTAGGGGGGTGCAGGTGGTCGTCGGGTGGAACGGTGCTTTGGAGTCGATGCGAAGAGGATGGTCTTGGATCTGCGTCGAGCACGACGCACAAGAAGCTCATCGTCGCTTGGATTTGGGTCGTACAACGGCAGAATGGTGGTACGACTAGGTGGCGGGAAGCAGATTCAGACACGACTGCTCTGGAGAGGCATGAACGCGCATAGGGAAGCCATATCTGGACAGGCGACGGTCGCAGGTACGACGGTGGCCGCTGTTAGGGCTTGGGGACGGTGGGGGCGTGGTGGTCACGGTGGGTAGTCGGAGACCAGGTTAGTGTCGATCGTCCCTATTTCCCTCTTTTCTTTTATGGTGATGGTGGCGGTGGCATAGTATGTGGTAGTGATGGTGGCAGTGTGGTGACGACGAAGTGTGTGGTGGTGATGGTGGCGGTGTGGCGACGACGATGGTTGCTGTATTGGGTGGCGGTGGTTATGGTGAGGCTGGAGGAGGAGAAAGGATATTGGTCATTGTGGTAGCGCCGGGGTGGCGATCGCAGTGACTGGTGGTGGTCATAGTGTTTGTATGTGGGGATGATGGAGGAGATAGTGGTGGTCATAGTGGTGATGGGTGGCTGGCGACGAGGAGACGGCGGGTTGGTGAAAATGGTCGGTCGGTGTAACCCATCTTCGCGACTTTTTTGTAATACTTTTATTATTATTTACTTGAGTTAAATGGTGAATTTTCTGAATTTTATAAATATGTAATATTAATTATTATTATAGAAGGCCTTAGTCATGGTTAACTTTTGGAGTACAAGATGACTAGAAATCATGGCACGGATAGCGTGGTCGTGTGCCTTGACTAGTGTATTAGCCATGCTAGGGAAGGCCAAGCCATAAGTGTGTCCCAACTAGGAAAACCAGGCTAAGTTGTGAGAAGACCCGTATAAATAATTTATATATTTATTATTAAGAATATTATAACTTCTAGGAGACCCGGTTAGACCGATTTAGCCCGGACTTGACCCGAACCCAACTAGAGCCCATGTAGGCAAGTAGCGAGTCCAGAGACATCTATGTAGGTGTACATTATTGTATACATATATGTTTTGTACTAGTGGGCTAATAAATATTTTTTAGATATTTAATGTATATATGTGTATAAAATAAAATTGTTTTTGATACTAAAATTGTTATTTTATTTTGAAAATGTGTTAATAATTGCCAAAAATCCCTTTTTAGATTTTTAGAAATCGCAGGAGTGCTTGCGTGTATAAAAAGGTATTTTAACTACTACATCTACTATTGGTTTATTTTTAGTATTATTATTATTAATGTTGTTGATGCAATTATTTATTATTATTGGTTATTTTAATTCATTGTCAAAACGAATTTATATATATATGTACATATTTTGTTGCCTAAACCATACACTAGGAATAATATTAGGATTTTGATTATTGAAGATTTATACATATATAGAATGTATATGAAGTTATATATAAAGAAAAAGAAATAGAATAAAAGAAAAAAAGAAAAGAAAAGGAAAAGGGAAACAAAACAAACCCAATTCCCCCCGCACAGTAACAGCCCCAGCCCACAAGGCCCAACCCCCCCCAAAAAAAACACAGTACAATGACTATAAACCCGAGCGAGAGCAAGAGTTCTCTTCGACAAAACCAACAAACCCTAACCCATGGTCGACCGCTGCCATCCCTTGGCCTTCGCTCGCCAGCTCACGACCATGCGCCACCAGACGAGTCGCCGGCCGACGGCAGAACCGCACGCGCGCGTGATAGAACAGTTGAGCAATGGCAGCAGCAAGTGCGCCACAAGGGCAACTTTGCCATGCGATTTCTCGACGATCGCTTGATCGTTTTACGATCTGTCTCCTCTGGTATGATTCTAACATGTATGCCTTCAAATCTCTTCAGTTAGATTTTAATTATACCAATTAGATCATCCGACAAATTGACTCAAAGTCGAGTAAAAACCTGTTTGGAAACTGGACAAAAACTCAGTCCTCGAACACTATTTGGAAGGCCGATCTTGGTCAATCCAGTGAAAAATTTATGAATCAATTTGAACATACCTATAGACAGCCTATAAGAGATGGAAACCCCATGTTTAGTTTTATTTTTAGTCATTTTGACAGTAAGATAAAGTAGGTTAAAAATTGAGGAAAAACTATTTTTAAAACTATTGATTTCAATGAACTTTCACCGATACGGTGTGCGTCCCGACAAACCGGGTGACGTGGTCACAATCCATGAGCATCGAAAGACACGTATGAATGTTGTCTACATGTGGGATTCGACAAAACTAGATTTCGTTGTGCGTACGCGACGAAATCGAGGCATATCCGTCAAGATACCTCGTATCGGCCCCTTTGCAAACTAGCCCATAACTTCGTACACGTTCATCATCTCAAGACAAAACTTGTGCCAATAGGATCGTATAGTTTTTCTGGTCCTATTTGCTAAGTTTGGTCCGATTCTGAGAAGGTCGACCGGAATGCTATTTTGGCGGGCCCGCGACCCGATTCAACGGACAAATTTGTGCACGGGCCATCGAAATCTAACATTGGACATACTATTGGGTTCGTATCGTAAAACTAGACCTGTAGATATATAGTTTAATAACTTTAAAGACTGTAGACATTGGCACACTTTTCGGTGCAAAGTGAGTCCAAAGACGGATATCGTTGTCCCAAAATTACCGTTTTGTCCCTGTATCCAGAATTGGATTATGGGTAGGCTATCCTAGCTAGTTGACTATTCTGAACATGTTGGTAATATCTGTTTCAGCCTCCGGAGACTGTTGTGAGAATTTAACTTTTGTGGCTCGTCGATTGACTGGATAGTGTTGGTTCTATGTGCTACCACCAGGCAAGTATACCTTGTCTTTTCTTTACAGTTTATTTACATGCTTATATTTCTTCTCCTTTTGTTACATATCGTCATTTAGTTCTTGAGATGATTGTTGATGTGAGTTTCTTTCATGCATACTAGTTACTAGTCTTGTTCACATATCGTCTTTGTTTGCTGTTAGTATTATAGTTCATATTGGATATGTTCTCACTGTACCTTGATTGAGTCATACCATATCGTAGAATGAGTGCATTATAACTGAACTGCTATACCTTGTTTTCGATTTCTCAACCTGCACGTCCACACTAGGGGCAAGGGTTGATTTCTTGAAACTAACCTACGAGTCCACACTAGGGGCGAGGGTTAGTTATTTGTTCAAACCTGCGATTCCACACTAGGGGCGAGGGTTTGAGTATCCGTTTGATTTTTTGAAACTAACCTGTGAGTCCACACAAGGGGCGAGGGTTAGTTATTTGTTCAAACCTGCGAGTCCACACTAGGGGCGAGGGTTTGAGTATCCGTTTGATTTCTTGAAACTAACCTGCAAGTCCACACTAGGGGCGAGGGTTTGGTTATCCGTTGATCTCTTGTCATGTGTTTACGTATTTCTTTTTAGCAGTTTATTTATGCGTAGTTCACATATTCATGTTCATAGTTACTTGTCATTCTCTGTCTCTTTCCTACTTATTTTTTTCATGCATGATAAACTGTTAGATAGGCACGTTTTAGGTGTCTTGCTAGTCCCCTGAGGACCTGATGATCTCTTCAGGTTGTTGATTGCATGGAGTTAGTTAGCTGATCATGATGATAATCGATTACTTCAGACTCAGGTATCTTTCGTGATTACATATTTACATCCGTTATTTGCACTCTTCTTGTTAGCCTAGTTTTATATACTCATCTTGTTTCTTTGGAGTCTAATCGGACATATATGCTAGTGGACTGCAAACCATGAACAATAATGTTCATTCTCGTTTTATATTCTTCTTGTGGATTGAGATATAGTTTAACTTACCAAACTAGACATGATACCCTATTCTGGACAGCTTATACATATTCGAGTTGGAATGGAGTCCACTTGGTACGTAGTTGGCTTGTGCACGTGCTCGTATCCCAAAAAGCGGGTTTGGGTCGTGACAAGTTTTTTGGTGGCCCATGCAGGTCGAGTTAGTCATTTCGATTACGTTATTGTACCAAGCGGGCCTGTGAATATGATTAAACCATTAGAAATCTCAATCCACACTGCCTTGAAAATTCTCTTGGAAATTTCGATACCGTCCTTGAAACTTCGTATTTGCTCTCGATTATTCTTCCTTGCCTTCCCGTATTATTGATTCTCATCCCTTCCTATTTCGGGGTGATGAATGATCGTACTGTCTAGAATTTATCAAAAATTCTTAAGTTATAGTCTAAGTTAGTTTGGTTATTGAATTCTGGTTGCTTGATAGATAGGAGGGTATTAGAGATGCCATATGCCATCGATATCTATTGGTATTAATTTTTGCAATTAGTGTGCAAGGTTATCAAATGTTATGACATTATGTGTTTGAAGGGGTAGTGTAACCGATGGTGGGTAGAGATTCTAGCGAACTTATTCTTGGTGGTTAGCTAATTGTGAAGAAACATTGATGAAGTTTGTTATATTTGGTATATAAAAAAATTCCTTAGAAGATAAAATCTATTAAAAATTGAAGTTTTGATGGAGTAGTGTGAGTTAGGGTGGCTATATGTTCCCAATCACCTATTTGGTTCTTGGTGATTAAAAAAAATTGTTGAAAGTATTGATGGAAGTTAGCAGACTGGGATTTTGATGATTATATTGCTAGAGGCTAATATATTAGTAGACAATAATTACGGAAAAGCTTTAGTGAAATAAGATTAATTTTTTTAAAGTTTTATGATCTTGTGGTATTTGTAAATAACAATGAAGAATTTATGGGAATTAGTTTTAGAAGAATTGGATAAATTTGAGGATTTATGAAGATGAATGTGTTTATTCAACAATCAATTAACGAGGAGAGAAATTAAGAAGAAGAATAATAATATAGTATGATTGGATGGGAAAAACTTATCTTGGAATTTCTTTTTGAAGACAAATTTTGAATCTTGGATTTACGTTCTAAAAAAATATTGAATTTGCATAGTTGAGGATATGACAAAGAGATAAGGGCGTATGTGATGCATTCACGAATAGTCATAGTAGTATATGGGTTTTTCAAAATAAGATTTGGCCTTATACTAGTTTATTAGCTGCAATGTAGACTAGTTATCTTAGAAATCCTTGTGAAATGCCATGACCATAAGAATAATTGATAGCTAGTGGACCCTGCCTTCTACCATCACTGATGGACTTTTTTCTTAAATTCCGAGAACAAAATTCTTTTAAGGTGGGTAGATTTGTAACCTCTCTTCCCGAATTTTTTGAAATATTTTTTATTATTTATTTGAATTAAATTGTGAATTTTTGGAATTTTATAAATATGTAATTAATTAATTATTATTATAGAAGGCCCTAGTCATGGTTAAATTTTGGAGTGCAAGATGACTACAAATTATGGCACGGATAGCGTGGTCGTAGGACTTTACTGGCGTATTAGCCATGTTAGGGAAGGCCAAGCTATAAGTGTGTTCCAACTAGAAAAACCAGGCTAAGTTGTGAGAAGATCCCTATAAATAATTTATTTATTTATTATTAAGAATATTATAACTTGTAGGAGACCCGGTTAGACCGATTTAGTCCAGACTGGACCCGAACCCAAATAGAGCCCATGTAGGCATGTAGCGAGTCCAGAGACATCTATGTAGGTGTACATTATTGTATACATATATGTTTTGTACTAGTGGTCTAAGTAAATATTTTCCAGATATTTGATGTATATATGTGTATAAAATAAAAATGTTTTTGATACTAAAATTGTTATTTTATTTTGAAAATGTGTTAATAATTGCCAAAATCCCTTTTTAGATTTTTAGAAATTAATGGAGTGCTTGCGCGTATAGAAGGGTATTTTAACTACTATATCTACTATTGGTTTATTTTTAGTATTATTATTATTAATGTTGTTGATGTAATTATTTATTATTATTGGTTATTTTAATTCATTGTCAAAACGAATTTATGTATATATATGTACATATTTTGTTGCCTAAACTATACACTAGGAATAATATTAGGATTTTGATTATCGAAGATTTATACATATATAGAATGTATATGAAGTTATATTTATAGGTATATAAATATATAGGAATATATAGCTAGAAAGAAAAATAAATAGAATAAAAAAAGAAAAAAAGAAAAAAAGAAAACAAAAGGGAAATAAAACAAACCCAATCCCCCCATCGCATTGTAACAGCCTGAGCCCGAGCCCACAAGGCCCGACCCCCCCCCAAAAAAAAACACAGTACAACGGCTATAAACCCGAACGAGAGCAAGAGTCCTCCTCGACAAAACCAGCAAACCCTAACCCATGGTTGACCGCTGCCACGCCCTAGCCTCAACACGGCACCTCATCACCGCGCGCCACCGTACGAGTCGTCGACCGGCGACAGAATCGCACGCAGCACAACAGACCAGCGGAGCAGCGACAGCAGCAAGTGCGCCACGAGGAAAACTTTGTCATGCTATTTCTCGACGATCGCTAGATCGTTTTATGATCCGTCTCCTCTGGTATGAACCTAACATATACCCCTTCAAATTCCTTTAGTTAGTTTTTATTTAAACCAATTAGATCGTCCGAAAAATCGACTCAAAGTCGAGTAAAAACCTATTTGGAAACAGGACAGAAACTCAGTCCTCGAACCCTATTTGGAAGGCCGATCTTGGTCATTCTAGTAAGAAATCTAGGAATATATTTAAACAGACCTATAGACAACCTATAGGAGATGGAAACCCCACTATTAGTTTTATTTTTAGTCATTTGTATAGTGAGTTAAAGTAGGTTAAAAATCGAGGAAAAACTGTTTTTAATACTGTTGATTTCAATGAACTTTCATCGATACGGCGTAAGCCCCGACAAACCGGGCGACGTGGTCGCAACCCATGAGCAGTGAAAGATGCTTATGGATGTTGTCGATGTGTGGGATTCGAAGGAACTCGATTTTGTTGTGCGTGCACGACGAAATCGAGGCGTATCCGTCAAGATACCCCGTATCGGCCATTTTGCAAACATGCCCATAACTTCGTGCACGTTCGTCATCTCGACACGAAACTTATGACAACAGGACCGTATAGTTTTTCTGGTCCTGTATACCGTGTTTGGTCCGATTCTGAGAAGGTCGACCGAAACGCTATTTTGGCGGGCCCACGACCCGTTCCAACAGCCGAATTTAGGCACGGCCGACCGAAATTCAACTTTGGACATAACATTGGATTTGTATGTCAAACGGGACCTGTAGACATATACTTTAGTGACTTTAGAGACTGTAGATGTTGACACGCTTTTTGATGCAAAGTGGATCAAACGACGGACATCGTTTTGTCCCAGAAGTACCGTTTTTCCCTGTGTCCAGAATTAGACCTATGGGTAGGCTATCCTAGCTAATTTGAATATTCATGTTGGTAATATATGTTTCAGCTCCCAAAAATTGTTGTGAGTGTTTGATTTTGTGGCTCGTCGATTGACTGGATAGTGTTGGTTCTATGTGCTACCACCAGGCAAGTATACCTTGTCTTTTCTTTACAGTTTATTTACATGCTTGTATTCCTACTCCTTTCGTTACATGCCATTATTTAGTTCTTGGGATGATTGTTGATGTGAGTTTCTTTCATGCATACTAGTTACTGGTCTTGTTCACATATCGTCTTTGTTTACGGTTGGTATTATAGTTCATATTGGATCTGTTCTCACTGTACCTTGACTAAGTCATACCGTGTCGTAGAATGAGTGCGTTATAACTGAACTGCTATACCTTTTTTTTCATTTCTCAACCTGCGAGTCCACACTAGAGGCGAGGGTTGATTTCTTTAAACTAACCTGATAGTCCACACTAGGGGCGAGGGTTTGTTATTTGTTCAAACCTGCGAGTCAACACTAGGGGCGAGGGTTTGAGTATTCGTTTGATTTCTTGAAACTAACCTGCGAGTCCACACTAGTGACAAGGGTTAGTTATTTGTTCAAAGCTGCGAGTCCACACTAGGGGCGAGGGTTTGAGTATCCGTTTGATTTTTTGAAACTAACCTGCGAGTCCACACTAGGGGCGAGTTAGTTATTTGTTCAAACCTGCGAGTCCACACTAGGGGCAAGGGTTTGGTTATCCGTTGATCTCTTCTCATGTGTTCACGTATTTCTTTCCAGCAGTTCATTTATGCGTATTTATTCATATATTCATGTTCATAGTTACTTGTCATTCTCTGTATCTTTCCTACTTATTTTCTTCATGTATGATAAACTGTTAGATAGACATGTTTTATGTAACTTGCTAGTCCCATAAGGACCTGATGATCTCTTTAGGTAGTTGATTGCACGGAGTTAGTTAGCTGATCATGATGGTAGTCTATTACTTCAGACTCAGGTATCTTTTGTGATTACATATTTACATCCGTTATTTACATTATGCTTGTTAGCCTAGTTTTATAGGCTCATGTTATTTCTTTGGAGTCTAATTGGTCATATATGCTAGCGGGCTGCAGACCATGAACCATAATGTTTATTCTCGTTTTATATTCTTCTTGTAGATTGAGATATAGTTTAACTTATCATATTAGACATGATACCCTATTCTGGACAACATATGCATATTCGAGTTGGGCTGGAGTCCGCTTGATACGTAGCTGGCTTGTGCATGCGCTCGTATTCCAAAAAGCTGGTACGGGTCGTGATAGTCGATGGTTGCAGTGGTGGTGTGGCTTGGGTGTGAGATGGCCGAGTTCAGTAGAATTAGGGAGGAGCTGGGAGTGGGTCGAGGTGGTGGTATCGCTTGGCTGTGTCAGGAAGAAGGGAAGTTGGGCAGTGGATGGCCAAAAGTTGGCCGGGCAGAGGGAGGTCGGACATGGCAGGAATGCAGGGGAGGTCAGGAACATGGGAGTAGCGGCTGGTAGTGTGTGTAGGGAATTTAGAATTTTTTTTGTCATATAAGATATTGGGGAGTCCCCAATATTTATATGGTAGTGTAGAAAACCCTAGTGGCAAGATTATAAATGTAATAAATGTAGGAATACTAGTGCAAACTACTAACACCTAACACTAACTGCTAATAACTACTTAATTAATTACTAGCTAATTACCAATTAGCTATTAACTACTAATTACTAGCTAAATTCTAAGCCCTAGCCGACAATCCAAGTTCGAACTTGGTAGGCTGATACTAAGGATGGAATGGTCTAAGACCAATACGAGGAAAATATAATAACTTACAAATTATTATAACTATAGGATTTAAATCAAAATAAAATAGTAATAAAAGTTGTTTTATTTACAAATTCATATTTTTGACAAATCCTTTCTTTGTATAAAAGTAATATTCAAAACTTATGGAAATTCTAGAAAATTAACAGGAAATTTATTTGGATAAAATATCATATAATATAGTTTTACAAAACTAATGACCCAACAAAAGTACCGATAGCATACTACGATCAAAAATATGTTCTATATTAAAATTCACAATTTTTAATGATTTAGGAGAATTTTAGGAAAATAGAAATTTAAAAATTCAGAAGAATTCCATAATTCGGTTAACGAAGGTTACAGAAGATCTGTCTTATTAGCAAGAATAAATAAGGATTATGGCAGAACATAATCAAACTGGATGCAAATCAAACAGTCAAGTGAGAGTTCAAAATAAAGTCAAAGAAGGTATCAAGAATATGAATGTAATCCTATGGATCTTTCCTAGTCTAATTGAAAGCTCACGTCGGTACAATAACGTAACCGAAGTGATTTAACATAGACCTGTATGGGCCACTACAAAAATATATAACGCCCGAGTCCCAAAATACGTAGTACCAGGTATGCGATTACATGCCAACAGTGTCACGCCCCGACCCGAAAAATCGCTCGTCCTCGCTAGATTTTACCCGAATCATCGTCCTCGCTGGGGCGTGATGCCGCACGAGCCTGGAGTTGCGCTCGTGCAAGGCAAGATAACAGGTTCACATAAGTTTATCTCAAACTGATAACATAAGCAGCGGAAGGAAAACAGAGTATACAATAAGAATCTCTTTTATTAATAATGAACTGAAGGTTACAAAGGCTTGAATAACCCAACTGAATATGCCAACTGGCTACAACGCTCATGATCTCTCTAGCTCACAAAGGATTATATTGTTCCATACATTATGCCTCTTTATAGCCAACAAGTAGTCTTCGGCCAAACATATCCAGTTGCAAGTCTGAACGCCAATGCGGTAGCTCCTCTTGAAACGCTAAGGACTCCAGGCCTCGACACATCCAATCCAAGCCCCGCCCCGAGCCAATCCTAACCTGAACCTGCAAGCAAACTAGTGGGTGATTAGTGCTTTCGTCCTCGCTGCACTGATCAAGACCCACTCGCACACAAACCAACACTAGGTACATTTAGTGAAACATGCAACATTATTTGGTGATCTTTCTATTTAGCCCTAGGATCAGTTTCATAGAAATATTCAAGCATAGCAACTTATCATAAATGTGTCCAAAACCGTGTCCCTATGGCAGATACAGTTAGACATAATATGAACATAAGCATAGTGATCGTGCATGTTTTCATCTCGTTTCACTTAGCATGCAATTGTTAGAAATATGTATAACCAATCATACAATTCACGCAACCAACCAACCAAACATAGACATATGCATAAGGGTGGCAGGCCCTGCGCGTGCACCCAACTCTAATCTCAGTCCACCGGCCCTATCTATATGAAGGTCACGGTGTTTCACACCGTAATGGACTTGGCATCCTTATGTGTAAGCCTATGATCGCTCCAATACGGGTTGCTAGCCCAGTATCTGAAGGATCCCAAACTTACTGATATCATAGCTTATCACAACACTGGCCAGTTACAACCCGTCCTAATGATGTGCACCATAAATACCATACATAATTCCCTCCTAGGCCGAACGGTCCCGGTGCCCCGGTCGTAACCATTCGAGGGAAGCCGCACCTGTACACGGGCCATCCGAGTCCGTTGACAATGCAATACGTGCCATAGCAAACAAGTCATATCATTCCAACCAATCTCATGTTCCATAAACATAATCCCTTATCTCTATCTCAAGTTCCATCGGCATTATGCCCCAATACGTCCGTATTGATGCACGATGCCCAATGGCTTAACACTTCTCGTATCACATACCCAGCGCGTTCCATTCATAAGTTATTCATATAACAGCAGTTCCATAGTTACTTAGTCATTTTGTAGCTTCCGTGCACGAGGGCACGCTTAACGCCATAATCAGTGTTCTAGGCCTAGTGTTCAATGTTCTCAGAGTCGTGCACGTGATGCACATCTCGATATTGCCTTTCAATGTTCTACCATCACCGCCCTACCATGACCCGTACACTTGATGTACGTCGCTTCAATTATTCAATGTTCTATCTTAGTGTTCGACACATACTAAGACCTTTAACCGTTTGAGCCACGCTCGCTAACTTAATGGCAACATATGCATACAAAGATACATTTTATTATACGTGAAGGAGTAGGGAGAGAGAGTCAAGAACCCGCCCACCTTAAGCCGATATGCCTAATTATTTTGTCGAGCTGAAGCGGCTCGATTCCATAACTTGCTTGCACGGCTAACTCTCTTGACTTAGCCATTCCATTGAACTATTCGACTGATTCGGCCTACCGTGCCCATGCCACAATCCATTGTAAGGCAATAATTTGGTTTTGCAGGCACCTTAGTGAACAAGAAAATTGTTGACCCTTATGATTCAGCATAAAAGTGTAGCCTACACACCAGATCAATCGAAGTCAATACTTTGTTCAAACCAAACTTATACTTTGCATTGATTCGCATTGATACTTCATCGGGTCAAGGCAACTCTTCGAGTCAACGACTCATCGTAATGCACCATATGGAGCAAGGAATTACATAATATACCACTCAAAACAAGGTTCGTCCTCGAACCGAAACCAACACTCAATCCAAGTGTTTCTCTAGATCGTTTCACGATCTCGTGCCACTATCATTTGAATCATACAACTTAGCTTGAATCATACACATATTTTAGGTGCCCCACCAATATATGCATTTCAGCCAAGCTCAGTTGTAGGATATCGGGACAAGGTTAACAAGCTCAACTTAAATCCTCAAGCACCAGCTATTCCGTAGTTAGCGTATATTCCCAAAAAACTTCTCGTATGCATTATTCTATAACACGTGATTGTAGAAGCATGAAAATTTCAGCAGACTTAACAACCATGCGCCCAAGCTGTCATATGCGCCCAAGCCAGAAAAGTCATATGCGCCCAAGTCACCAGAGAAGTCATATGCACCCAAGTCATCAGTGAAGTCATATGCGCCCAAGACACCAGAGCGAGCTATGTGCCCACTTTAGACTCCTCCAGAGGGGGGCACATAGCCCTATTTCAGGCTATGCGCCCAAGTCAGAATAGCCCCCGACTCGATCAAACCCATGATCAACCATGCACCGAAGCATACGGCCACGTCAGTCTCCCCGAGCAGTCGTGCACCGAAGCATGCGGCCATGTCAACACCACGATCAACCCACGATCACGCAGTCTGCATGCGCCTACACCCTATGCGCCCAAAGCAGGATAATGCGCCCATATGAGAACTAGTGTATTTTCTCATATGGGCGCATAACATCATTCCAGCACAGAAACGACTATAAAAAGGGGTCTCATACCTCTTCAAAGCACGGAACAGAGAGCATTTTCAAGAGCCAAATTACTGTACTTCTTGCCAGTGAGCCGAGAGTTAGCAATTTTCCTATGTTTTCTCCCACTTTTGTAATCGGAGTGTTAACGGAGGAAAGGAGCAACTGCCGCTCGATCTCCATCGCCCCATTCTCCAGAATTCTTTTTGTACTCGGGGATCCTTCGTGCAGGATCTCTCAGGCGTACTTGATTTGTGGTGCCTTGCGCTAATAAGAAAAGACAGCATTTCTTCTTCTTTTTTGTGTGTCCACAAAATTGGTGACTCTTGCTGGGGACTATCTTTTCCTTTTACGAGAAGGTGGTGACGCAATCGATACCGACAAAGTGAGGAGCACTCAAAAGATGTTGATCATAAAGTTCGATCAGCAGGCTTTCGAAGAGATTCTCTCGAGGGACGGCTCTACCCCCTCAAAATCAGCAAAGCCAAACAAGTCTCGCAAGACTTGGGTTCCAAAGGCTCACGGTGCATATTCTGCCAGTGTCATAGAAGATATGTAACCGAAGGACTCTATCATGTGGGCGCATGGCTCTGCCATAGAAGCTCCACAAATGAAGAAGGTTCATACCATTCCGGGCTCTACTAGCCCAGCGACTTCTCTCTTATGCAACCAACAACAGAGTGTTCAACGCTCGAGACTTGGCTAAGGAAAATACAATGATGCCAAGAATCGAAGTGTTCGACACTCTGGGCAAACTCAGCGAGGCTTACAAACGAAGGAGACAAAGATGGGAGAAAACAGTACTGTTTTACCAAGTATGTGCCCAAAGCTATGCGTCCAAGAGGGTGTGTGGGTGCATAACTCTGGCCAGAAGACTTCTGTCTTCGACAGATTATGCATCCAGGGTCATACGCCCAAGGCTATGCGCCCAAGCTCTACTGACCCATACTTTGCGCCCATATCAAGGAAACTTAGGCATGCTGCCAAGACCTCTGGGAAGCATGCGCCCAAAGGCAGACTCCAGAGTCCTTGCGCCCACAGCAAAAAGATATGCCCCAATGCGTATAGCACGGGGTTGTCTTCAAGGTCATCACAGAACTTAGGTGTAGGGGTTGCCCCTGCACTTAAACTAAGTCTGGATGCACCAACTCTTCTTACAAACCCATATACAAAGCTCGACGATGCATGTGACATGGGTTTTAAGGCAAAACTCCCTTCTGCTGACTTACGCGATATGATAAATCAATAGCGTAAAGAGATGGAGGATACAATAATTCATGGTGTATATCCGTGCACCAGTATTGTCATCAACTGTTGCGGCTCCAAAGCAACAAGAGTGCCTCAGAGGCAGTCCGTGTTTCAACGACAGCATTGCTCTGAAGATGAAAAGCCACTGTGTGTTTCATCCACATGGCTTTATGGGGTCCCCCTTACGGAAGCCCCAATCAAAGAAGGGACCAACACCCAACTTTCTCTCTCAGTTCCACAAAAAGAAGAAGAAAAAGTCTGCCAACAGATAGCCAGCAGGCTGTCACATCTGAAGGAGTCTATATGGGTACTCAGTCGAGGACGAGATTCCGTATAGATGACGAGGACTCCCAAGCTGGAGGTAATGACCCTTCAGCTGGGGGTAGTATTCTCTCAGAGTCTGAAACAGATGACCTTCACATCGGGGGTTGCCTTCCAGATGACGATGATCTCTCTGAGTCTGACGGTGACTATCTACCTCCCCTACATGAAGATGAGGGACTTTTTAACTCAGAGACAGACAGTATCAGCACCAGTTGTACTGTTTCCTCTTTTCTTCCTCGCATGTTATCTACATACATGGCAGATGGAGAGAGACCTGAAGAATCCAGTGATCAGACCAACAAACGGCTAGAGGGTCTTGAAATAGCATTTGCCAAAATCACTGATATTAGGCCTGTCAATGGTAGACCGAAAATCCGTATCCGATCCGTATTCGAACCAAAAATATCCGAAATTTCGGATACGAATACGGATTCGGATATCATATCGGATATTTATCGGATATCGGATACGGATACGGTAAGTGTTATATCCGAACCAATAATATCCGAACCAATAATATTTAAATTATTTAATAAATTTAAAATGATATTTACTACAAATTATGTTTTTCAGCCAAAACTTATTGGAAAGTGTAGATAGTTCAAACTATGTTTTTGAGCCACTTTTAGTGGTTTAGATCGGTACCATAGGGTTGAACTTAAATTTCCAGCAACATATATACTACAATATATTTGTCATATGATATCTAAAGAGTTAAAATGTTTTGGTTGTCACCTTGCAAGCGGCTGAAAAACATAGTTTGAAGTATCTACCCGATCTAAACCAGCAAGGTGACAACCAAAACGTTTTAACTTATTTTTTTCTTCCCTTTTTTAAATATTTTTTTAGTATTCTTATTGGTTCGGATATTATCCGATATCCGTTAAAATTATTGGTTACGGATATGGTAGCCAAAAATTATATTCGATCGGATATCGGATAGTTATCGGATATATCCGATAGTTAATGGTTCGGATATGGTAATGCCAATATCCGACCAATAAGCTACCATTGACAGGCCTAACTGATATGCTTACCAGTATCATGGCGGTCCAAGCTGCTGGGGCTATTCCTCCACCTCAATAAAACGTCTCAGCACACGTTAGTCCGACTCATAGCAACAACCCTCCTTCACTACAGAAGGAGTATCATTCCATTGCGCCTCCTCAAAATCTTCTAAATGCTGGGGGTGGTCCTTCACCAACAACATCTGACAACCGTACAGCAGCCGTTTCTCAACACCTGCTCAATCAACAGGATGTAATTAATTCTTTTGTTGTCCGTCTCGATACCATCTCACACAAAGACGAGCTTCAGAAGATTGGGATATCTCAACCCTATCCTCCAGAATAGGAGAATGCTACTTGCCCTCCTAACTACAAGCCACTGACGCTAAATTCATTTGACGGGATGACTTCTCCTCGTCAACACATGACATACTTCAACACGCAGACTCTACACTTTTCCAAGGACGATTCGTTCTTGTCAAAGCTGTTTATTAGCACCTTGCAGGTGGTAGCTTTTGAATGGTGTAAAACCCCTAAATTTCTACTATTTTTTTATTAAATTTGGTACTGATTTAAAATTTTTCGTATTGTACGTCGTGTAGTCGTATTGTACGTCGTGCGCGAAATTTCATTTTTTGAATTTGCTCGACGAGTGCGAATATGTGCGAGCGTACATATTTTAGAAAAATATTTTTTCTAATTTTATAGTTTCAAAATAATTTATATAATAATTATTTTAGCTATCGTACCAAACTTTTAAGCTCATTATTTTATTTATTTTATTGGTACAAAGCCTTTCGTTTATAACAATTATTGATAATATTCTTGTGCATACGTATATATTTCCTAAATATTTTACTAGTCTATTTTAAATAAAAATATAATTTCCGAGATTTATTAATATTAATATTTTATTATTCAAAAAGATATTTAAAAATATTTATTATTTTTGAAATTATTATTATTGGTATTTTGAAAAATATATTTGGAAGTTATTGTGGCCATTTGAATCTTGATTTGATTTTTGGAATTATTTAAATAAATTAAATTAATATCTATAATTGAAATTTGATTTATTTGATTTGATTTTAAACTAAAGGGATATAATTTAAATAGGATTTGTATTTGGATTTGGATTTGAATTAAATAGATTGAATTATCTAATTTGGGTTTTAAATCTTTTCCTAATCCTATTCAATTGGGAATTCCCACATCCTATAAATAGGCAGGTACTCCTCCAATATTTTCTCCACAATATTTCTCCACAAATTCCACCACAAACGTGCGTACACCGTGTCCGTGTTCCCCGTCCAATTCTTATTCCATTTTTACAATTATATCAATTTCTCGTGTCGGACACATCCCCGATACGACTTCGACTCCACCCGTTTCATGTAGGACACAAACCCAGCCCGTGTCGGACACCCCGACATAATACAAACCCTAGCCCTAACCCTAACCCTACGCCATCCCGGCAATATCGTCGTTCCCAACTAGCATCTCGTCCCGCTACCGCCATCAACCCCACTGTTATCACCAACACCACATCATCCTCCCTCCAACCAAGATCTCGACCACCACCACGGTGATCCCCGGCCAAGACCACCACCATCATTGTCATCACCCGTCACCACCACAACCATCAGCATCACCGTCAGCCACCCGACCACCGTAAACTAACTCCACCGACTCCCATGACCACAGCCGGCCAACCGCCAAAGCCGACGACAACCCACCACCTCCTACGTCTTCTACCAGCAAAAGAGAGAAAAGAAAATATATATAAACCTCACCTCCACCGTGCCCTTGCCGCACCGACGAACTGGGTCGAACCGCGATGACTCTCTACCGCCAGCGCAAGCACCAGACCCCTCCGCCGCTCGGTCGGGTCCGGATCCCCTCGCCCCAACGGCCGAGCTCCGCCGGGACCCCGTCGTCGGGACAACGGCCGGAGCCGTGCCGCATAGGAACGGACTCGTCCCCGCCGCGCTTCGCCGCCGGCGATCACACCAATGCCTCGCCGCCCATCCGCCGTCGCACCAGCCAAATCGGTAACCCACGACCTTGGTGAGCCGCCGCGTCCCCTCCACCGTGGCCGACTTCCCCCAAAACCTCTCCGGCGCATCTCCGCCGCGTACGCCGGGACGATCCCTCCATCGCTCGCAACCCCAGCGCGCCCGACCGCTGCTCCTCCCCTTTCCTCGGCGTCCAGCCGCCGTCCGCCCCCTTTCCTCGGCGTCCAGCCGCCGTCCGCCCCCTTCTTCCTTTTGACTTCTTCTTCTCCGCCGAACCTCCTCCGTGCGCCTCCGCAAGCCGCGAGCCTTCCTCCTCCGTGCGCCCGCCCGTCACCGTCGACCGTGGCCGGAACCCCAAACTTCTCCTCTCCGACGCCCGTCCGCCGCACGCGCTCTCCCCTTCTCTTCCCGATCGAAAACCCTCTTCCCTCCGCTCACTCTGACGCTGCTCCTCCGAGCAAGCGACCAAGCTCGCCGACGAGCCCCACTCTCTCGTCCCTTCTCCACCTCTCAATTTCTCTCTCTTTCCTTTTTTGGATGAAGGCAACAGTACAATAAAGAGTGAGAATTCATTTTTATTACTGAATATCATTAATATTATTATATTTTATTTTTTATTATTATCATTATCATTATTATTATTACTATCATTATTATTATTATTATTATTATTATTATTATCATTATCATTATCATTATCATTATCATTATTATTATTAGTATTATTGTTATAATTACCATTATTATTATTATTTCTATTATTTCCTTTCTTTATTATTATTATTATTATTATTATTATTATTATTATTATTATTATTGTTTTGTTATATTTATGAGTACTCTCAAGTTATTAAGAGGGGGTGCATATTCCAATAAAAATATATAGGGTAAATAATTTTCAAACTACATAGGTTATAAAAAGTTGGCTTCCATATGTTTATTTTGGTCTAGAAGTCCTAAAATAATTTCTTATAAATTTCCAGTATTATTCTGAAATATTTTAACCAATAAAATGTTTCTATCAAATCATATTTTACAAAGTTAGAATTTTTAGTCTAAAAATGATATATGATTTTTCAAAGTATTTTCCTAGAAATTATTTTAACTAATAAAATATATTTTTCCAAAGTATTATAAATAGTTCCTAAATAATATATGTCTATTTCCTACAAATTTCCTTCGATTATCGTCTCTCATCTCGACTAGCCATAATCCTCGTCCTTTACAAATTTGGTACGTCCTCATATCAACCCTAACTAAATTGACCCTTCTGGACCCAATGGAACTGTCCGTGCCACCACCCGAGGTCACCATGTATAGTTGTTGCACCGAAGTCATAGTTCATGCCAGCTTGATCATTGCAATGCACCAGGCGTCCTACCAGGCAAGACACCTTGCCATTTGCTGTTTAATTATTTTAGCTCATATTTTATGCATTATTCATTATATTTTTTTATACAAAATAAACTGTGATACATGGCATAACCTGTTAGAACTTACTGTTCATTTATATTCTCCTGCTATTTATTATTTTTCTTACACATTAAACCTAGATTTAAAGGACCACCTTGTGTGTTGCATACATAGGCCTTGACACATTTATACCACGTTGTTGTGAGGCACATATAGGACTCGAACATGCGTGATTGGCTGGCCACTAGTACGTATAAGCTGTGTGTTAGGAAATAACTGCTAATAGAATTGCATGCTAGAAGACTTAGCAGTTATGAGTTAGCTTTGGACGGGAAGAACATGATTGGAAGTTGACTACCACCCTATCTATTGTAGACTCGCTCGCTACTGAGGAACGATAGGTAGACTATATGCTATAGACTCGCTCGATACTGAGGAATAGTATATGGTGTTGTGACTCGCTACTGAGGTACTGCATTGGTATTTTTTTGACTTGACCCGGTAGTCATGCAACCATGAACTGTTCTTAAAACTGCATTCACTTAGACTGGTTAGGCTACCATTATCCGTTAGATACAAGTACTTTTGGTTTGAGTACTTGTATCTGACCGTGGCTTGGAATAATAACTTGTCGCGGATTAGTTCGTCACATCTTGTCCTTGTTTGGTTGTAGGTGTGACTACTTCGATGAGAAGGTATTGAACCTTGTTGGGGTCCAGATACCATGGATTCATAGCATGGAATGATACGTCACCGTGAATTAGTTTACCATCTCATGTCCTTGTTTGGTTGGGGGGATGGTACGCTAGTTCAATATGTGCGTGTTGGACCATGTTATAATTCAATTGACTTATTTATTTGAGCAATAATTATTCAGTTTATATGGCATGATATTATGTGTCTTGTTACGTCCCTCTGAGGACCTGGTTATCTCTCTAGGTGTGTGTTCTTGTCTTTCGCAGGTGCTCTGGCTCTAGCAGTGACCATCTCTATTTCTTCGAGGATGATTGCGCTTAGATTGTCTTCGCTTCGCTAGCCAAAATTATTTTTTGGTATATCTTGTATTTCTTTTCATAGTTGGTAGTGGATTTGTCTCCGCCCAACTATATGTATCAATGACACTTCATTATCATTATATGACATCTTTTATTCTTATATTTTATGGATGAGATTAGATTACTCTTGGCTTACTGCATTTTACAGCTTATGTATTCATACAAGGTTTCCATATATTGGAGTATACTTCGTATGTATACAGCTGGCATGTCTATGTACCTAGTCCTACGTATTTTGGGACTGGGGCGTTACATATTTTTGTGGTGGCCCATGCAGGTCAAGATAAATTGTTTGGTTACTTTACAGTACCAAGCAAGCCTGCGTATAGGATTAGAAGTCTAGGATCTCATCCACATACTTGACCTCTTTCCTCGATTCCATATTCGACCGACTCATCGATTGCATCTTGCTTGATTCCTTCTATCATTATTCTTATCTTTCCTTCGTGCTTGCTAGAGATTGACCCTACTAGCTAGATGTCCCAAACACCCTTAGCTTAAATTTTTAAGTTGGGTAGAATACCCCACGACCGACACACCCTTGACCATTAAGGAGAATACAAATAGGATTATCTAGACTATAGGGACTAAAGGGAATTAACCCATTTGGTCAACCAAGCCTTGGTCAATAAAACCGTAGAATGATTGTATAGGAATAAACAAGACTTAGATTCTTATGACTCTTAGACTATTCATATTGGTTCCTTATTTCAATCTTAATCTCACGCGCCTATATTTGTACTATCTAGACTAATGATGCTAATGTAGCCTAGTTTTTGCAAGCTTATTCTTTTATCAAGCTTGTTCAAGACATATGTTAATTGGGTCGCTCCCACTAACATATTGTCTAATCAGAACCGGTGCATGATGGTCTGATCAACCGAGTGCACTTTGGTTCACTTTTATCTATCATTCTACGTGAATGGAGATATAGCCAAACCTGTCCTTTAGAGTCCCATCCACGACTGCCTTGAAAATTCTTTTTGAAATTTTTCGGTCGCCTTTGAACCACGTATTCGTATTTGATAAATTCACCTTTGGAACCCTTTATCGCTTTCGTCTTCCTCCTATTTTAGAAGGACGAAATCCCTCGTGCCGAGTATCCCCTTTAGTTGTCCGATCACTTATGACCACTGTAATTAGCCATTACCAACCCGTGGCTATATCCTCATCCTAAAACTATTCGTCTTTTCCCTTGATCATCGTGACCTACTAAATGCTTGTTTATGTTAAGGCGTTATTTCTTTGCCTCGCCCGAAGACTTGTCATACCCCTTGTATCTTCTCACCCCCTACTAATTCTTAATCTCGAGGACGAAATTCTTTTAAGTTGGGTAGGATTGAAAACCCCTAAATTTCTACTATTTTTTTTATTAAATTTGGTACTGATTTAAAAATTTTCGTATTGTACGTCGCGTAGTCGTATTGTACGTCGTGCACGAAATTTCATTTTTTGAATTTGCTCGACAAGTGCGAATATGTGCGAGCGTACATATTTTAGAAAAATATTTTTTCTAATTTTATAGTTTCAAAATAATTTATATAATAATTGTTTTAGCTATCGTACCAAACTTTCAAGCTTATTATTTTATTTATTTTATTGGTACAAAGCCTTTCGTTTATAACAATTATTGATAATATTCTTGTGCATACGTATATATTTCCTAAATATTTTACTAGTCTATTTTAAATAAAAATGTAATTTTCGAGATTTATTAATATTAATATTTTATTATTCAAAAAGATATTTAAAAATATTTATTATTTTTGAAATTATTATTATTGGTATTTTGAAAAATATATTTGGAAGTTATTATGGCCATTTGAATCTTGATTTGATTTTTAGAATTATTTAAATAAATTAAATTAATATCTATAATTGAAATTTGATTTTAAACTAAAGGGATATAATTTAAATAGGATTTGTATTTGGATTTGGATTTGAATTAAATAGATTGAATTATCTAATTTGGGTTTTAAATCTTTTCCTAATCCTATCCAATTGGGAATTCCTACATCCTATAAATAGGCAGGTACTCCTCCAATATTTTCTCCACAATATTTCTCCACAAATTCCACCACAAACGTGCGTACACCGTGTCCGTGTTCCCCGTCCAATTCTTATTCCATTTATATAATTACATCAATTTCTCGTGTCGGACACATCTCCGACACGACTTCGACTCCACCCGTGTCATGTAGGACACAAACCCAGCCCGTGTCGGACACCCCGACATAATACAAACCCTAGCCCTAACCCTAACCCTACGCCATCCCGGCAATAGCGTCGTTCCCAACCAGCATCTCGTCCCGCTACCGCCATCAACACTACTGTTATCACCAACACCACATCATCCTCTCTCCAACCAAGATCCCGACCACCACCACGGTGATCCCCGGCCAAGACCACCACCATCATTGTCATCACCCGTCACCACCACCACCATCATTGTCATCACCCGTCACCACCACCACCATCAGCATCACCGTCAGCCACCCGACCACCGTAAACTAACTCCACCGACTCCCATGACCACGGCCTACCAACCGCCGAAGCCGACGACAACCCCCCACCTCCTACGTCTTCTACCAGCAAAAGAGAGAAAAGAAAATATATATAAACCTCACCTCCACCGTGCCCTTGCCGCACCGATGAACTGGGTCGAGCAGCGACGACTCTCTACCGCCAGCGCAAACACCAGACCCCTCCGCCGCTCGGCCGGGTCCGGATCCCCTCGCCCCAACGGCCGAGCTCCGCCGGGACCCCGCGGCAGCACCCCGCCTAGTCCCGAAGGTCAGCACCCGACCCCGTCGTCGGGAAAGCGGCCGGAGCCGCGCCGCACAGGAACGGACTCGCCCCCGTCGAGCTTCGCCGCCGACGACCACACCAATGCCTAGCCGCCCATCCGCCGTCGCACCAACCAGATCGGGAACCCACGACCTTGGTGAGCCGCCTCGTCCCCTCCACCGTGGCCGACTTCCCCCAAACCCTCTTCGATGCAACTCCGCCGCGTACGCCGAGCCGATCCCTCCGCCGCTCGCAACCCCAGCGCGCCCGACCGCCGCTCCTCCCCTTTCCTCGGCGTCCAGCCGCCGTCCGCCCCTTCTTCCTTCCGACTTCTTCTTCTCCGCCGAACCTCCTCCGTGCGCCTCCGCAAGCCGCGAGCCTTCCTCCTCCGCGCGCCCGCCCGTCACCGTCGACTGTGGCCGGAACCCCCAAACTTCCCCTCTCCGGCACCCGTCCGCCACACGTGCTCTCCCCTTCTCTTCCCGATCGAAAACCCTCTTCCCTCCGCTCACCCCGGCGCTGCTCCTCCGATCAAGCGACCAAGCCCGCCGACAAGCCCCACTCTCTCGTCCCTTCTCCACCTCTTAATTTCTCTCTCTCTTTCATTTTTTGGATGAAGGCAACAGTACTGTAAAGAGTGAGAATTCGTTTTTATTACTGAATCTTATTATTATTATTATATTTTATTTTTTATTATTATCATTATCATTATTATTATTATTATTATTATTATTATCATTATCATTATTATTATTAGTATTATTTTTATAATTACCATTATTATTATTATTTCTATTATTTCCTTTCTTTATTATTATTATTATTATTATTATTATTATTATTATTATTATTATTATTATTGTTTTGTTATATTTATGAGTACTCTTAAGTTATTAAGAGGGGGTGCTTATTCCAATAAAAATATATAGGGTAAATAATTTTCAAATTATATAGGTTATAAAAAGTTGGCTTCCATATTTTTATTTTGGTCTAGAAGTCCTAAAATATTTTCTTGTAAATTTCTAGTATTATTCTGAAATATTTTAACCAATAAAATGTTTCTATCAAATCATATTTTACAAAGTTAGAATTTTTAGTCTAAAAATGATATATGATTTTTCAAAGTATTTTCCTAGAAATTATTTTAACTAATAAAATATATTTTTCCAAAGTATTATAAATATTTCCTAAATAATATATGTCTATTTCCTACAAATTTCCTTCGATTATCGTCTCTCATCTCGACTAGCCATAATCCTCGTCCTTTACAAATTTGGTACGTCCTCATATCAACCCTAACTAAATTGACCCTTCTGGACCCAATGGAACTGTCCGTGCCACCACCCGAGGTCACCATGTACAGTTGTTGCACCGAAGTCACGGTTCATGCCAGCTTGATCATTGCAATGCACCAGGCGTCCTACCAGACAAGACACCTTGCCATTTGCTGTTTAATTATTTTAGCTCATATTTTATGCATTATTTATTATATTTTTTTATGCAAAATAAACTGTGATACATGACATAACCTGTTAGAACTTACTGTTCATTTATATTCTCCTACTATGTATTATTTTTCTTACACATTACACCTAGATTTAAGGGACCACCTTGTGTGTTGCATACATAGGCCTTGACACATTTATACCACGTTGTTGTGAGTCACATATAGGACTCGGACATGCATGATTGGCTGGCCACCAGTACGTATAAGCCGTGCGTTAGGAAATAACTGCTAATAGAATTGCATGCTAGAAGACTTAGCAATTATGAGTTAGCTTTGGACGGGAAGAACATGATTGGAAGTTGACTACCACCCTATCTATCGTAGACTCGCTCGCTACTGAGGAACGATAGGTAGACTATATGCTATAGACTCGCTCGATACTGAGGAATAGTATATGGTGTTGTGACTCGCTACTGAGGTACTGCATTGGTATTTTCTTGACTTGACCCGGTAGTCATGCGACCATGAACTGTTCTTAAAACTGCATTCAATTAGACTGGCTAGGCTACCTTTATCCGTTAGGTACGAGTAATTTTGGTTTGAGTACTTGTATCTGACCGTGGCTTGGAACAATAACTTGTCGCGGATTAGTTCGTCATATCTTGTCCTTGTTTGGTTGTAGGTGTGACTTACTACTTCGATGAGAAGGTATTGAACCTTGTTGGGGTCCGGATACCATATTGGATTCATAGCATGGAACGATACGTCACCGTGAATTAGTTTACCATCTCCTGTCCTTGTTTGGTTGGGGGGATGGTATGCTAGTTCAATAGGTGCGTGTTGGACCATGTTATAATTCATTGACTTATTTATTTGAGCAATAATTATTCAGTTTATATGGCATGATATTATGTGTCGTGTTACGTCCCTTTGAGGACCTGGTTATCTCTCCAGGTGTGTGATCTTGTCTTTCGCAGGTGCTCTAGCTCTAGCTGTGACCATCTCTATTTCTTCAAGGATGATTGCGCTTAGATCGTCTTCGCTTCGCTAGCCAAAATTATTCTTTTGTATATCTTGTATTTTTTTTCATAGTTGGTAGTAGATTTGTCTCCGCCCAACTATATGTATCAATGACACTTCATTATCATTATATGACATCTTTTATCCTTATATTTTGTGGATGAGATTAGATTACTCTTGGTTTTCTGTATTTTACAGCTTATGTATTCATACGAGGTTTTCATATATTGGAGTATACTTCGTATGTATACAGCTGGCATGTCTATGTACCTAGTCCTACGTATTTTGGGACTGGGGTGTTACAAATGGTTCTGCAGTCTGCCTAACGGTTGTATCAATTCTTTTAAAGACTTGGAGAGGTTATTCCTCAATAGGTTTTACGAGAGTGGCATGCACGTTAGTATATCCACCCTTATCGAGACCAAGCAAAGGAAGACTGAGTCTATCATCGCTTTCATCGAATGCTTCAGGCGACTAGCATTAAAGATGCCCTTCGGTATACCAGACTCAGAACTTATGGATAATTGTCGACATAACTTCCTTCCTACAGTAAAGTTTTGTCTGGGTATACATAAGTATGATACATGGCCCGCTTTCATTGGGGCCGCTGATGCTGCTGAAAATGACGTCCCTAATCTAGAATTACTGGGGTTAAAAACACCCAAATCTGAAGACAAAGGCAAGCACCCTCAAACTATCTCTATCCGTAGGGGTAAAGAGAAAGAAGTCTTGAAGGTCGACACTTCCAAGGGAGCTTCCAATTCTCAGGACGCCTCTGACAAACCTAAGAAGACTTTCTCCTTTGACGAAGATGATGTTATTACCATTTTCACACATTGACGAAGGGTAATAAACTGACGCTGTCTCCACCACGACGTCCTGCGGAGGCGAACAAACTCAACGATCCCAAGTACCGTCTTTATCATCAGTACGTGCACCACTCTACCAAGGATTGTATCGTCCTGAAGAAGAAGATACAACAGATTATCGACAGCCAAGTGATCAACCTCGAAGCTGAAGACAAGGTCGTATCTTCTAACATGATCTCTCTACAATTTGGTGACTTTCCTCCCACAAAAGTCCCAGACGGCGTAGTCTCGATCCCCAAGGCAATAATGGAAGTCGTCAACCTGCCGCCAGCTTGCAACTCAACCTTGGTGCCACTTACAACTGAACATGATGAGATCATGTGGGTCCATCCGGACCTTGTGCAAGAAATGACGCAGGGGGTGGTATCTCCCAAAGTAAAGAGGGGTAAGAAATACAAATCATGTCATATGGTATCTTCTCCCGTTTACGAAGTTCTATCCGGCGAGATGCGATCTGGAAAGGCTTACCTACGGACTTATGACCCTGCACAAGAGGAGGCAGTACCTTCTCAAGCTCCTACTGCCCGCACAAGTTCAGAAGTCGGTCCGTGGAAGCCTTCAACTACCGACAAAACCAAGCAGAAGGAGACGCGATTTGACAAGTCTCTGAAGGCGCCAACTCCCGAAGGCATGGATCGGCCTTACAACTATAACATACTGGTACAGCTGGCCAATATACCTGCCAGGTTGTCTCTGTTCGATCTATTGCGACTCTCCAAAGAAACGCGAAAGGCCTTAAGTGAGGCATTACTACATGCCGACCCTTATCTCGCTGAAGTTAAAGCCCCCGTTGAAGACCCTGTCTTTTGTCCCCACTGCCACAGTACTATGGAAGTGGTGCCCAACATCACCTTTTCGCAGTAGGACAAGCTACTAAAAAATAATCGTCATGACAGACCTCTATACTATACAGGGTATATCGAGGCGATTATGGTGGATCGGATGCACATCGATCCAGGTTCCTCCCTCAGCATTATTTCTAGAAGTTTATTCCAAATTTTAAGAATCCCTCTGCACAAGCTATCTGCAACCAATACAACTATCATGGCTTTCAATGCTGGAAGAAGCCACCCATTGGGCAAGATCCGTCTCAAGTGCCAGATTGGTGATCTCCGAACAGAGATTTCTTGCTATGTAATTGATGCCAATGTATCCTACAACGTCTTGTTGGGATGTCCATGGATACACGAGAACATGATCGTTCCTTCCACACTTTACAGTGCTTCAAGTATGTCAATAGCGATGGCGTTGTGAAGACGGAGTTTTCCGATGTCAATCCTTTTAAGGGCATTGAAGCCTACTATAGAGATTCGGTACTTTACCAATCTCAGCCCTCCAAGGATGACGGCAACGAAGCTGACGATGAAGCTGAAGTGAGTTTATCCTCCAGTGATGGTCCCCTGATTATCCGAGTCAAAAGACGTACTACTCCAAAAAGTACTCCAAAGCCTCTCACAATCTGGATGAAAAAGAAGAACCCTGATAAGGTCAAACCATTGACCATCACTCTCCGCAAGACACCTCGGATGGAACATGCTGAAGTTTGTCCTTCCAATCGTGAAGAGTTACCCTATGTGGTGAACTTGGCCAAGACTGTGGCTCTTGTTCCAGATAATGATCCTCTCAATAAGTATATCAATACTCATAATAATGTACCTTCAGTGGATGATGTTATCCCTGAAGAAGAACTTGTATATTTTCTAAGTAAAGGTTTATCTTTGAATTACTCCGATGTCTACCAATCTGTAAACCAGTATGTAGATATGATATACGCTCTAGAGCACGGCATAGGACCACACCACTACATGCCAGTCGCGATGCCCCATCTGCAGGAAAAAGTCTGGCCAGAAGATATACACTACTTCATCGTTCCAGCTAAAAAGAATGGTGAAGAACTAATCATCTTCAGTCGAATAATTGGTGAAAGAAAGTTCATTCTGGACTCTACTTCGCCTTATCACAACACCGAAGCTGACTATGACTCCGAGAAAATGCAACTTTTCTGATATAGTTGGCAGGCCAAGAATGTCATCTAGAATATGGGATATGATATAAAAAGCGACAAGGGGCCAAACTACGGCCGGGGACGACGGTTGCCAATACGTCACTTTGCTCCTCCGGGTAAACCCGAGAACTATTATCAACAAAACGATATTAGTTTGGGTTATGTCACTCCTCCAACAACTCCTAAAAGATCAGACATCGAAGCAGATCATTGTTCTCATTCTTCTGATTCCCACCTCTAGGATTCAGACTCCAGCATTGAAGACATGTTCAAAGCAATCTTGTTCGTCAACATGGTGTTAGTTGACCAAATTGCAGACGATGTCCAATCGATTAAGCTTGAACAATAGGCTCAAAAGATGGATACTATGTGGGAGTTACGTTTCGAACATCGTGAACCACCTAATGAAGACGAAGTCGTCCAAGTCAATTTAGGAGATGAATCATCTCTTAAACCAATCTTCATCAGCAAGTCTGTCTGGTGATGAACGACAATCTCTTACACATCTTATAAGAGAATACATTAACGTTTTTGCGTGGAGCTATGAAGACATGCCAGTCTTGGACCCTAAAGTCGCTATGCATCGCCTAAATATTTCGTCTAAAGCTAAGCCAGTGAAGCAACAGCAATGACGATTCCGACCAGATATCATGGAGGCCATCAAGAATAAAGTCAAGAAGCTTATTGCAAGTGGATTCATTCGTGAAGAACAACACCCTGACTGGGTCGCTAACATTGTTCCAGTCATAAAAAAGAACGGTAAAGTTCGAGTCTGTATCGATTACCATAATTTGAACTCTGTATGCCCGAAAGATGAGTTCCCTCTACCGATCACCGACGTAATGATCGACAATACTTGCGGCTTCGAGCAGATGTCCTTCATGGATCGGTTCTCAGGCTACAACTAGATCAAGATGTTCTTTGACGATGAGAAGCACACATCCTTTCAAACACCGTTGGGGGTATATTTCTATATGGTGATGCCCTTCGGATTAAAAAATGCAGGGGCGACATACTAGCGAGCTATGAACACAATTTTTCATGATCATTTGCACAAAACAGTGGAATGCTACGTAGACAATATCGCAGTTAAAAGTCGTCTCAAGGGCAACCACCTCCAAGACTTGAGAACGGTGTTCGAACTAATGCGTGCACACCAACTCAAGATGAATCCAACCAAGTCTTTTCTGGGAGTCTCCAGCGGCAAGTTCCTTGGTTTCGTCCTTCAAAGGGTATACATCTTGACCCGAAGGAAGTAAAAACTATCCTCGATATGCATCCCCCAAGAAATCTCAAAGAGCTACGCGGACTTCAAAGAAGGCTAGCTTACATCAAACGATTCATTTCGAACCTCTCTGGAAGGTGTCAACCATTTACTCAGCTCATGAAGAAAGGCATATCTTTCGTCTGGACTGAATAATGTCAACGTGCATTTGACGACATCAGAAAGTTTCTCACAAGCCCTCCAGTATTGGTGGCTCCAATAATAGGGAAGCCTTTCTTACTATATGTCCGCGCTATGGACCATTCCCTTGGCACCCATATTACCTCAGAAGAATGAAGGCGACCATGAACATGCAATCTACTACCTCAGCCTCACAATGGTGGGTACCGAGCACAGATACACACCTGTGGAAAAGGAATGTCTTGTAATGGTCTTTGCTATCCAGAAGACACGCCACTATGTATCTGGGCAGACTATCCACATCATATCTAAAGTCAATCCTCTTAGAATACTCATGACTAAACCGGGTTCTCTCAATTACCGTTTAGCTCTATGGGCAATGTTGTTGACTCCATATGATATGTTGTTTGTCCCTCATAAGGCAGTAAAATGCCAAGCGTTAGCTGATTTCCTAGCAGCTCATCCAGTGCCAGAATCTTCCAAACTCTACGACAAAATTCCTGAAGAAGTAGTGGAGTCTAATACCGCAACTGAGGAAATCTCTATTTGGCGAATGTTCTTTGGTTGTTCATTAAGAACATGACCTAAAGGAAATATCGTGGCCGGAGTAGGCATCGTGCTTGTGTCATCCGACCATCTGGTTATACATCGTGCATATTCTCTCGTAGAATCCTGCACCAACAACGTCGCCGAATATAATGCACTATTGATCGGCCTGCAACTGGCAAAACAACTGGAAGTTGACTATCTTGAAGCTTACGATGATTCTAAGCTAATAGTTAGTTAGGTCCGAGGGGATTATGAAGTTCGTCACGAAGATCTCATCCCATATCACAAAATGACAATCGAATTGGCTTCTACTTTCGCTGGATTCTTTATCGAGCATGTGCCTCGACTACAGGATATAAAAGCAGATGCTTTAGCTGGTCTCGCTGCTTCCCTGACCGTTCCAACCAATACTCAGTAGTCGATCACAGTGTTTGGTCAAGAACTACTGTGTGAAAGACACCTTGCATATTCATCATAGTTACACAATGGAAACAAACGTCGACGTTAAAGACTGGTGTCATAGACTATACTGTCTATGGAATCCTCCATGAGGACCCAAAAGAAGCAGTATCTGTCCAAAGGCGATCCCTCAGATTTTACTATGATACAGCTACCAAAATATTGTACCGACGTTCTTACGACGGACTACTGTTATGATGTTTATCAGACACAGAAGCCAAATATGCACTCCAGGAGGCTCGTGATGGAGTTTGTGGTGCACATCAACCAGGCCCCAAATTACAAGATCGCCTCAGACGAATAGGTTATTATTGGCCCACAATGATAGAAGATGTTGTTGAATATACAAAGAAGTGTAGGGCTTGTTAGATCCACGCCGACTTCATTCATCAACCTTCAGAGTTTCTACACCCGACGGTAGCATCTTGGCCTTTTGAAGCCTGGGGTATGGATGTCATAGGCCCAATCAGCATGCCATCTTCCAGAGGACATCGGTTTATCCTAGCTATAACCGATTACTTCTTCAAATTGGCGAAAGCTATACCGCTCACCGATGTGAAGACATCGAACGTGATCAGTTTCATCAAACATCACGTTATCTATCGCTTCGGCCTACCTCGCAGGATCATCCATGATAATGGTCCATAATTCGCGAGTCATGCATTCTATCGATTATGCGATAAGAATCGAATCCAGAATGTAGCCTCTACTGCCTACAATCCAGCAGCTAATGGGTTAGTAAAAGCCTTCAATAAAACCATCATTTAACTTCTCAAGAAGTTCGTGTCTTCAAATAAGCGCGATTGGAATAAGAAGCTCAGCGAATGTCTCTAGGCCTATCGTACAATGGTTCGGACTCCAACAGGCAGTACGCTATTTTCTCTGGTTTATGGGTGCGCAGCAGTTCTTTCCCTAGAAATCCAGATTTCTTCTCTTCAGTAGCCTTAGCCAGTGAGTTGACTGCCGAAGAAAGGTACCATCTGCGACTATAGGAGCTCGAAGTGCTAGATAAAAAATGCTTGTTAGCTCAGTAGCGCATTGAGCTATACCAAGCATGCCTTTCCAGAGCCTTCAATAAAAAGGTGAAGGAAAGAATCTTCCAAGTTGGTGATCTAGTCTTAGCAGTAAGAAGACCAATGGTCATGACACACAAGACAAAAGGAAAATTCCAGCCTAAATGGGAAGGTCCTTTCGTTATAGAATCAGTGTATTCTAACGGGGCGTATCGACTAACCAAGCCTGATGGTGACTTGCTTATGATGCCTATCAACGGCAAGTTCCTGAAGAAATATTATGTGCAACAGTGTTCACATATACCATATTTTTAGTCATGTAAATGTACAGTGCAATGTTTATGTGATTCAAAAAATTATCTAACTATTATCCGTATTTCAAGAGTCTTGAATATGCCATGGATAATGGATCCTCTAAAAAGATTCCCTAGTGGAATTATTTCCATTTTTGACTCTGCCCAAACTCGGTTTGACAAAAACAAGTCACGTTTCTATTACCTCTGAATTGTTTTCCGATAATTATTTCCCCAGTAGAATGATTAAGAAACGTTTTGCCATGTCCATATAACCTCTGAGCAAAGCATTCATTAAGGATAATCACGTCCATATTACCTCTGAATTATCCACTTCTATATAATGTTATATATCCTTCCACATCCATATTACCTCTGGTCAGATATAGAACATCCTCTACTATTACGTCCATATTACCTCTATTAGCAGCTTCTTTCAACTTATTATCTATATTCAAAAATCCTGAATATAAGACGGATAATAAGTCCACATCAAATTCCCCAACGGAATACCCACCAAAAATATCCTTACTACGTCCACATTACCTCTACTTTTGATATTTCACAAAACTTTATTCATGAATTTTGAAAGCCAATAGATTTTTTATTTAAAATGTCTATCAAAAGACGGAGAAAAAGATACAAGAGCCTTGACGGCTAAAAGAGAAACAGTTACAAACAAAAATCTAAAGGATACACAATCGATTGATATTATCCCTTAGAGCTACGATTTCAGCTTCGGACTTCGCGGTAGCTCGACGGCGCGCCTCTTCTTGATGAGCAGCTTCATCCTGGAAGGGGATCAGGTTCATGTGATCTCCCTCCAACTACACCAGCTGTTCTTTTATGTGGTCGAAAGTTATGGCGGTCATGGCAGCCTGAGCAAAATAGTCCTCCTGCTCAGACGTCGCTGTCCTCAAGCTGGCCTCCAGTTGACCAATCTTGCTTTGGATCTGCATAATGTGATTATATTTTTTTAGTAATCTGCACAGCCAGCTTATTCTTCGAAGCGGCACGTGCCTCACTCGTAGCATTGAACTACTCATACTGGTCAGCCAACTCACTGATTTCTCGAGCAAGGGCATCATTCATTGCCTGGAAAGTAGCCTCCTCCTCCGCGAGAGCCACGATCAAAGCCTCATCTTCTACACAGAACAGCGACGTCGGGCTCCATTGTTTGGCGTCTCGGAATCTGGCCATCTGACCCTCCAGATCATTCAGAACCTTCCTTAGAGCATTAGCCCGCTCTTCATAGCCGACGATGCTCTCAAGGGCTGCCACTTGACATTCAGCAACAGCCTTCACAAGGCCAAAGGTGGCATTCTGATTCAGAACTCCATAAAGCTTTACTTTCAGAACAGAATATAAAGCTTTGACGACTTCCTGGGCCATCTCGTCGTCTTCAGTGGAGGTCGTCGGGGAGGATGGTTGATGAGGTTCTTTCGCTCCAGGAAGAGATGCCTGACAAGAAGCTGAACCTGACAAAAAAGCAATATATGCTTCAGTAACCAAAAAAGGGGAGTACGAAAGAGTTGTAGTTTTGTACCTTCGGCATGCTCAGCGCCAATTTGGGCTAAGTCATCAGTCTTGGCTTCTGGGAAACCGAGAGCAGGCCTAGGCTGTTCAAGAAGAATAATATTAAAGCCTCGAGCAGCATCAGGCCGGATATCTTCCACGGTCCCGGCTGGACCAGGTGCAGATTCAGCGACTGCCCCCTCAGTAGGCTGCTCAACCTCTCCTTCTGCAGCCAGTACCGGCTCACTAACGGATCCCTCCATACCAGTAAATTTAGAGGAGCCAAGGACGACCTCTGTTTCTTTCCCAATGCCTTGGGTTATCTTTACGAGTGGTTCCTTCTTCTTGTCTACAAGGGAATATACAATCGTGGTCAGCCTCACGAGGAGCACGTAAAATCGAAGTCAAAAAATCTCATCCGAAGAGAGGCGCAAAGATAACATACCCGCGGGAGGATGAGCCGATTGGACTTGATTCTCGTCCAACTCTTTCATTATGGCCCCGATCGCAAATATCGCCTCCAAGGAGATATCAAAAAAGGGACTGGCGTTCTGGTCGCCACCATAATCCGGGCATTCGCCCTGATCATCCGTTGATTCAGCCTCCTTGACTGGGGAAGGCTGAACATCGTATGCCAGTCGAGGACAACGAGAGGACACTATTGTCACATCCACTTCCTTAAACGAGGAGGCACCTGCCTCAGCTACAACTTCAAGGTCCTGTGCAAACGACAAACGCAAGGGTGAGAAAGCTTCTAATGGCTTGAGAAAAACGGCTATGGAGTCTAGGAAGGGATCTACCTCCCAAATGATAACGGCCCGCGATGCCGTTCCACTTCTTCCAGTTTGCCGGGAAGACCTTCTCAAGGGAGGTGAGCCAGCACCCACTTCCTTGGCTCTCTTTAGGGTGACAGTCTTCTTATTCCTCTTAATAGTTGGCTCTTGGGCCAATTCAGTTGAAGCTTTCCTCTTCTGAGGAGGATTGGGAAGAGCAGACTCATCTTTTGTGTCCTCCTTTGGAGGCACTGTCGGCTCCCTAAGAGTAGCCCTCGGTCGTGGTACTGTGGCTGGCTTCACGGCTAGAGCAGCACTCTCCTTCTTAAGGCCCTTTGGTGCCTTTGGGGCACATTTCGCAGAAGGGGGGCCAAGCAGAGTCCCCAATATCAAGCTTTGTTCACGATCATACCGAGGATGAAAAGTATTGATCTGAACATAAAACTTGGCGGCAACATAGAAAAGATGGGTCTCGGGCATATCCGAAGGCAGAATAAAGATTGCCCCCGTGCATCCGGTATTGTAATATATCCAGGCACGTGCCCCATCAATTAAGCTGTCTATTGACTCCAAGTGCGGGCTAGCATTTCCCAAAAGGAGCTGGCTGTAGCCAAACTGCCGCGCGAAATGACTCGGCAAGTATGGCTCTAGATAGACATGGTTCATGTTTCTGAGCACCAGATGCGATGGTCTAATAGACTGAAGCTAGTGAAATGCCCCAGGAGTCAAGCTAGTGGCATGAACTCCCTCATCTACTAAGGTATCTCCTGTACTACCGTAGCCGGATGGAGGGGATACCCTGATGAACTCGTAGTTCCGCAAGAAGCTTAAAGCCCTTCTGTAAGCGGGTACACCAGTGACGGCCTAATCCGCATCACAGAATCTGCAAAGAAAGGCATCTCCCGCCAAGGAGTCTGCCGTCGGCCCAGTGTTCATCAGGGTAGGGCAGTGCAGTAGCAGCCACCCCATCAAAAAATGATACGAAAGTTCGGTCCGGGCGAAGTTGGCTCTGCCGTCAGGAGTCACCACATTTCTAACAAAGTCCCGTAGTCCCCGTTCAGTGGCACAAACCATCGCGAGAAGGCAAGATGGTATCCGAACGCCAGCTTCATAGCCGAAAGTATTATGCTCCGACTAATCCTCTCAATAGTCCATGAACCCCCAGGGACTATACAGTCACGAAGCCAGATCATAAAGAAAGCTACCAGCACGGCTTTCTCTGACAACGAATATTTAGCTTGATGAAAGTAGTTGCCGATCGGGGACTTCCCCTCAGGATCATTACTGTCCTCAATATTCGCCGTATCATAATCTGCCATCCGAGCTTCTATCTCAGACTTGGTCATAGGTTTTAAAATCGAAAAGGAAGGCAGATCCTCTCCTTCTCCTTGAACAAAGACGTAGCCCGTCCAAGCTCTTGTGTGGGGATTGGCCCCCTCGGTCCTTCCTTTCTTGTTGATCCTATTGCAGATGAGGAGGTGGCAGAGTAACTCCTTGTATACATGAATCATCTTGTAGTTCTTATTCTCCAAGTCTCGGAGCTCCTCATTACAAGGCATGTACTCTTCATACGGCTCTGTGCCCCAAGGAAGCTTCGATACTTCCTGTATTTCGTGGAGAGCCAATCCCATCTCCCCGCCCGGAGTAAAGAAAGTACAAGTGTGAAGGTTGTACAACTCTGCCAAAGAGACAAACATTGGCCAGTTGACCTTTACGTCATATTGGGTGGCCCTATTAACATAAAAAAAGGCCAGCAGTCTTTAGGGTGGCTTCATATGTGGAAAGCACCCAGTCAGTGAGGTTGCTCTAGAATAAAATTGGATACCTCCAGCCTTCCATCCGCATCTTCCCTACGGGATACGACACGTCCCCGAACATCATCAAGTTCCAAAGTGTGTCGGCAGCATAAGGGTGGAGGTCAGTCAGGATGTCGTTCATTACGACACCAGGTTGTAGCCCCCTCGTGGAGTAAGATGTAGAGCCCCTAACACACTTGAAAGTGTCCTTCTTTCGATCTTCCGAGTCGAATTGTATTCTTCCAGAGACGACCCCGGGGAGCTGAGGGGTTAACTTCCATTTTATCTATCTCCGTGCGGCTAAGACAGTGAACGCAGACAAAGGATACTGACACTACATCGACGGTAGCCATATTCTCTAATTGTTCAACCTGACCACCAGTAGGTTTTTCAAGCATATCGTCTCGCCATCTTCGAACCCCACACTATCACCAAACAGGAAGTAAGGCTTCTTGAAACGACGTGCCCCTCCAAGCAGGAGCTTCTCATCGTTAATCATCTACTTCAAAGAAGTCTTATCCTGTTCAAGTATGGCGAGCGTCCGTTCCGTAGGCTGGTTATGACTAATCTTGGCTTGGACCTTGCTGACCATGTTGGTTATGAGACTTGTGCCGAGGACGTGACAAGCAAAGCCGAAAGGGATTCCATCAAGTTTCGGGACAAACATGTTAACTGGAAAGACAGAAGAGAAAGTCATACTCAGAATTTGCAGAAAAAACTAAGTACTGGAGGAATCTTATGCGCAGAAAGGGCTATGCGCCCAAAGGGTTATGCGCCCAAAACAGCATGCGGGCACATAACATACAGCAGCATGTGGGCGCATAACATACAGCAGCATGTGGGCGCATAACATACAGCAGCATGTGGGCACATAACACACCACAGTGTGGGCGCATGCTTCTGTGGGCACATATGAATGATCACAGAAATATGTCGCCTTGGGTACATGCACCCAGATAGAGGAAAAGTCTAAGCGCTGCAAATTAACGCTCAAGACTTTGTTTTGAGGCGTAGCCTCACCCAGAATCGGATCTTGGACTGCCGAGGACGCTGTCGCAGGAGGAGAGCCACTCGGTGCAGCCCCCTTGTCCTTCGTAGATCTCTTAGCGGCCTTGGAAGACATGGTTCGTGCAGAGAAGAGATAAAAAGTCTTTTTGAAAGTTTTGAAGGAAAAGAGAATAATGAATTTTCTCTCTCTTCAAAAGCCTATTTACAGGCATGGGCCATATACTATGCGCCCACTACCCCTATGCGCCTATGCGCCCACTACATGCTATTCGCCCATTACGGCTTATGCGCCTACATGAAGACCCAGTCTCTTGCACATTATACGACTGCCACTTGCTGACATGGACAACGCATGAAGGATGGACCTCTTCAAATTCTACCCCGATGAATCTGTTAGTTCAGATTTTCGAGGAAGGTCTCAATAGCCATCTCTCTGACAGTCTGGCCAAACTCTATGCGCCCAAAGGAAAGAGCTATGCTATGCGCCCACTGCATCACGAGAAGACAGTCCATGCTTCTTTCAAAGTATTTTAAACTCGTTCAAGTATCGAAAACTTTGAAGGGAGTCTGATAGAAGTATAAAATTTTTAGCAGACTTGACAACCATGTGCCCAAGCAGTCATATGCGCCCAAGCTAGAAAAGTCATATACGTCCATGTCACCAGAGAAGTCATATACGTCCAAGTCACCAGTGAAGTCATATGCGCCCAAGTCACCAGAGCGAGCTATGCGCCCATGCGCCCACTTTAGGCTCCTCCAGAGGGGGGCCCATAGCCCTGTTTCAGGCTATACACCCAAGTCAGAATTGCCCCCAACTCGGTCAAACCCACGATCAATCGTGCACCGAAGCATACGGCTACGTCAGTCTCCACGAGCAGTCGTGTACCGAAGCATGCGGCCACGTCAACACCACCATCAACCTACAATCACGCAGTCTGCATGTGTCTACACCCTATGTGCCCAAAGTAAGACCATGCACCCACATGAAAACCAGTGTATTTTCTCATGTGGGCGTATAACATCATTCCTGCACAGAAATGACTATAAAAAGGGGTCTTATACCTCTTTAAAGCACAGAACGGAGAGCATTTTCAAGAGCCAAACTGCTGCACTTCTTGCCAGTGAGCCAAGAGTTAGTAATTTTCTTAGGTTTTCTTCCACTTTTGTAATCGACGTGCCAACGGAGTAAAGGAGCAACTACCGTTCGATCTCCATCATCCCATTACCCAGAATTCTTTTTGTACTTGGGGATCGTCAGCGCAGGATCTCTCAGGCGTCTCGATACACAGAAATGTTTGGAAGATACACTCTAGGTTTATCGTAATAATCTGTAAATTCACCTTCATATCAAACCACAAGTCAAATCTAATTTTTCACGTCTTTTAAGTTTGACCATCCTCGCTGGACATGAATCACCATACCAGCGCTCACGCGGAATAGTTATCCTAATCGGCGTGACGCATGTGCGAGGCTGGTGTTGCGTTCGCACAAGACAAGAACGTCAACGCAGTGGTCATCCATGAAGTAATCAAGACACTTTCGTTTTCATCCAAGTAATATCCATCTACTCTCAAATTCTCCGAAGCATTCCTACCGTCATCATCCAAACTGACGCCAATTTAACTTGCATCTTATTCATCCAATAAAAATGCTCAACATAATTTTCGTTCATTCGATCAGAGTATCCCCGAGTTATTGTATATCATTTTTGATACGCCTCAATACCATCGTCGATATGCATAACTTGAACATCTTCCTCTCTCATAAGCTCTATTTTGTTGTAATCACTGTTAGCATTCGAACTCGAATACGAATCAAGTCTCGCACGAATCAAGATCCATTTTGTTGTAACAAGCTATCATCATCGAGACACGACTTCCAATTCATATATCCATTTTCATATTCCTATTTCGTACTTCTAAATTGTGCTACCGACTCATCGTGCTAACTCAAATTCATTCGCACGATTTCTTCATACCTACTCAACTCGTTCCGAACAAGTCTTTATACTAACTAAACGCAAATTTGACTGTGTCACGACCCGCACCCGCATTTCGGACGCGAGCTCGTAAGCAAGCCAGCTACGCATCAAGCAGACTCCAGCCCGACTCGAATACGTAAACGCTGTCGAGGCTAGGGTATACTGCCAAATCATGGAAATTTAATATATATCTCAAATCTACAATAAGTGTGCAAAATATTAATGAACACTATGGGTCGGGGTCTGCAGCCCACTAGCATAAATGTCCGATATGACTCCAAGGAATATAACAAGAGTCTATAAACTGAATCAATAAATAGAATATCGTATGATACTGAAAGGAAAGCACGAGAGGATAACAACGTAATATCACTGACAAATACCTGAATTTAACAAGCAATATTGTAATTGTCTGAACCCACAAGTGTCATAATCATCCGCCATCCAGAACTGCTAACTAACTCCACGCAATCACTAACCTGAAGAGATCATCAGGTCCTCAGAGGACATAGCAAGATACATAAAAACATGCCTATCTAGCAGTTTTATCATGCACAAAAAAATAAACAAAAAAACGGGAACATGACTAATGACTACGAACACGAACACGAACACTAGAACAACTACACATAAATGAACTGCCAGAAGAATAATGAACACGAGATCAATAGAAGAACCAAACCCACATCCCGAGTGTGGACTCACGGGTTTGAACTAAGCACTAACCCTCGTCCCGAGTGTGGACTATTTGGTTAGCTCACGGCAAAACACCCTCGTCCCGTGTGTGGACTCTCTGGTGCAATTGGTCAACCTTCGTCCCGAGTGTGGACTCTCTGGTGCCAATGAACATGACAAACACCTTCATCCCGAGTGTGGACTCTCTGGTGCACTAATCAACCCTCGTCCCGAGTGTGGACTCTTTGGTGCCAATGAACATGACAAACACCTTCATCCCGAGTATGGACTCTCTGGTGCACTGATCAACCCTCGTCCCGAGTGTGGACTCTCTGGTTGTGTAAAACGATAATCAAGGGTTTAGCAGTTCAACTACACGCACTCGTTCTATGACACGACTCAAGCAAGGTACTGATGAGAAACTCCAAGTATGAATCACAAGACCAAACATGAACATGGCTATATGCAATGAAAACAACTCAGCAGAATATAACACGAAGAGCACATATCCATAAACAATCAAAGACTGAAACTGAAATGAAATGCATGTAAATAAAACTGTAGAGGGAGGCAAGGTATACTTGCCTTTGGTCCTTGAACAAACCGTAGTCACAAGTCGAGGATGAGGGAAAGCTGATCTTGGAGCTGTCAACCTATAACACGTATCGCACCATGAACCGTGCATGAAAAATATAAATCAATTCTAATGTTCTAGTTCTAAATTCATGGAATAGTGGCTAGTTGGGTTACTAATCTAATAATAATTAAATCTACAATAATTCACTTAAAACCTATTTTAACCAAATAATAATCTAAATATAATCTAAACATGCAAGTTTGGCCATCTAAAGTCGTGTTTCCCAATTTTGGAAACTATGGCACGCAAATCGAGACGTGTTGTTGACTATCTAGTCAAACGCTGTGAACTCCAGATTTTGAAAGTGTACCTTGGTAGATTTCTACGTCACGAGTGCTCTGGAATCAACCGTGCCGCAAAATCATGCTTTGGTCAAAAGATATCGTCGTTATGGCTAATCGTGACCAAAACGGTGATCAATCGATCAATTATGAGTTCAATAGAATAACTAAAATAATATATGAATGAATTAATTTTTGGAAAAATATATGTCGTAGAGCTCTGTGTTATCTTTTCGAAACTTCAAACGGTTCATGATTTCGATTTCTGATTCTCCCGGAATCTCGAAAACACCGAAACGTGTCAAGTTTCGGACAACCGACACTCTACGAATTTTTCAGAAATTTAGGAAAAATATATATGAAAATAAATTATATAATCAGAAATTTTACCTCGAGATGAATCCAACAAAAAAAACGGCACGCTAAAATCACGTCGGAGTTGACGGCAATCGTCTCGGGAAGTCGAGATCTCTACTAGAACTCTCTTTCAAAAAGGCGGCTGAAATTTAATTAGGGTTTCGAATATAATAATATATATATAGGAGAGAGAGAGGCGGTTCAGCCTGGGCACCGACAGGTGGGCCCCCCTCGTGTGAATTTCTGGGTAATTAATTATTTTAATTCAGAAAATTATTTAAAAATCATTTTAAGTCCAAATAAATCAAAATAAATTGCAAAAAAATCCAGAAAAATTCTAGAAAATATTTCCAAGTGTCTAGAATCTAAATAAAATATTTTAACACAAAATATCATCATGTGACTTCACAGTAAATTCCCAAAGCCTATAAAATATAATTTTTATAGGTTTTAATTATATAAAAATTCCCAAAAATTCTAAAAAAATCCAGAAAAATTCTAAAATATTCTAGAAAATATTTCTAACCTCCTAGAACCTAAATAAAAATAACTTATCTCAAAATAGTCCCAAATGACCTTATAGTAATTCATGAAAGTCAATAAAATAAATATATCTTTAATAAATAAATATCTAAAAATGTCTAAAAATCATAGAAAATATAATATAGCTATAGCATGCTTATAAACCCTATCTAGAGATCATGTGACCACAAGATGGTCATAAATCACCTGTGGGCTTAGTCACAACTCCTATGATCATAGAAAAATTAAATGTAAACTAATCAAATAAAAAAATAAAAAATATTCACAAAATTTTGGGAAGAGGAGTTACAAATCTACCCACCTTAAAAATAATTTCGTCCTCGAAATTCTAATTCATAACTATTCCTTAAAAAATCAAAGTCTACTATTACCTTAATCTCCTTGAATTTAATTTCTCAAAAATATTTTATGACCTTTTCTAATCATTTTATAACTCCGAATACTTGAGGACTTCTACCCACCTTTGGTCATACTACTCTTCAAAATACGATCACTAACATCTTATAATCTTCTAACTAGTTGCTAATAATCCTTCCAACAGATATCTAGGGCATATGGCATCTGTAATCCCTCCTATCTATAAACAACCAAATATTCAATAATCAAGCAATATTATAATATAATTTAAGAATTTCTGATGAATTCTAGACAGCACGAGCATTCGTCACCCCGAAATAAGAAGGGATGAGAATGAAGGGTACGGAAAGGCAAGGAAGAATAATCGAGAACGAATACGAGATTTCAAAGGCGATAGAGAAATTTCTAAGAGAATTTTCAAGGCAGAGTGGATTGAGATTTCTAAGGTCTAGTCAGATGCGCAGGCTCGTATCAGTACAGTTACGTAACCGATATTATATGCCCTGACCTGTATGGGCCACCAAAAAAACTTGTCACGACCTACACCCTCATTTCGGATGCGAGCTCGTGAGCAAGCCAGCTACGCATCAAGCGGACTCCAACAAGACTCGAATACGTAAACGCTGTCAAGGCTAGGGTATACTACCAAATCATGGCAATTTAATCTATATCTCAAATCCACAATAAGTGTGCAAAACATGTATGAACACTATAGGTCGTGGTCTACAGCCCACTAGCATAAATGTCTAATAAGACTCCAAGGAATATAACAAGAGTCTATAAACTGAATCAATAAATAGAATATCGCATGATACTGAAAGAAAAGCACGAGAGGATAACAACGTAATATCACTGACAAATAACTGAATCTCACAAGCAATATTGTAATCGTCTGAAACCCACAAGTGTCATAATCATTCGCCATCCAGAACTGCTAACTAACTCCACGCAATCACTAACATGAAGAGATCATCAGGTCCTCAGAGGACATAGCAAGATACATAAAAACATGCCTATCTAGCAGTTTTATCATGCGTAAGAAAATAACCAAGAAAAATAGGAACACGATAAATGACTACGAACACGAACACGAATACTAGAACAACTACGCATAAATGAACTGCCAGAAGAATAATGAACACGAGATCAATGGAAGAACCAAACCCTCATCCCGAGTGTGGACTCACAGGTTTGAACTAAGCACTAACCCTCGTCCCGAGTGTGGACTCTCTGGTTGTGTAAAACGATAATCAAGGAGTTAGCAGTTCAACTACACGCACTCGTTCTATGACACGACTCAAGCAAAGTACTGATAAGAAACTCCAAGTATGAATCACAAGACCAAACATGAACATGGCTATATGCAATGAAAACAACTCAGCAGAATATAACACGAAGAGCACATGTCCATAAACAATCAAAGACTGAAACTGAAATGAAATGCATGTAAATAAAACTGTAGAGGGAGGCAAGGTATACTTGCCTGTGGTCCTTGCACAAACCGTAGTCACAAGTCGAGGATAAGGGATGTCAATTTAGGAACTGTCAACCTATAACACATATCACGCCATGAACCGTGCACGAAAACTATGAATCAATTCTAATATTCTAGTTCTAAATTCATGGAATAGTGGCTAGTTGGGTTACTAATCTAATAATAATTAAATCTAGAATAATTCACTTAAAAACCTATTTTAACCTAATAATAATCTGAATATAATCTAAACACGCAAGTTTGGTCATCTAAAGTCGGGTTTCCCAATTTTGGAAACTATGGCACGCAAATCGAGACGTGTCATTGACTATCTAGTCAAACGCTATGAACTATAGATTTTAAAAGTGCACCTTGGTAGATTTCCGTGCCACGAGTGCACTGGAATCAACCGCGCCGCAAAATCACGCTTTGGTCAAAAGATATCGTCGTTATGGCTAATCGTGACCAAAACGGTGATCAACCGATCAATTCTGAGTTCAACAGAATAACTAAAGTACTAGATGAATGAAATAATTTTTGGAAAAAAATATATGTCGTAGAGCTCTGTGTTAGCTTTCGGAAACATTAAACCGTTCGTGATTTCGATTTCTAGTTCTCCCGAAATCTTGAAAACACTGAAACGTATCAAGTTTAGGATAACCGACACTCTACGAATTTTCCAGAAATTTAGGAATAATATATACGAAAATAAATTATATATTCAGAAATTTTACCTCGAGATGAATCCAATAAAAAATGGCAAGCTAAAATCACGTCGGAGTTGACGACAATCGTCTCAGGAAGTCGAGATCTCTACTAGAACTCTCTCTCAAAAAGGCGGCTGAAATTTAATTAGGGTTTCGAATATAATAATATATATATATGAGAGAGAGTGTAACCCCTCTTCCCAAAATTTTGAATTATATTTTTATTTATTTATTTGAATTAAATGGTGGTTTTTAATATTTTTATAAATAATTACTTAGTTAATTATTACGGTAGATGACTTTAGCCATGACGGAGTTTTGGAGTGCAAGGTGACTAGAGATCGTGGCACGGATAGTGCAATGACGTGCTTAGACTAGTGTATTAGCCCTAGTAGGGAAGGCCGAGCCATAGTGATGTCCTAACTAGAAAAACCAGGCCAAGTTGTGACTTAACTCTTACCGAAAATTTATTTATTTATTATTTATATTATTGAGTTTTAGGGAAACTGGTTCTACCATTTTAGCCCGGACTGGACCCGAACTGAGCCCAAGCCCATGTAGTAATGCGGCACGTCCAATGACATTTGTGTTGCTGGAATTTGGTATGATTGTGTTGTATTCCGTATTAGTGATCTAATAATATTTTCTAAGTATTCTTAATTTAATATTATAAATATTATTATTAGTGATATTCAGTGACGTTTGTATAAAATAGGACCTCGTATATTTTGGGATTTTAGACTGTACATATTGGTATATATCCTTTATTTGGTTTTTTGAATTTATTATTATTATTATTATTATTATTATTATTATTTTATTATTATTATTATTACTGAGGTCATTATTATATAATATTTTTATTATTATTATTGGTTATATTTATTTGGTTATCAAATAAATGTTATTAATAAATATATATATATATATAGATATATATATTTTATATATATATATATATATATATATATATATATATATATATATATATATTTTTTTTTTTTTTTTTTTTTTTTTTTTATATATATATATATATATATATATATATATATATATATATATATATATATTCATATTCATATTCAAAAAAAAAAAAAAATATATATATATATATATATATATATATATATATATATATATATTCATATTCATATTTATAAGAATAGGCCTTACTCTAGGAATATATAATATTAGGTTTTTATTTAGATTTTTAGGAATATTATTATACTAGTATTCATATGAATATATATATATATATATATATATATATATATATATATATATATATATATATATATATATATATATATATATATATATAAAAATATATATATATATATATATATATATATATATTAAATAAAAAATAAAAAAATAAAAAAATAAAAAGGAAAACTCCCTTAACATTGTTCCCTTGCGGGAACAGTGGACCGAGCCCACTTAAGTCACAAACAACCGTCCCTCTCTTGCTCGAACCCACCTCAGCCCGACTAAAACCATACAGTAATGTAAAGCCTCCCAGCCCATACAATGCTCCCAACCCGAGAGAAAAGTCTCCCGACCTCTCTCTTATATACGCGCACGGGGGAGTCTTCGTCGACAACCACTTACCCTAACTACAAATTTTACCACCACATCCTGGCGGCGCCGACCACCACCTCGAGCGCGCGCGCTGCTGCTGCGCCACCGCGGGACGGCTGGCCGACCGCTGGGCAAGATCGCGCACGGCGACGGCGACGATAGTACGCGGAAGCAGAGACAGGACACAGCCATCGACCCTACTTCGCCGTAAGTTTTTGCGACGCTCGATTGCCCATTTCGAGATTCGTCTCTTCTGGTATGTAGACTATATAAACGGCTTGGTTTCCTTTCGATTCGATTAAAATCTCGAGGATCAGAACCCTAGGTAAGTCGAGACAAACTTCGACAAACACAGTGCCAATGCACTCTATTTTTGGGCTGTCGGATCACCGACTTCGGCAACTGATTCTAATGGCTTATTAGTGTTTTCTTTAAAAAATAATTAAAGTCAGTCCTAGAGAACCTATTGGACTCTGCAACCCATTTTGCAGAAGCCGATTTGGTCGACTGAGCGCCGAGAAATTGGCGTCTCAAATTGACCAAAAACCTGTTTTCAAAATAATAAAAAATCTAGAAATTCTTTCGATACGACGTGCGTCCCGCCAATTCGGGCGACGTGGTCGCGAACCAAAAGCATCGAAAGGTGCGTAACGGCTTCGTGGACGTGTGGGCTTTGACGGAATTCAAATTGGTTGCGTGTGCGCAACGAATTTGATGCGTATCCGTCGAAATTTACTGTATCGGCCTCTGTGCAAGTTTCTCAATTACTTTGTGCACGCCCGTCAGATCGAGATAAAACTTGGGCCAACAGGACCATATCATTTTTCGGGTCATGTATGCCAAGTTTGGTCCAATTCTGAGACAGTTGATCGGATCGCCGTTTTACGGGCCCTACGGTTGGATTCGTATCATCAAAACGAATCCGTAGATATATAGTTTGATGACTTTAGAGACCGTTGACCCTGGCACGCTTTTCGGTACAAAGCGGGTCCAACGACGGACACCATTTTGACCCAAAATTATCGTTTTGCCCCTGTGTCCAGAATTGGACTTAAGGACAGGCAATTCTAGCTATTTTGACTATTCTGAGAACATAGGTAATGTCTGTTTCAGCATCTGGAGACTGTTATATGGGTTTTGACTATTGTGGCACACTGGGTGGTTTGGATTACCGGTTTTACCAGCAAAGGACCACAGGCGAGTACAGTTTATTGTTTGTTTTCAGTATTGATCTTTACTATACATCAGTGTTTAGTCGATAGATATGTGATTTCAATTTTATGTTAATTTTGTTCCTTGTTGTGTCGGGAGGTAAAGTACCAACGATGTGTGATCTGACCTTATACCGTGTAGACCGTGATTTATTCTTGCATTAGACCGTGTAGACCGTGATTTATTCTTGCTTTATACAGTGTAGACAGTATTTTATTATTGCTTTATACAATGTAGGCCGTGTAACATTATACAGTGTAGATCGTGATTATTATTTTTGTAGACAGTGTTTCTTTATTGTAATATTTCGTGTAGATCGTATAATCGTAGACCGTGTAACTTTAGACTGTGTAGACCGTATTTATTATTGCATTTATTTCTTGTAGATCGTGTAGAACGTGTCGCATAATTGTCCCGAGACCGATCACATATCAAAGGTACTTCAGTCGGTCAGTTGGTGAGTATTTTATTGTATTTCATGTTCTGTTCTTGGTATTCAGTTTTATTCTGTCTTTCTTCATTTTCTTTTTATAAATCATATGTCTAAAGGCTAACCTCTGTTATATAGTCATTTTCATATATTGGAACTGCATTCAGTGAATTGTACTCGTTCCATTCCTGACTGGAAACCAATATTTTTTAGGTTAGTCGTGGATTCACTTAGCATGGGAGATAGGGGTACTTGCAGACAAAAGCCTAGAGACGAGCTAGATAGTTGAGTTGTAGTCATTCAATATTTGTACAAGTTTATATTTTTCTGTAAATGTAAAACTTGTGATCATTGTAAATTAAATTAATTTTGTGAATGAGCATTACTTGTGATTTTGAGCATCGTGGCTATACAGCATTCTACCACCGACACTGCGACGTAGGCTGGCTTGGATACGTCTCGTATCCGAAAAAAAATGGGTGCGGGTCGTGACAAGTTTTTGTGGTAGCCCATGCAGGTCTGTCTTCGCAAATCATGTGAACTCGTGAGAGTACTTAAGTTAGTCGTACTATTTCGAGCCTGCGACTAGGAAATGCTTGTTCACGAATTAGGAATTAATTTAATTTAAAAGAATGACTAGGACAAGGAGTCCCTTATACAAATTTACCGATGGGTAGTCTAGGCCATGCAATTTAGATGAAGTGTTATTAATTTAGATAGTTTGTCAGATCCCCATAGGTACACTATTACCCCTTGATATGACGATGTAATCCAATGTGGATAGATTATTCACTTGGTGAGATAGAGTTTCATAGAGGTAATGATCTAACCTTGATAAATTGTTCAATCCCTTCTATTTGCCTCCTTAGATATCATCCTCATATCTTAGTCCGAATTGCCTATTTAGTCCCTATTTGCTTTAGGGATTATTATTTTATATAATTTCTGATTATGTTATCCACATATGAACCTCGAGTTAGTTCTGATTAAAGTTTTTACCCCATGGTTTGAATACACATGAAATAGATACTAGAATGTTTGTATATCTTTTGTCTTCAGTTATTTCCTCCCTGTTCGATCTTTCATTTGAAGGGTGGTGATAGATAGGACAATTACTTACGCTTTATTCATAGTCAACATGTTTGAATCTCTAGAAGCTCATGAATTTTTACAGATACAGTTAAAGGAATATTAGTTAACTCATAATGGCAGGACAGCAGCGCACTGTCGCCATTTATTTGAATTTTGGAGACCATGGATTCACTGCGGCCAGCAGCGCACTGGCGAGGCACGACCCATAGAGTTGAAATTATTTTACGAAATCGTAGGTTATGGAACATTGCTAAAACTATATCTACGTTGACCTCTTTAGACCTTGTGTCAATATAAGGTAGAGTATCTGATAGCATATCACATCTGAATTACGGAACCAAGGGTTTACCACCGTCCGAGTATACGAGCGAGGCATAATTCTTGGTAAAATGATTTCAGATGAGGTTACAAGTTTAGGATACCATAGAGGATAGGAAAATGCCCTGTATGTCCCATAAGTTCCAAAGCCAATACTAGTGGAAGTTCTGCAAGTTGGACGACATGTCTTCCAACCTAGCATTCCATGGTCCTTGTGATCTATTGACGAGGAAATTGACTGACACTAATAGGTTTACCTAGAATATAGAATTCAGAAGTCCATAAACCATTAGTCGACCAAGGCCTTAAGTATAAGAAGATAGTGGGATGTCTATATAAGCACGAACACCGGGTAAGGTTTGATTCTCACAGAACTCGAACTACTTATGCCTCCTTTCAAAAGTCTTGTATACTTGTATTTTGACTATCTTGACCAATGTTGCTATTACAGCTTAGTTTTGCAAGCTTACTCTTTTATCAAGCTTGATTCAAGACATATGTTTATTGGGGACGCCTGCTAACATATTGTCTAATCAGAATCGATGTATTACGGTCTGATCAACTGTAGTGCACTCGGTTCGCCCGCCCTCTGAATTACCTACGTGGATTGAGGTGTAGATATCTCTAGGGCCTCATCCGCTATTGCATTGACAATTCCTCTTGAGTTATACATTCGCCTTTGAATCACACAATTGTATTCAGTGACATCTCCCTTGAACTCTTTATTTATTTTTGTCTTTCACTGAATTGGAAAGACGAAAGCTCGAAGTTGGTAGATAGATACCGAGTAACCCCATGGCCATGATAATTGTGTACACAAGTGTAGCTACCATCGACCAGCCATGTGGTTGAGTTATTCGTTCTTCTCTCGACCCTCAAACTACTATTGGGACCTTCTAGCTATCTGAATTTGAGAATGATTAGGGTTTTATCCTTAGTAAAGTTGCCAAACTAGGAGAGTATCTTTTTTCAAGAAACCAAATATTGTGAGTCTCTAATTATTTGCTTGAAGCTTGCTTTAACTAGGACCCTTGTGACAATAGTCTGGCAGCTTGACACAAATAGAAATTTATGACTCAGTTGTTAGAAATCTCTTCATAAGACGTGCCTTAGAGTTGGTTACCCCGTCGATGACTCTTGTATACTGTGGACGAGTAGATCATTCTATTTTATTGACCATGTGCCATTGTACACACTCATTTTCCATTTATGGAGGAACGATCCTTGACTTAACTTATATCTACTGTATCCCGTTACGTCGTGCCTTATTCTTTATTAGCAAGAGTCGAGGTACAATATCCGGACTTTGAAATTCTTCTAACCCCATTATTCCAAAAACCATGTCCTAGCTTATAAGGTGAGTAGACTATAAGCCTACTAAAATTTTGGGGTACGTAAGGATTATCGATTTATTAGAGTAATTTCTATGATAGTTAGTGCCCCATGGACTCCCACTTTCCATTTAGATCATTTTGTGTTTCCGACCTTGTCATTAATAATCGGAGCACGAGACCAGCTGTTACCTTCCAACAAAATTCATATGCAAGACATAGTCGACTCCACCTTTATGTAGACATATCATATCCCACTCAAACACGTTCCTTTGTACTCTATTTTTATGGTACGACTTTCAGGTCAAAAGGACTAGCTATAACCCTTACCATAATACCGGTATGCTTCTCGGCTTCTATTAGAGCCTCAACCTCGACTCAATCCATCTGACCCAATATATGGTTGTGATCTACTCGAAGTCCACTATGCACATGTCACTAGTGTGCCACTCAATTGTGTCTTCTCGTGCTACTTAAACACAGAAGTCACGGAAGGCGCATCTTCAAGGCTTACAGAACCTATTTAACCAATCTGACTGGCAACTAGCTCAATCACGAGGTTGGAAACCTATTCTAGGTTACCCTAACCTAGTAAAAATAGTTTTATCATTGGGATCGTGTCCAGTCAATATAGATTGAAATCCAGGGATCATCCAACCAACGATTGATGTCCAATTAGGGAACCCATTAAGGCCCAGTAAGAACCCATCCATGTATATCACTATATTCGACTGTAAAGCCGAACCATTTGAAATAGGTCCCTGTACCTATTATATAGTCTCCCCGTTTTTGAATGAGAGGTCATTCGTAACCCTTATCCCATCTACCGGAAAGTCGCGATACAATCTTGTATTGCATTTTATCCCTTGTTCGTGTGTTTAAGTAACCACGGAAAAGATCACAACCTTGATTTCCTAAATTCCGTTCTATTATGGGATTTTGTTTAGAGTAATTCCGAGAACGAAACTTTTGTATTGCACGGATCGCACGCCATCTAAGAAACGAAGGGTTCATCGATTTAGCAAGTGACTAGACTAGAGTAGCCCAATCTAGCGAATAAGTTGATGGTTCATGAATAGACTTCCTATCTGCATCAGTGGATACTCTCTACCGCTCTTGAAATTTCATAATTGCTTCCGATTAGTCTTCCTTATCTTCCTGACTTTCCTATTGCAGAGCGACGATGGTCATACTTATTAGAATTTACCAATATTTTTTAGCTACTTGTGTAAATTTGTTGCTTGTTAAATTTTGGATTGATTGATAGATAAGAGAGGATTATAGATGTTATATACAGTAGAATATCTATTGGTAGCAATTTTAGCAATTAGATGGAAGGTAATAAAGTTTTAGTGACATAGCTTTGAGGGAGTAGTCTGTCCAAAGGTGGGTAGAAGTCCTCGGAGTTTCGTAGTTACAAAATGGCTAGGAGGAGGATATAAACTATTTTTGAGGAATTAAAATTCGAGGAGACTAAGGTAATGGTAGATTTCCTTTTTGAATTTAAGGAATAGTTACGAATTAGAATTTCGAGGACGAAATTATTTTTAAGGTGGGTAGATTTGTAACCCCTTTTCCCGAAATTTTGAATTATATTTTTATTTATTTATTTGAATTAAATGGTGGTTTTTAATATTTTTATATATAATTACTTAGTTAATTATTACGGTTGATGACTTTAGCCATGGCGGAGTTTTGGAGTGCAAGGTGACTAGAGATCGTGGCACGGATAGTGCAATGACGTGCTTAGACTAGTGTATTAGTCCTGGTAGGGAAGGCCGAGCCATAATGATGTCCTAACTAGGAAAACTAGGCCAAGTTGCGACTTAATCCTTACCGAAGATTTATTTATTTATTATTTATATTATTGAGTTTTAGGGAAACCGGTTATACCATTTTAGCCCAGACTGGACCTGAACTGAGCCCAAGCCCATGTAGTCATGCGGCACGTCCAATGACATTCGTGTGGATGGAATTTGGTATGATTGTGTTGTATTCCGTATTAGTGATCTAATAATATTTTTTAAGTATTCTTAATTTAATATTATAAATATTATTATTAGTGATATTCAGTGACGTTTGTATAAAATAGGTTCTCGTATATTTTGGAATTTTAGACTGTACATATTGGTATATACGCATTTATTTAGTTTATTAAATTTTGTTATTATTATTATTATTATTATTATTGTTTTTATTATTATTTTTATTATCATTATTACTGAGGTCATTATTATATAATATTATTATTATTATTAATGGTTATATTTATTTGGTTATCAAATAAATGTTATTAATATATATATATATATATATTCATATTTATAAGAATAGGCCTTACTCTAGGAATATATAATATTGGGTTTTTATTTAGATTTTTAGGGATATTATTATACTAGTATTCATATATATATATATATATATATATATATATATATATATATATATATATATATATATATACATATGTGTATAGATTAAATAAAAAAAGAAAACTCCTTTAACACTGTTCCCTTGCTGGAACAGTGGACCGAGCCCACTTAAGTCACAAACAACCGCCCCTCTCATGCTCGAACCCCCCTCAGCCCGACTAAAACCACACAGTAATGTAAAGCCTTCCAGCCCATACAATGCTCCCAACCCGAGAGAAAAGTCTTCCGACCTCTCTCTTATATACGCGCACGGGGGAGTCTTCGTCGACAACCATTAACCCTATCTCCGAATTTCACCACCACATCCTGGCGGCGCCGACCACCACCTCGAGCGGGCGGGCTGCTGCTGCGCCATCGCGAGACAACCGGCCGACCGCTGGACAAGACCGCGCACGGCCACGGCAACGACAGTACGCGGAAGCAGAGACAGGACACAGCCATCGACCCTACTTTGCGGCAAGTTTTTGCGACGCTCGATCGCCCATTTTGAGATTCATCTCTTCTGGTATGTAGACTATATATATGGCTTGGTTTCCTTTCAATTCGATTGAAATCTCAAGGATCAGAACCCTAGGAAAGTCGAGACAAACTTCGACGAACACAGTGCCAATGCACTCTATTTTTGGGTTGTCGAATCACGACTTCGGCAACTGATTCTAATGGCTTATTAGTGTTTTATTTAAAAAATAATTAAAGTCAGTCCTAGAGAACCTATAGGACTCTGCAACCCATTTTGCAGAAGCCGATTTGGTCCACTGAGCGCCGAGAAATTGGCGTCTCAAATTGACCAATAACCCATTTTTAAAACAATAGAAAATCTAGAAATTCCTTCGATACGACGTGCGTCCCGCCAATTGGGGCGACGTGGTCACGAACCAAAAGCATCGAAAGGTGAGTAACAGCTTCGTGGATGTGTGGGCTTTGACGGAATTCAAATTTGTTGCGTGTGTGCGACGAATTTGATGCGTATCCGTCGAAATTTACCGTATCGGCCTCTGTGCAAGTTTTTCAATTACTTTGTGCACGCTCGTCAGATCAAGATGAAACTTGCGACAGCAGGACCGTATCATTTTTCTAGTCCTGTATGCCAAGTTTGGTCCAATTCTGAGACAGTTGATCGGATCGCCGTTTTGTGGGCCCCACGGTCCGATTCAACGGACGATTTTGTGCACGGCCTGCCGGAATCCAACTTTGGACATACGGTTGGATTCGTATCATAAAAACGAATCTGTAGACATATAGTTTGATGACTTTAAAGACCGTTGACCCTGGCACACTTTTCGGTGCAAAGCGGGTCCAACGACGGACACCGTTTTGACCCAAAATTACCGTTTTGCCCCTGTGTCCAGAATTGGACTTAAGGATAGGCAATTCTAGCTACTTTGACTATTCTGAGAACATAGGTAATGTCTATTTTAGCATCTGGAGACTGTTGTACGGGTTTTGACTATTGTGGCACACTGAGTGGTTTGGATTACCGGTTTCACCAGCAAAGGACCACAAGCGAGTACAATTTATTGTTTGTTTTCAGTATTAATCTTTATTATACATCAGTGTTTAGTCGATAGATATGTGATTTCAATTTTATGTTAATTTTGTTCCTTGTTATGTCGGGAGGTGAAGTACCAACGATGTGTGATCTGACCTTAGACCGTGTAGACCATAATTTATTCTTGCATTAGACCGTGTAGAACGTGATTTATTCTTGCTTTATACAGTGCAAACAGTATTTCATTATTGCTTTATATAATATAGACCGTGTAACATCATACAGTGTAGATCATGATTATTATTTTTGTAGACAGTGTTTCTTTATTGCAATATTTCGTGTAGACCGTGTAACTGTAGACCGTGTAACTTTAGACCGTGTAGACCGTGTTTATTATAGCATTTATTTCTTGTAGACTGTGTAACTTTAGACCGTGTAGACCGTGTCGCATAATTGTCCCGAGACCGATCACATATCAAAGGTACTTCAGTCGGTCAGTTGGTGAGTATTTTATTATATTTCATGTTCAGTTCTTGGTATTCAGTTTTATTCTGTCTTTCTTCATTTTCTTTTTATAAATCATATGTCTAAAGGCTAATCTCTGTTATATAGTCATTTTCATATATTGAAACTGCATTCAGTGAATTGTACTTGTTCCATTCCTGACTGGAAACCAATATTTTTCAGGTTAGCCGTGGATTCACTTAGCATGGGAGATACGGGGGTACTTGCAGACAAAAGCCTAGAGACTAGCTAGATAGTTGAGTTGTAGTCATTCAATATTTGTACAAGTTTATATTTTTCTGCAAATGTAAAACTTGTGATCATTGTAAATTAAATTAATTTTGTGAATGAGCATTACTTGTGATTTTGAGCATCGTGGCTATACAGCGTTCTACCGCCGACACTGCGATGTAGGCTGGCTTGGACACGTCTCGTATCCCAAAAAAATGGGTGCGGGTCGTGACAGAGAGAGGCGGTTCAGCCTGGGCGCCGACAGGTGGGCCCCCCTGGGTGAATTTCTGGGTAATTAATTATTTTAATTCATAAAATCATTTGAAAATTATTTTAAGTCCAAATAAATCAAAATAAATTACAGAAAAATCCAGAAAAATTCTAGAAAATTCTAGAAAATATTTCTAAGTGTCTAGAATCTAAATAGAATATTTTAACATAAAGTATCATCATGTGACCTCACAGTAAATTCCCAAAGCCTATAAAATATAATTTCTATAGGTTTTAATTATATAAAAATTCCCAAAAATTCTAAAAAATCCAGAAAAATTCTAAAATATTCTAATAAATATTTCTAACCTCTTAGAACCTAAATAAAAATAAATTGTCTCAAAATAGTCCCAAATGACCTTATATTAATTCATGAAAGTCAATAAAATAAATATATCTTTAATAAATAAATATGTAAAAATGTCTAAAAATTATAGGAAAATATAATATAGCTATAGCATGCTTATAAACCCTATCTAGAGATCATGTGACAAAAAAATGGTCATAAATCACCTGTGGGCTTAGTCACAACTCCTATGATCATAGAAAAATTAAATATAAAATAATCAAATAAAAAAATAAAAAATATATCATAAAATTTTGGGAAGAGGAGTTACAGACTGAGTCAACTATTTCCTCAACGTAACATTCCCTCACTATCCTCAGCCTATCTTTCGACTTATTCTTAACAAATTCTTGTCTAACGTATCATCCATGGATACGACTTTGCGCATAATCGTTCAACTCATTTCATCAAAGCATACTTGCATCGACTTCTATCAAGTTATTCCTACTTGAGTCTCGACACTACTCCGTCCATTGAGGACAAGCCTATTGTAACCGACACAATCGTCTCGACGCAATCTATTGCAAGTCACCAAACGGCTTAACATAGCTATCGCTAAGTGGTATTGCATATACCACTCAGAAATCGAGCCTATCGTTATCGATACAATGCTTCGCTACACTGATCGCACAAGTGGTATTGCATATACCACTCAAAATTGAGTCAATACTCAACTTTACACTCCGCATAGGAACTACACCAAAATGGTCCTTTTGGAACGAAGAAATTATGTTCCAAATATTTTTGGAACGCCTTTATTCCGTGCCTATTTTTGGGCTGCCAAATTCTTGGAACGGAATAAAAGTGTTCCAAATGACGGTTATTGGAACGCTTTATATGCGTGCCAGTGTTGGAACACCTACAAAGTGTTCCTAATAAAGGGTTCCAAAGGATAATTTTTGGAACACATTATATGTGTGCCAGTGTTGGAACACCAATAAAGTGTTCCTAATAAGGAACAATCCAAATTAATTTGTGCATTCATACTGGAACGGATAAAATGTGTTCCAATATTGGAATGGTAGAAATATTTTCCTATCAATTGCCTATATTCTTTAAAATACCATTACCTATAATCTGAATTTATATATAGATAAATGATTTTTAACCCGCATAAGATTTTGTAAAACTAAATCTGATTATAATATAGAAGGAAGTAAACAAATGTCAATAGCACAAGTACACACAAAATAGATAAAGATAAATCTGCATATCACTAATGAAGTCAAAATGTCTTACGTAATAATATTGTATTATGTTTAATACAATTTTACTATACTACGATTCTAACAAAATATCCTAGTGATGTGAAAATAATTTGAGATATTTTCCTCGTTCTCTTTCTTCCCCATAACTAATTTTTCATCACTTTGTGATCAAACTCTTCCATTGTTGGGATGGACATTAGGCCTGCAAAAGTTGAAAGGTTAAAAAAATTAGTGGAGGAAAAAAAAATCAAAAAAAGGATGTTTCCAGAATGATATTTAACATATGGAGACAAACATGATGATTCTTCAAAAATAATTCTACTAAATGTCAGCTATAGAGAACACTTTAATAAACTTCCACAGGAAAAAAAAGGATCTTAACACCAATTGGTAATTGTCAACCTGCTTTCCTACCAATTGTACCAGAAACAAGGGTTTATGCTCATCAGCCGGATAAAATGCAGTGAGATTGAATTAGAGACAAATTAGAAAATAAGAGTTTTTTACCCCTTTATCTGAAGGCTCTTGTGCAAAGCGAGCTCTAAGAAGGTTTCGCCATTTATCCTAAAGCAAAGGAAGAGATGCAGTAAATGAAAGCAAGAAGAAGAAAAACATGTGGGAAATAAACAATCTTCATACCCCAAAACACCTTCAAATCTACTGAGGTGCGATAAGAATAAGACGCGAAGGATACACGTCTTATCTCAGACCACCTTCCAGCTCCATACCTAGCAACTCCTTCTACTAACTTCAAGACCTCGCAAAGAGTCCAAGCTCTGTGATGCTTCCTTTTGTGACCAGTTTTCATTGCCTATGAAATATCAGCATTAGCGTCTGAGTTGTCTCCAGCATGATCCATCTTGTCGTGTTCCTTATCTCGCTCCTCTTTACTGTTGGATGTTTTTAACTCCCTTATGTCACCCACCATGCTGACAAAGTTTTGAAAATTAAATGATACTATTAGTCCAGAAAACAAAATTAGGATTTATCGAACATATATAGTAAGCAACAACAAGCCAACTGGTCTAACCACAAGTAACGAGAAAGCCCATAAATATGTGAAAAGATAACAAAAATCTAGGCTTTATGCATGTGAATATTCCAAATTAAAGTTCGAGTATGATACATGTGGTTAAATATCCATGTGAGGAAGATGAGACTGATATGGATACGGTATAAATAGTACATACACTCTGATAATATTCTATTAACCACAAAATTGAAATTTTGAACATGCCAAATTTTAGTACTCTGTGAAGACCATGGCATCCACATCGTATTTTGTTCTTCTTCCACTAAGCATCTTGTCACGACTTATAATCCAGTCATCATCAGTTTTACTTTCATGAAGTTAACAAATCTTTTCAGGCTCAACGTGACCCCACAGGAGGTCGGGATCGCAGGTGATCCTCGAAGAAGCCAAAATATAAGCCAGGTGGAAAAGTACACACAGAGAGAGAGAGATTGAGTTAAAAGGCAAGGCAAAGAAAGTGTATTCCTACACATTGGTATCACTGATACACACTCTTATACATATGGACTTTAGTTTGTTCCCCATATTCCTTGATACCTATTCTACAGATACACATTGGTATCACTGATACACACACTGTTCTACACACTGGACTTTAGTGTATTCCTGCACACTGACACAGTTCCTAGGATACTACCCAAAGATACATGAAATAGCAGACTGCAGTACCCCAACCGAAACACTCATGCAATCCTACTCACTCTAGCACATACACAACACATCTTGACCCACACTTGCTGCTGCAATCTACTGTTCCACTACGGGAAGCATCAAGCCTTCCATCGTGCCATAAAATGCTCCAGGATTCAAGATTGTCACAGGTTGCTATTTACAAATCTGCAGACTTTATAACATCTGCTAGTTGTTTTTAAAAACATCAGAGGTAAAAAAATTAAAAATAATGATTCAACATATGATTACTTGGGTAGAAAAATAATGATTCAACAGCTACCAATCAAGCAAGAGCACAGTAGAAATATGAGAGAAAATACTCTGAATCATTAGTGACAACCACCATGATATAATGGAATACCTGACTGACAAAACTAGAACCCACACCAACGCATCTTCTCACGTCTCCCTCTACACAATGTTTGTATCAAAAAGTTAAGATTTACTTGGCAACATTAACAGTAAGCCAAAATGCACAAAATAATATTTACCTGTCATTGTAACTAATAGAAATACTTATTCAATATTGTCCATATGCAGGAGTCCTTAAATTTCATCACATTAATGTCGGATACAATTTTGTCTATTATATTACTTATGACTACAAATTTTAAGTAGCGCTACCCGTACACAATCTTATCCTAACCAGCCAAGAACGATAAAAATTGGAGCAAATGACTTTGTCTTTTGAGATTAAGAATAACTATCTACCTTCTCCTTCTTCTCAATGGGTAAGCTTTATTGATGCACTCTTGAACCAAAAATAAAAAAGGCCCCGAAAGGCCTTTGACTTGTTTTATTAGCTTTATAGTCAGTATACAGCTTTATTAGCCAAAATATCTCTCTGTTTGTGCTATCATTTACATACTAATCGCCTGATACAGAAAAAGGGCTCATACCGTTTTCTCATCCGCATGACCATGCTAGACCTTTGCAGCTTGGGCTTCCACCAATGATGAAATTAGATCTTCTCTAGATTGGGATCTGCGGCTCTGGAGTGTTGCTTGGCCACGGAGGGGTGTCATAAAGGACGACCCTGATCCGCTGCCAAACTGCACCCAAGCTTCCTGAAGAAATACTGTATAAAAAACCTATCGGCTGGAAAGGAGATTCCATAAGGTGAATGCCGCTGCTGCATCCCAGCCCATAGCCCATGCCAAATGGGTGCTGCTCAGAGTCTACAATCGTAGGGCTAAGTGGTGTTTTCACTTTTCCATCACCTAAAAGAACCAAAATAAGGAACTTTACAATCACTACAAACTGCTTTATCATGGAAAGGAAATTGATATCAAGAAACACAAAGGTAACGCACTGGAGGAAAGAAAGGCGTCATTGGTTAATTAAAGTTGTGTACTAAGGACACATGCAAAAACTTGTGCACTAATGATATTAACAAGTTTGCTAAACCAGAACCCACACCAATGCATCTTCTCACATCTCCCTCTACACAATGTTTGTATCAAAAAGTTAAGATTTACTTAGCAACATTCAATGTAAGCCAAAATGCACAAAACAATATTTACCTGTCATTGTAACCAATAGAAATACTTATTCAATATTGTCCATCTGCAGGAGTCCTTAAATTTCATCACATTAATGTTGGATACAATTTTGTCTATTATATTACTTATGACTATAAATTGTAAGTAGCGCTACCCGTACACAATCTTATCCTAACCAGCCAAGAACGATAAACATTGGAGCAAATGACTTCGTCTTCTGAGATTAAGAATAACCATCTACCTTCTCTTTCTTCTTAATGGTTAAGCTTTATTGATGCACTCTTGAACCAAAAATAAACAAGGCCCCGCAAGGCATTTGACTTGTATCATAAAAATTTCAAGGAAAAACCTTTCTCAGTTGTCACTACATCCATTCTTCCAAACTCCTCAGAATTAGAACCCGATTCCATACCCCTATGACCTCCCCACTCTTCCTCTGAGCTCTCATCATAGCCATCTGTTCTGGAGGGCACTGTCAACTCATTCACAGGAACATGAAGAGGTTCTTCACCAAAGTATCTGTCATTGTGCAACTCCTTTGCAGTGGCTCTATTCATAAGATCATAGCAAATAAGTTTCCTCACAAGATTGACTTCAGCAGGGGATCTATTAGTCAGGCATGCTTCCACGCCAACTGGGTTGTCAACTTTATTAAAGGAAATTTTGCTATAATCTGGTAACTTTGAACAACCCCTCCATGTTTCTTCATTCATATCTCCCAAGATCGTGATAATTTTAGCCAGTTGATCAAGGTCCGACGTCCCAGAAAAGAGAGGCTTTAGACCAAGAAGCTCTGCAAAAATATAGCCTAATGACCAGAGGTTAACTTCTTGCCCATAGTTAGTTGCCCCATAGACCGGATCCTTTATAATATCTTAAACCAAACTTGACCATGCTAATAGACAGGTCAACTTGATGATACCAACCTAACATGTTCATCATAAATTAATGATTCCATCAAGACTCTTTAGGTGTATATGGTATTGACAATGGACTTGCCAAGAAATTGTTGTATTGAAGATGTACAAAACACATATTACGAAGAGATGACCTTTGAATATCTCCTTCGGTCTTCTTGTCAATATGTTCATTACAAGGGGGATACCTAGGCTTATGATAACACCTAAATAGGTATTGAAGTCAGGTCGCAGAAGATTTATCATCCGAAAGTCACTCAGTTTTTCTCTCAACATACTGAAATTTATTAAAGCTTTATATAAGATTCATGTCGGAGAGGTTTAAAAAGGCCCTGAAGATGTTCCTGACCTTACCATCACATAGTAGCCACCTTGCAGCCATTTGAAGTGTACCCTAGGTACCCCGTGACTACCACTAAGAGCATTATTTAAAAGGAGTCAAAATTGAAGCTGTAGTTACAGTCAATTCTGTAAAATGGACAATACTGAAAAAGCTCATTTTATTCTTAGCACATTTTACTCAAACAAAACTAATCCCTCTAATGCAAAAAATCACAAATAAAAAAAACATACTAGTCTGCAGCATTCCCCTTGCAATCTAATAATCGAGCACCTAAACGAACCCATAACAGATCAGAGAAACCCTAAATAAATCTTACTAAAAATAGAGAAATTTTTTAATCAAGAAAATTACTCTCCACAACTTCATTATTAAGCCTCATTTTGCCTCTGCCACTGCCACGGAGAGCACGATCACGACCGCGTAGCACCAGAATATGCCGTCGAAAATCTTCACAAATGAAAAAAAAAATTCAAATATTGGGGTGTGAGGAATTGGGCATTAGGATAGGGTTTTTTTTCTTACATCAGAGATGTTCTTAAAGGAGAGAACATTGAGAAGACATGGAGAGTGACGACGACGGTGATGAAGTCAAGCAGCGACACAAGATGAGGAGGTCCAGCTGCACAGTGCCTAGTGACGAAGGCGGCGAAGGAAAGAAGGGACGACGGGCGGCCGGATGCGTCGATGCGGTGACAACGGAGGTCGTAGAGGAGGAACAGGTAGATTTCTTCAGTTTTGTTGGCTAGGGCAGTATGATGCTTTCCTATGCAATTTGGAAAGTATTTGGGAAAAACTCCCCCGTACCCTCCTGTTGGCTTTGAATGATTTCCAATCTAGAGCTTAATTCGGAACGAATTTGGAACATCAAAAAAGTGTACCTATACAAATAATATTTATAAAAATTAAAATAAAATGTATTAGGCACACTTTTTAAATTTGGAATGCTTTGGTTCCATTCCAAAACTTAGGTACAGAAAATAAGCGTTCCAGGTTGAAAAACGTCTAGTGTTCCTAATTTACTATTTTGGTGTAGTGAGGTCCGACATCTATTTCAAGTTAACTATCCCGTGGCGATCTTTTCTGATCCCAGCTCTAGCGTTCTCTTACTTGAGTTGGCACAACAACTGAACTAACATGATAGTCGTTCGTCCAAGTTTGTCATACATTCAATCTAACCGTGCCTTGGCGATCATATCGATCACACACGCAACATTCTCTAACTCAAGGCTCAATACGACATACAGCCAACATAAACGTTCGTCTACTTCGAAACCCGATTCAATGCGGCCAACTTATAAGTTCTCCTACTCAAACTCGACATAGCGACCAACTCGACTCGTTACTATCGCATTCACAATTTTCCAATTTCACTCGTTGCAACTCGTGCAACAATTTATTCTCGATACTTAAGCTCATTACTCAATCTTGTTCAACATATCGCTATCCATCCGCATAGCCATACAACATGTATCATACCATGTCAACTCGTTGCACCGATGCAACGAATGATTCATGACTTGCTGCACCCCGTGCAACCAATAATACATAACCATTTGTATAGCCACATAACACGCATCGCCTCATATATCGACTTGTTGCACTTAGTGCAACCAACAACACGTATCTCTTCGCACTTCGTGTGACCAACAATACGTATCTCATTGCACTTCATGCAACCAACATCACCATATTTGTTGCACTTCGTGCAACCAATGACTCGCAATTTCATTGCACTTCTGAAAATCAACATTCCATAATTCGTTGCACTTCGTGCAACCAACATTCTCCGATGGCACTCGGAGATAGCGTGATAGTCATGACATACTTGTGGCAGATGTACGCACTTAATATAGACTTATTGTATAAAACATCCAATATAGCATCGAGCAGATCCATGAGCCATGCGATTGCGAAAACAACTTAGCGTCAACTAATTTTTGATATCAAAACAACTGAGGGTCAAAGAGATTCGTTCACGGTCCAGAGGATGGAACCACTCTGATACCAACTTGTCACGTCCTGACCCAAAAAATCGCTCGTCCTCGCTAGATTTCACCTGAATCATCGTCCTCGCTGGGGCGTGATGCCGTACGAGCCTGGAGTTGTGCTCGTGCAAGGCAAGATAACAGGTTCACATAAGTTTATCTCAAATTGATAACATAAGCAGAGGAAGGAAAACAAAGTATACAATAAGAATCTCTTTTATTAATAATGAACTGAAGATTACAAAGGCTTGAATAGTCCAACTAAATATGCCAACTGGCTAAAATGCTCATGATCTCTCCAGCTCACAAAGGATTACATTGTTCCATACATGCCTCTTTATAGCCAACAAGTAGTCGTCGGCCGAACATCTCCATGTTGCAAGTCCGAACGTCAATGTAGTAGCTCCTCTTCAAACGCTAAGGACTCCATGCCTCGACGCGTCCAAGCCAAGCCCCATCCTGAGCCCATCCTAACCTGAAACTGCAAGCAAACTAGTGGGGGATTAGTGCTTTCATTCTCATTGCACTGATCAAGACCCACTCGCACCTAAACCAACACTAAGTACATTTAGTGAAACATGCAATATTATTTGGTGATCTTTCTATTTAGCCCTAGGATCAGTTTCATGGCAATATTCAAGCATAGCAACTTATCATAAACGTATCCAATACCGTGTTCCTACGACAAATACAGTTAAACATAATATGAACATAAGCATAGTGATCGTACATGTTTTCGTCTCGTTTTGCTTAGCATGCAATCGTTAGAAATATGTATAACCAATCATATAATTCACGCAACCAACTAACCAAACTTAGACATATGCATAAGGGTGGCAGGCCCTATGCCTGCACCCAACTCTAATCTCAGCCCACCGGCCCTATCTATATGAAGGTCATGGTGTTTCGCACCGTAATGGACTTGGCATCCTTATGTGTAAGCCTATGATCGCTCCAATACGGGTTGCTAGCCCAGTATCTGAAGGATCCCAAACTTACTAATATCATAGCTTATCACAACATTGGCCGGTCGTAACCCGTCCTAATAATGTGCACCATAAATACCATATATAATTCCCTCCTAGGCCAAACGGTCCCTATGCCACGGTCGTAACTGTTCGAGGGAAGCCGCACCCGTGCACGGGCCATCCGAGTCCATTGACCATGCAATACGCGCCATAGCAAACAAGTCATATCATTCCAACCAATCTCACGTTCCATAAACATAATCCCTCATCTCTATCTCAAGTTCCATCGGCATGATGCCCTAACACATCCGTATTGATGCACGACGCCCAATGGCTTAACACTTCTCGTATCACATATCCAATGCATTCTTTTCACAAGTTATTCATATAACAGTAGTTTCGTAGTTACTTAGTCATTTCGTAGCTTTCATGCACGAGGGCATGCTTAACGCCATAATCAGTGTTCTAGGCCTATTGTTCAATGTTCTCGGAGTCGTACACGTGATGCATATCTCGATATTGTCTTTCAATGTTCTACAATTATCGCCCTACCGCGACCCGTATACTTGATGCACGTCGTTTCAACTGTTTAATGTTCAATGTTCTATCTTAATGTTCAACATATACAAGGATACATTTTATTAGCCGTAAAGGAGTAGGGAGAGAGAGTCAAGAACCCACCCACCTTAAGCCGATATGCCTTGTCATTTTGCCGAGCTGAAGCGGCTCGATTCCATAACTTGCTTGCACGGCTAACTCTCCCGACTTAGCCATTCTGTTGAACTATTCGACTGATTCGCCCTACCGTGTCCTTGCCATAATCTGTTACAAGGCAACGATTTGGTTTTGTGGACACGTTAGTGAACAATGCAAATTGTCGACCCCTATAATTCAGTGTAAAAGCGTAGCCTACACACCAGATCAATCAAAGTCAATACTTTGTTGAAATCGAACTTATACTTTGCATCGATTCGCATCGATACTTCATCGGGTCAACGCAAATCTTGGAGTCAACGACTCATCGTAATGTACCATACGGAGCGGGGCATTACAAACAGCACTTCACAAATGGACCAAACAACACAACAAGCCCATTAGCTAAATACTTAAGCTATAAATTATGATAACATCCCAGAAAATATAACACAGTCCACAGGTACATATACCTAATCACATCCATAGAGTAATAGTCTACAAAGATATCAAGTCTAATAATGATTAAATAGCAATATCCACCAGTAAAAGTGATAATGTCTGTGCGGGTAAAAGACATTCTGAAACCACAGAAAAGAGAAGCAAAGTAAATATCAACTATAAGTCTGCTTAAATGAAAGAAAATAAAGTAGCAAGTCTAAATAAGGAAAGACATGATCACGAGAACTCCTCTAGCACTATTTTGCCCTCCTGTACTGGTACGTCTCCGGTCTCAGCTTCCGAACCATAAATCTTCGGATAATCTTTCGCTTCGTCTAAGCCTGGGAAATATCCAGGTCCTCAGGGGAACTAGCAAGGTATATAATATATATGCCATGGTACATAGATAAAAATATAAACTAAGGCATTCTACTGTATTCGATCTATGTGCTATGCAAGTGAGAAACTTTTCTAGAATACTAGACCTCTCTACTCAGGCTCACAAGGTCCTTAGCAGGATATTGTCCCCAGTACCGTGTCTTAGGACCAAAGACAATCAATCTCAACAGTGATAATCATCTACTCTTCTACAGAGCTAAAGGGTCACCAAACAACAGGCCACAAGACAATAGGTCTGATATTGTAGTCAAGTTCTCCCCAACCCCATGTCTAGAATCTAGTAATATTAAGTCTGTACAGTCATCTCGATAACAATAACAATAATGATGAACAATCTAGAATACTAATACGAGGTCAATACCACGAATATTCATGTAAACCTCGCATCATGAATGTGTAGGTGTCATGTGGTCAATCGTGTCAATGGACATGTCAATATGTATGCAATGCCTAATGTCAATACTCGGTGTCATCATCATGACATCGGTACCCGTCTACGAAATGGACACTAAGTATCGACGTCCCTACGTCATGCAATGCTAATCAAAATGAACAGTAAGAAAGAAAAGGAACAATCTATAACCACGCCAAGGGATACTTGCCTGTAACTGCTGTTTGAGGGTAGGCCTAACCAACTCCGGTGCCCTCGTCACTCCTTCCAAGATCACCTAGGCCTAACCAACTCCGGTGCTCTCGTCACTCACTCCAAGATCACCTATAGTAATATAATATTATTAATATTCTATCTCATCTTACTATATAGATTATATTAGTATCTACGTTTACTAGTCGCCATAACGTTGATAAACACTATCTAACATATAAGTACCAACTTCTCTTATAAAAATAATTTATAACTATAATAAAAATAATAAATTTAAATTCTGAAAAGTAATTATAAATATAAATATGTGTCCAAAATTACTATTTAATGGTGAAATTCTTTCACAATAGGTCCTATGTCAATACTACACATTAATACCACAATTTGATCTACTAATATATCCCCGAAATAGTAATTAATTACAAATATTAAATTCTTTAAAAATTCCAAAACTTAGCTAAAATAGTATTTATAGTATTATACCTTGCACAACAAATAGTTTAATAGAGTTTTATGAAGTTTTGAAACTTTTGGACATAAAGAACATCGAATTTTTGGGGTACGGTGTTACGACAAATGTCAAGAATTTTTAAAAATAGCACACTAACTCAAACCCTAAAAAAAGATATGCGTTAAAAATCTTTCGATGTCTAGTTTTGGACAAAAAAATATTAGAAGGATCAAAATTGACCTTAGGTAAGCTAAAAATGTCTCGTAACAGAATTCATCAGTTCTGGAGACCTTGTCGTAGAATCAACGCCATGGACAAAACACTTGGAACTGTGTGATTTAGCTATCATAGATTGATGTAGACAAATAGAGGTATCATCTAGTTTTGGTTTGAGGTGAATTGGATGAGAAAAAGTAGATGAAACCTCGTCTAGAAGTCGACTAACCTGCTGTGACATTCAGATTTTAATTCGGCAGAGTTTCGGCCCAAGTATCGCGTCGTACACCTATCTTACGGCTGCAAGATTGCTCCCATGCTTTCTAGAGTGAAGTGGACGTCGAGGGGGTCATGAGAGTGGTGGTGGTTGGCACGTAAGTCGAGAAAAAAAAGGTTTTGTGAAGGGGGTCGGCTATGCTCTCGGCCTTGTGGGTAGGCCGAGCGGAAGTATGGTGGCTACATAGGGTGTTGATGGTTATAAGGAGAGGGAAATAGGTTAGGTTTTTGTTCGTATTTAAGATTTGGGCTTTTGTTTGAACTAATTCGGTTAGGATTTGGCCTTCCAAAGTATACTAATGGTAATAGGTTTCCTATTTTAGAGGGTTATTTGACCAAGTCAAGGATTGATGATATATTGCACATGGCTGCAATTTATTCCCTAAAAATCACTTAAATATATGTCTAATTGGTTTTGGTAATCTTAGATAGGCTCTAACTAGTATGGTTGACTAGGTTATGGTCCGGATAGAATTTCTAGTCAAATTAACCCGAAAGTCAATTAATGAGCCTCATGTGCCCCTTGCAAATAAATAGAACATGGGAACTCGATTGGATGGTACACCCTAGGCATGTGCGTAATAGACTCAAAATGGGTCAAAACCATATATTGGGTCAAACTGTTTTGATCTATGTCGAGTCCCGATCTCAAGTTGGACGTTTGGGCTAAAAATTCGATAATAGTCATAATGGCCTAATTTGACCCGAAACTGTGAAAAGTCAAATGGATATTGAGGAACACATTTGGATGGGTCATGATATGTCAAACTGAAGGTGGACGTATCTAGAATATAAATGTGGAATTTGTTTTGAGAAATCGATATTTGTTGTGCTTCAAAATTCAAAGCTATGGTAAACTAATACTATAGTCATTATTGACTTTAATTTTTAAAATATCCAAATGAAATAGATAAAAATAATTAAAATTAAATTCCAAAAATTAGGGGGCTTACACTCCAGTCCAGCTTGAATACGTATAAGCTGTATAGTAAAGACCAGCTATTTATACAAATCAATACTATCACTAAGTCTCAATCCACAGTAATATAGAGGGTTAATTAGTTGTACCCCCCTATGGTTTGTACGTATTTTGGTAACTGTCCCTGTTGTTTTAAAAATAAAGAACACCCCCCTGGTTTATAAAGTTTATTAGTTGTACCCCCCTGGTGCATAGAAGAAAATGAGTGGAAAATTAAGCAGCCAGGGGGATGTTCTTTATTTTTGAAACAACGGGGACAATTACCAAAATACGTACAAACCATAGGGGGGTACAACTAATTAACCCTAATATAGAACACATGATTATGCAATGTATATCATGGTGTTCACCCTATGCTACACTTGTCCGAATAGGCTCGAAAGAAATAATATAAGTCTACAAATACTAGACTAACAAGCAGAATGCAAGTAAATGAAGATAAATATATAATCACAAATAACTGAATCAGAAATAGCAACACCATCATGCTGATTTATTATCAACTTCCTGAAGAGATCACAAGGTCCTTAGAAGGACATAACAAGGTATAAGATGTTACATGCCAATGTAACAATAAAAAAATACAATAGCTAAAAGGGCATCTATCATAACCGTCTAAGTGATATACACATGAGAATATGTTTTGAATATCAGGTTCTGGCTACTAAGGCTAACAAGCTCCTCAGCAGGCAAAAACCCAAATGGTAATGAGGTCAACAATAAAAAACTTGATATTTTGGTAATGTTCTCCCCACCCAATGTCTAGTACTAGCAAGTCGAGTCGAGTCAAGTCCCATAAGTCACAAGTATAAGTAATAAATCCTGCATCCTATCACAAAGTCTAAACCATGAATACTCATGTATGACTCTGTATCATGTTCGTGTTAGTGTCATGTAGTTTATCGTGTCAATGAACACAAATATAATATACCGCAATACCTAGTGTTGATACTCTATGTCCATAAGATGACATCGGCATCCGAATATAATACGGTTGCAAAGTACCAACTAATCCTACCCCTCAATGGTAATGAACAAGAAATAAAATACAACAATAAAAGAAAGGATGATAAACTGCAACATTAGCAAATTACACTTGCTTGTAGTCTCCAAATGTGCGTACAAAGGTCCAACTCCGGTATCCTTAGTCACACCGTCACCAATTCTAATAAATAATAAAAACTACCAATCAATGGTATCTCAATGTCATAACACACACCATATATATATAGCCATACCATATATAGTCTCAATTCGGCATATTCTAACTAAACTAGTACATAACCATATATATAGTCATATCTAATATTTATAGTATCAAGTCACCATGACAAAATAGTATTTTTATAAAGTAAATATATATTACTAATTCTGGAATATTTATTGAAAATATTTAAAAACCATTTTATACTATAATAATTACAAGAAAATAACTATATCTAAGTAGTGTATCCAACTAGTAGCACGTTATCACCAATTGGTCAATCCGATTGGACCCAAAAGTAAATAAAAAATATAGGTTTTTATTCTGAAATAAATATAAAAATAATGGGAAAATATAATTTTATATCAAAAAGTGCATGACATGTATTATAGAAAAAATACTATGAAGTTTAGAGCACAAAATAATACTAGTTAATTAGTCACAACTCTATAGGTAACATGCTACTCCAATAAAAATATTATTTTTATATAAAAATATATTTAATAATTTTTAAAATATATTGAAAAAATAATTTAAAATAGAATTTATATCTAATATTTACAATAAAAGACCATAATTAGTTGTCAAGTACAACTAGCCGCGCAAAATTATAATTTCTCGGGTTAATTGAAAAGATATAATCATGCTAAAATGCTAATTAAATATTCTGAGATAATATATTTAAAATAATAATTTCCATAAATTAATTCATGATTTTTTATGAATTAAAACACCAAAAAGCATACGACAATTGGTTGCAACGAATACAACAACGACAAAGATCAATGGATTTCGGCAACAAAATAATGAAGATATGACCATAACTCTATACAAAACTCATAGAGTAATATAAAGACGTGAATCATAGGTTAAAGTGGGATGATAGGGTGCTCCTCAAGGTTCCCTAAGTCATTGTATGGCTTCACACAGGGTCGCGGATAGTAGCTATATCCAACGAGATTCAGCTTGGACACCTGGTCGTAAAACTTGTGCCACGGATATATCGTTGCGATCCAAGAACCACAACTTTGAAGGAAGGTAGGGAACACATAAAGGAATGTATTAGAGTTGGTTTCACAGAATATTAATCAGTAAAAATAGATTAAACCAATGTGCAAAGTCAACTAACCTACTGGTTCAGAATTTCCGTTACGGTCGAGAAAAACCTCCAATTTCAGCCCTCAAACGACCAAACGAGTAGATGAGACTCCTCCAGGGCTTGATATAAGGGCTGAAGAGGGGTCTTTTAGGGTCGCCGTTGAGGTGATGACATGAGAAAAAGAGGTCACAAGTCGCCAAAAATAATCTTGTACCGAAATTGGTTTAGCCTGGACCAACCTTCATGCAACGCGCTCCACGGACAAACCAAGTGGAACCATGAGTCGTGCTTCTTGGAGAAGGAAGAGGAGACGTCGGAGTATGTGTTAGCATTAGTTTCACGTCTAAAAGATCATCAAGAAGTTTGAAACACACTTAAAAATTCAGCATACCTGCTTTGATTTCAGAATTGGGTTCGGCCAACTTTGGATGACTTCTTGGCTTTGTGCGGACCAAACTAGGGGTTGTGGCTCCTCGGAGGATTTTTAGGATGTTAGATAGGGTTGAGAAGAAGATGGTGGAAGGGATGGGGAGTCACGGGCAGAAGGGAATAAGTATTGCATGGGTTTTGGAGAAGTTTTGGGTTCATGATTTATAGATTAGGTGTTTGGTTTTTCTAAATTTATATATTTTAATATATACAAATATGATGGGGGAGTTTATTTAAAGAAGATAAGGTATGGAGAATTTAGGATTTTATTTATATTTGATTTGAATTAAAAAAGGAAAGAAAAAGATTGAGTGAGATTTGTTATTTCCAAATAACACCCTCTCAATCTCCACAATGCATATTTACATTTTTCTCTATAGGTGGTTGTACAATTTTAGTTAAAATGAATTAATAATGGTCCCATTAGGCTAGGTCATCCTAGAATAGGCTCTACATTTTCTAGCTGGGTTAGTTTCGGGTCGGTGCGGCTTGTTGGGTTTAATTGGGTTCCGAAAATCAATTAAATTGGTCTTGTAGGCCATTTGAAAATAAGTAGCACATGGGAATCCAATTGACTGGGACACAATTGGCATGTGTGTAGTAGGCTCAAAATAGATCAAATCAATATATTGGATCAAAATTTTGGATCGAGTTTGGGTCTTAAATTGGAATATAAAAATACATCGATTTTACGCTAAAGGGCAAAAATGACCATTTTGACCCGCAAGTTGTGCAAGAAAAAATATAGTGCAAGGGGACATGTTTGAGTGGGACATGATATGTCTAAACGAAGGTAAAATCGTGTATAACACGAATATGAAATTGGTTTCGAAGAATTGACAAAGGTTGAGCTTCAAAAGCTAAAGCTACGGTAAAGTGTATTTATAGTTATAACTAAAATTTAAAATATAGTTTAATAATAAATAATTTATATTAAATAAAGAAATCTCAAAAATCAGAGGGCTTATAATTTACCCAGCTTAAAAGAATTTTGTCCTCGAAATTAATGGTTGGATGATAACAAACAATAAAGAAATGAACGGGGTTAAGTTCCAACGGGGTGACACGATTGACGGATATGAATTAATCCACAAAATTTTCATCAATCCAAGAACTTAATTCTTAGCACCTTAACCACTATATCCTCGATCTCTTCTAACTTTTGATTCTACCAACTAATTTCCTTAAAGGTCTCGTGTCACGACCCGCACCCAGTGTAGGGGCACGAGAAGTGGGTACATCCAGCCTACGCCGCAGTGTCGGCGGTAGAACGCTGTCCTAGGTCACAACATCTAACAATATAAGGTACCTGTACAGTATATACACTCCGAGTGGAGGTGACAATACAGAATACAATCTCAATCACAACTAAGACAAAAATAGCACGATATCATAAATATGAAAATCTCAAAGAAAGTACAAATAGAAAGGGAAATAAGTCTAAGTGTCTAAACGACACAATAACAAAACATAATACAACTCAAATCTCCACTTATTACAATACAAGTTCCAACAGAGAAAACTAAACCATAAACTAGCAATCTACTCCAAGCTCTACTGGTCCTCTAGGCTAGCTGTGAATCTCTATGTTACCTGTAATATTTTTAACAGGTCCAATCAGGACAGGAAGGAGCACAATACATCTCACGCAGTTCATATCATGTCAGAAGATAATAAACATGCAATAGAGTATGATATATGAATAACTGAAGGAATGTACATGAAGTAAAAGAGATAATTGTAATAGAAATATCTACTATAAGTAGAGAACTATCAGTGACTAGTGAATTAGAGTACAAGATAAAGATGTGAACGGCTTGACAATAAACATGAGAGGTTGTACATGGCTATACTACTTTGGAAATTGTCCACATGACTATTTATACTCCCCCATCCCCAATCAATACACAAGGATCCGTTCAAGTTATGTTATTGTACATGATTTCACATGGGGGCCCATAAATGGGTGTACATGAATATAAACATGGAGGCTCCGTGAACATGAGAGTACATGAATCATGAGAGTGCACATGAATGGTGAAAGCACAAGAATACATGATGAAAGTGAAACGCACATGACATGATGTATCTGATGCTCCCGAGGGAATAATATCTCATGAAAAGATCCATATAGTACCAATCCGTGTTACCAACGTGACAACATACAAGTAAAGTAATCTAGGGCAGGAATATAAGTTCTAGCAAGTATGAAACGGTCAGAGAATGTACTCGCCTGATACCCTGAACAGCTGATAAAAAAAGATGGCCAACTGGAGTCACAGAGTCCTAGTTATAGCAACACAGGTTATAAAGAGTTCAATTTATATGGTAATTGAAATTATAATGCAATCTACATGAGTCCAAGTCAATCTAGGTCAAAGTCAACTCTTGGTCAACTCTGGTCAACTATAAAGTCAAACTAGGTCAACTCTAGTCAACTGTGGTCAAACTAGCTAGGGTTGGGTCAACAATGGTCAACTAGTCTAGGTTAGTCAATTCTTGGTTCAATTCTAGGTCTAAACAAACTAAGTATATGCAAATCAAGTATCCAAGATAGCTACTAACTCATAGCCTAAGTCACTTGCTAAACCAAGCAAAAAACTAAACCATAAGCTAACAAGGCACACAACTTAGTCATATAATGTATATATGTTATTCATATTCACATATTCACATACATAGATATATATAGGAAAGCTATATATATAGGCACATACATATATATATATATATATATATATATATATATATATATATATATATATATATAGAGAGAGAGAGAGAGAGAGAGAGAGAGAAAGAGAGGTAAAAGAGTAAGTAAGTATGTGTGTGTTTGGCATGTGTGTGAAAGGATATGTGTTAATGTTCTCAGATTTAGTGATAGGTAGGTGCATGTGACATGGGATACATGGTGTCAAATGGTGTATGAATGCATGTGTGTAAAAGGGTATATGTTAACTCAGTTTATAGAAATGCATACATACGTACTTGCATTGCATACATGCATATCATACATACATACATACATTGTATACATGCCTACACACATATCATATATGCATACTTGCATTCATTCATGCACCTATACATACATACATAGATGCATACATACATATTTGAATACATTATATACTTGCATATATTATATTCATATATGCATACTCTACATTATATTACATTCATTCATGCATACATGCATACATATAATATATGCATACAAACACATATATTTAACTCAAAATATATGTGAATACATACATTGCATTACCTTAACACACACACACACACATATATATATATATATATATATATATATATATATATATATATATATATATATATATATATATCATTCATTCATACCCCATATACATGCATACTTCAGTTCATGCATTATATCCATTCACAAATCATTAAGTTGCATGCATATACTTATTTTCATTACAAACATGTCATTCATGCATATTATATACTTACATGCATCTATACATTATATACATTGTATACAACATGTAAAAATAAAAGAGGAAAAAAAAGAGGGAAAACTGAAATGGAAAGGAAAGGAAAGGAAAAATATAAGGAAAAGGGAAAACAGTGGACATATACATGCTTGCATCATATATTCTACATTACCATACATGCTATCATTATATATTGCATTACATTATGTATACATTATGCATTCATATCTACTATTACATGTATACCTTGCATTCGTATCTAGCATTCATTATATACTTTCATGCATATATTGTATATCATTCTTTCATACATGCATTTATGTATTGCTTACATACATTACATTGATTGCATTCCTACATGCTTGCATTCAACCATATATATACATTAATGTAAAGAGGATACATATCATATATATATATCATTTCATTCATTTGACATATCATGCATTACATACTCTATATTTATTTAATATCCATAGTACATAGGCTCATAGGTTACACAAAATGCCTATGCCGCCAGTCACTCTTCTACTTAAAACCAATACTATACCAATTGGACCTTCAATAAATTCTAAGATTAATATATGTCGTAGCCCTTCATGTTAGCTTTCCGAAATTTCAAACGGATCGCATTTTCGTGTCCGGAAGCTCCCGAAATTGCGAAAATACCAAAACGCGTTCGTCTTTCGTACAACTAACACTCAAATAATTCTATAGAAAGTTCCAAAAAGAATTTGGCTTATTAAAATATATATTTGGAAAGCTAACATCGATATGGTTCTTTTAAAAAATGGGAGATAAATCGGAGTTCTAAGCTAAAACTTATGACATTTCTAAGTTGCTTTGGGTAATAAAAACGTGGATGAATATTATGACGAATTTGAGTTGTTTTGGAGAAAAGAAACACATGTAGGCCAAGATACTTGGATACCAACATAGGTATCCAAATGAAACTCATTCTAACCATCCTAACTAAGATCAATCCACTCTCTAACCATTCTAAAACTGAATTTAAATATCTATTTAAACTATTAGCATACATACATACACATGGGGTGTCCTAATTTGGGATCTATCAAGTTGGACACAAGATACATATCTAAAATCCTCAAGAGAGCTCCAAATGGCCTCAAATTTGAATCTAAATGGGGTACATGCATAGGGGTGGATCATGTGGGTTCAAAACTAACTAATATGTATAGGAAATCAATTTAGAGGGTTGGTTTTACCTATAGGGAGTGGAATCCCAATGATACTCCCAAGGACACGGCTCCGACACGAAGACCTTCCAAAAAGGATGCTCCTTCTTGTACTTTGCTCTAAATCTTTGCTAGCACCCTCCCTTGGTAGTATGAGAAGGTAGGATGGAAGTGTTGGTGGAGGGATATAAGGATTTGGAGATCAAATCAAAGAGGAAAGCTCTCTAATTTGGGGAAGAACACTTTATGAAGGAAAAGAGGCAAGATGGAATGAAATGAGAGGAAGGGAGGCTAACCTACCTATAGTGGCAGCCCTTAGATGAATTAGGGTTAGGTTTTAGATGTAGATGAGTGGCTAGGGCTTGTCCACCCAATTCTAAGCCTTCCTATTGGTTCAACTAGTCATAAGGCTTTCTTTTTCACAAATATCCTAAGAGTAAATATCCTACTTATAAATATCTAGATATTACTAACCTTGGCACTTAGTAGGAATGTTCTAACCATGATTCTAACCTCAAGACTAATCTAGATTAGGTTAAACTTCTAGGTTAAGGCTTAACTAAAAGATTAGCATAATATTTAATTAATATAAATTATAATTTCACAAAATTGTCAAAATAACCAAAATACCCTCAAGCCAAAAAGTTGTAATTAGTTATCCTAATCACATGACTAGGCTTCCTTGGTCATGGTTAGTCTCTAGGCTTAGCAAAACTAGGGTTTAACTAGTTAACCATCAAAATCACAATTCAACATTTTAAATAGTTTTAAATTGATTAAAAATCACCAAAAATCACAACATGAGTTAAATCTTATTATTGATTAATCAAAATTATAAAAGTTCAAAATTATCCTCATTTTAGAAAAGTGGTTGTTACAAGTCTACCCTCCTTAGAAGAATTTTGTCCTCGAAATTAAGATGGTCGTACTTCTCTAGAGTCTCGTCCCCAACAATCATGGTCTCAGAACTTACCTAAATCATACAATTTAAAAGAATGGCATACAGGGTCATGGCATACGGTGGCAGTTGAAAGTCTCATCTAGGTATTCTAGTCATGCTAAACCAAAACGGTCATAGGGTATCAAAACATACAAGCAATCTGGGGTGCTAAACTGGAAAAGTTACAGAAACAACAAATCATCAAGGCTGTAAGGCAGTCTACCATCCTATATGAAAACTGATAATTATCAAAAACAAAATAAAGATAACTAGTAATTATCTATATAGGGGTAATATTAAAAAAAATCAAAATCAAAAGTTTAAAGAACGAAAGTCAATAGCATTTAAATCCAATCACAATATATATTAAGAAAATTTAGTCTCGATACGATCTAAGTCGATAAATTCTGGGAAATCAAGATTTGGGCAATATGGAGGACAAGGTCATCAAAGTCTGAGCACGAGCATACAATGATGGAGATTCAAGTCATAATTAAATTTAATTCAATTGAGTACGACCTAAGATATTAATATGATAAGAAAAGATGATCAAAGTTGATTGGTCATGATTAAGGGAGCTAGGATTCAATGATATTAAAAACTTTTAAAGGGTGATTCAAAGATATGGAATAAGTTAAATTTCTCCTTTTAAAGGGAAAACAAGAGAAAAGATTTCATAGGAAAGTCAAGTTAATCATCTCTCTCTGATACTATCAAGTTTATCATTTGACAATCATATTTTTATCTCACAAGTCCCAATATAAAAATCGACCTTTATATGACTACCATCAAAATTATATCCTTCCGTCATAAAGATTTGACCTTGCCATGATCACCACAGGCTAAATTTCTAAGTTTCGAAATATTATTCATGAAGCATACCCTTCTTACTAGGAATCAAAACTGACCACTTAATCATCATAAATCTAAATTCTTCTACCTTATCCTGAATTGGATCTGAAGCCTCTAAATCAAGTTTTATGTAATCCTTGAACTTATTCAATTTACTCTCCTTGTATTATTTATATCTAAACCCACTTGGCCATACAAAAC